>CM035229.1:41171835-41771835 GCA_020226215.1 Sindora glabra
GAGGCAGCATGGGAAGCACAAGTGGATCTTTGGCAATTTCAAGACCATTTATGTTAGTACAAAGGCAAGTCAATGATAGGGGTGTCATTAGAATAGGTCAAGGAGATTGATATGATTTGCGAAGGAGGAATAATTATGAAGTTTAATTTAAGAAACTTTCAAAAACTTCTAGTAATATCTAGGGAACTCCTAAACTATGTAGAAATCTCTTGTAAATACTAGAAAATGCCAAATAATTGTAGAATATTTTAGAAGACTCTGTAATTAGAGCTTTCTAGAAGATTCTTTGTAAATATTTAGTAAAGTAATCTGGAGAATTATTATGGACTATTAGATGTAACTGCTCTTCACTATTCGTTAAAGAGGTAGGAAGAGTCTAGAACGAAGGGTGAGAGTTATATAAACCTCTCCCTTCCTCATTTGTATCTATCCATTCATAAGTGTAATACAAATTTCATTTCTAGAGCTCTACTTGTATCATTCTCTCAAACTCTTTAAGCTTTCCTTGATTGTGCACTTTGTTTACTTAGCATATTACCTTGGGAATTTGGTTGATTTAGCAAGGATCAAAGGATTGATCATGTTAAGGCCATCGTGTTTGAAGGTCGAAAAGCACCAATGTTGTGATAGATGGTATTGAAGAAATGCCTTTAGAGAGCCATGAAAAGAGGAAAATTCATGGGATTAGCAACCTATAAGCAATAAGCTAATATATATTTATAATTAATTTGTTGTAGGTTTAATCGTTCAATATAATGACAAAAGAGCATGATGGTATTGAAATTAATACAGTTTGCACATGAACTGCACATCAATTCGGGCAATGAAAATTTATAAGGCAGTTCCCAAAAAAAAATGTGATTTAATTCAATGAAGAATCAATATCTTTGTTTGGAAGATTTTTTTTTCTGGAAAGAGAAATCAATGATAGAAATTCAAACGACATATAACTTATTAATTATATACAATATATTAGATTTTTTTTAAAAAAAATTGTTTTAGATTTTATAAAGACATAATCCTCTAATTTTGACATTTCAATACGTCTTCAAAAGATAGATTTAATGTTTAATTTCCCCATAAATTATAATTAGTTGATGTAAACTAAATTTTTGAGAGAAATACAATGTGATTTGTATTTTTTAAGAATTAATTTAATAATTATTCTAAAAAATTATAATTTTTAATAAAATTTTGTGACTTTTTGGCAAAATGTTACAAGTGTAGATGAATTTTACAATTACAAATTTAAAACCCTATCATTCAAAGTTGCTTATCAAACATTTTTTTTAAAAAAAAAATCTTTTCATTCTTGCATAGAAATTGCAAGTTTCAGTGAAAAAATTGCCAAAAAAATGTAATTTTTTTTTAAAAAACTGGTAAAATTACGTATTAATATGATTTTTTTTACGCATATCAAAGTATAACCCTTATATTATATGTCAAATTAATTAAGCATTGATGATCTTTTGTTATTGAAAAATAAACCAATGATTGAACTTAAAAATGTAACTAATTAATTATATTATATATATGCTATATTAATTGAGCATTGATCAATATTGATTGGATCAAGTGGCTTTTAACAAATAATTGCCTTATAATCTGATGAAATAAAGTTTGCAACCTTAGTTCTTTAGTTAGGATTGGCCGACACATGGGTAGGGAGGCCATAAAATAATCGAAGTTAGGGCCTTTGTATTTTGTCACAACGTTGAAAATACATGTGTGCACAACATGTTTTGTATTTTGTCACAACATGCTTAGCACTTAATCCATTACTTACATTAATTGTACAAGATTAAATTGATCATCTCCAATA
Source organism: Sindora glabra (assembly GCA_020226215.1). Classification (NCBI taxonomy): domain Eukaryota; kingdom Viridiplantae; phylum Streptophyta; class Magnoliopsida; order Fabales; family Fabaceae; genus Sindora; species Sindora glabra. Next base: position 41,173,658 of record CM035229.1, read on the forward strand.
TGTCATACTCATATGGAACAAGGAGAATGATTGCAAAAAAGAAAATTTAGTAAAAGGAGTCATATCACTTTTTTTTTATTAATGGATATGATCAATAAAAAAATTGATTCTTTAATAATGATTTTCAGCATGTAAGAATAGAGAGCAAAAAATAAAGGATTATTTTACAAATAAAGCAAAAATAAAAAAGATGTATGTTTTCTTCTAATTATATAAAAAGTTAAAACTTTGTTTATTTTGTTAAAAAGTATTTTTAAAAAAATTATTTACATATATATTGATAAAGAAACAATATATTATTTTTATTTGTGGTTAAATAAATTATACTTAGAGTCATAATAATAAGGAAAATAAATTCCTCTTTTTCAAAAAGGAATTTACTTTTTTTTAAAAAAATTTTTATTTAATATTAAATAAATAAAATATTTTTATTTTATTTTAATATTTATAATTGTATTTTACAAAAAATAATTTTAGTTGAGATAAATGAAATAAATTTTATGATAATTATTTATGATATCAAACTATCGCTATCATAACTAAATTTAGAATTATATTTTGATATGTCATTTAAAACATTATAACGATGTATACTTTTATAATTTTTTATTAAAATAACAGTAGTTTTTTATTTCTATTTAATTTTCTGTAACGCTACAATCACTTGAGTTAAGCTTAAATAGTAGTTTAATGGTGAATTTGAAGTCTCATTACAACTTTCTATGGCCAAGGCAAAGGCACTTAAATATTGAATTTGCCCACTTATTTTATGTCACTATCTCTTCAAGCGCAAAATCTGCAACATTGAGGCAATTGAATTGCCTCCAATAATATATGAAACATCTCCATCAATCCCTTTAAACTATTTGCATTATTTTCATCTTACCACATATTATTTGATTGATAGCCTGCATGTTACTTAAAGCAGAGCTATTGAATTAGTGTCCCAATGTCGTTTATCTATTCTATAAGTCAATTCTCTTCAACCAAAATAATATAATATTTGTTCTTCAAAACAAATATATATTGTTTTCCAATTTGATTATTATCGAAGATAGCATAAATTCTCAAAGGGATCATTTATATCTTGTAACTTGAGTTCAAATCACTGTGCATAATATTTTTATAAGAGATAGATTCCTCAGATTTTTTTTTAATAAACAAAAGGGGTAGAGCACTAAATCACTCATTTTATTTAGAATTTTACTACGTATATTAGTTGGAAACACCTTTTAATCATCTTTACATAGATGTATCGTAAGCTATCCAAAAATTTATAATTTTATAGATCTTATTATTTATTGAAGAAAGTGCATAATACACTTTAAACATATATATTATATATATATATATATATATATATATATATATATATATATATATATATATATATATATATATATCAAGCTTTTTCTTGCTTAAATTTTGATAAAAAATTAATCTTAATTATACTATTAATTAAAAACATAGATGAATTATTTGGAAAAGCTACTATTGTTTTAAAATTAGAATTTTTTTAACTTATCCTATGGACATGGAGATATTTTAAGGCACCTAGATTGGTCCTCATTTAAGGTTTAGGAAGAGTCACCATCCCTTCCTTTTTTCCAAGAAATTAGACAACACAACTCGCACTAATTATTATCAAATTTTCTATACAAGATTGTGTTGGGATTGAGAGTCAAATAAATGCAGTAGAAATTAACTGATTTTAATCAAAGAATCCATGTAAAATGTTATATTAGAATAAATATTCAGTCAATATCTTTTTGATGATTCAGGAACTTGTTCATTAATCACCTTTTCGACTTCCTTTTAGCTGAAAACTCTAAGGTATCCACACAAACCAGCAAATCATCAATGAACATCCATAACCATTGATTGAAATTCTCCTCTTCTATCTCGTAATGCTAGCTACACTTCTTCAAGAGTTATGGTCAAGGAGGACTGTTAGGATTTTTGTACTTTGGAATGCGTGAATAATGTATATTATTACTTAACAAACCTATTTAAATAGGTGCATAGAAAAATTTTAACTAACTGGACTTTGTTCCATGTATAATTATAGGCTTATTATTGGGTTTTATAATTATAATATAGAATTCTCAAATATTAGGCTCAAATAATTTGGCCTATCAATTCTAAATCCACTAGGTTCTAAGTGTGTGACCCTACAGGCTCTCATTACATTAGTAATGATCATAAATCACATTAATGATCATAAACAATTAGCAGTGTCTAACAACACATTATTATTACCCAAGTAATGAGAAAGTCGATGATTTAACTGAACCTTTATATATGATCATCATCTATGTCCTTTTGTCCTAAATATCTAGATTGAGCACGAGACATAGCCATGCCATTCTCGTATAATCCAATCCAAAAGTTTCTTAATTCCTAAGTAAGTTGACTGAAGCGAATGTAATTGACATTCCATGTTAATTCATCTAAGCATGACTATGCATTTTTTTAACTTTACTTAATCAAGGGATCCACAGATGTCATTCCTGTTATATAAAAGGGACAAATTCCATCTTGATCATATAAATCCCTCCGTATGATATGTGACATATCCAATAACTACCCTTGCATTCATTCAACCATAAGTAACATAAAGTAATATCAAAATATGAAACCACATGTAGGAAATCTTGGCGATCTCAAGTTAAAAGACCATATTAATAATGATCACTAAGAATCATTCATGATACTCATATAGCGATTTATGTAGTGTTTTTAGGGTGAGTCGATCCAATGTATAAGTTCTCTAACTTGTACTCATATTGCAGACTTAATATCTCATATAAGTTACCACACATACTAATCTTAACATATCAAGGTAACCCAATCCACAATGATATATGATTAGAGATATTTAAGAATACAATTATTCTAAAGTTATCATCATAATTAAATATATTACGTAGACAATATATGTATAAATATGATAATTAGAATTGTCATTAAAATAATATGATTTAAATTTACAATCATCAATATGATTGATTTTAGGGTATATAAACTAATAGATTGAATATATCTTTTAATTGGGTGTGGTTACTCACTCAGTGCATAATTTGATCCAAAAATAACAACATCTTAATCCTCCTAATGCAGCATTGAATTAATAATGCCATTACGCCCTTCATATATGTAATAGGAAAATATTATATATACTAAGATCCAAAATTAAGTTTTAAATTTTTTATAGAATTAAAATTTATAAATTTATTTAACTATCTTATATTTAATAATAACCCTTAATTTTCATTCAAAACCCAATTCCTAAAATATTTTTTGGTACATCTACTATTGTTGATATAAGAATCGTATCAATTTAATATCAAACAACTAAAATATGTTTTTCTTTTCCTTTTTTATCATTATTTGAAATACGTATCAAGCTTAATTACATAAAAAATTTTCCTCAAAAATTTCTCATCTTTTTCGATAACGCCCCTTTCATACCTAGTTCTCTATTACATTTTACTATCCTCTTTGTAAAACTTTTGAACTCTATTTTAATTCTTGATACAAGTCTATGTATTTGTATATTTTTGTTCTTATTTTACAGGTTTATTTGATTTTATAAATTTAAATTATATTTTTAATTATTGTGTAATTTTACATTTCATTTATTATTCCTCTTTCTTTTATATGTTCAATTGCATATTTATTTTTATTTTTATTTTAACTTCTTTATTACTTTATAACTCACATATTATTTTTTACTTTATTTCTTTTTTTATATTCACTTTTGTTTCTTTGTATCTCAAGTAATGATATTATTAAATAATATAAATATAATATAATATAATTTTTTGTTCTTAAAAATATTTTAAATAAGTTGAGTATTAATTTAACTAAACTACTTAGCTACATATTTTATTTTTAACTCTTATTACTTAGATTTAAATTACTTAAAAATATAAATACAACATATTTTTTTATAAAAATATTTGAAGCATTTTTAACTTTTATTGCTATTATTTATAACTTTGGCGTTGATATCAATATCACATGATATATTTAATTTTATTATAGAAATATTTTAAATGATTTAAATCAAAAGTATTGAATGAATAAATTCATTAAATATTAAGTTATTTATTTAAAATATTTTAAATTTTGAGTCTAATTTGTTTATTTAAATTTTGTCTAGATTTTATGTATCATTTTGCTTCTTTTTATCCAATTCATTCAAGCTTTTCATATTTTTTTATTTGCTCCTATTATCTACAATTCAAATGTAAATATTATTGAGTAGTACACATATTACAATATTTTATTTTATTATACAAATGTTTCAAAATTTTAAAATTTAATTTATTTGAATTAATTATATATTTTGTTTTTAATTCTTATTCTATTACAACTTATATACTATTTTTCCTTTTAATTGCTCAACCACGTGTTTTTATTTTTATTTTTTTTCAAGTTCCCTCTCATTAATTGCAGTTTGGACGCTAATTTGTTAAGTAGTACAAATTTAACTCGATATATCTTATCTTATTTTTATTATAAAACATTTTAAATAAGTTGAAATTTTAGTATAAAAGTATTAATTGCATTAATTAATTGTGTATTCTATTTTCCAGTTAAAATTATATTAAAATTTAAATTTATTTATTGAAATTCTTATAATATTATTTAATGTTAATTTTCAAGTAGTATATTTCAAATTTAATAAACATCAATTAAAATTTGATTAAGATTTTACAGCTCATGCACTATCTTTTCCTTTGTTTTATTTATTCTATTACATGTTTTTTCTTTGCTGTAATTCCAACTTTTATTTATAACTTCAACGTGAATATTATTGAGTAATAAATATGATATATTTTCTTTTATCATAGAAATATTTTAACTAAATTAAATATTTAATTTAATTAAATTAAATGATTGCCTATTCTATTTTTAATTAAAAATATAAAATAAAATTTATTTATTTTTATCAATATTTTCTTGATATTAATTTGAGTAAATACTATATTTCAAATTAAACATAATATGATAAATTAATAATTTATCAATGTTTCAATACATACTGAAGTATTAATTTACTTTTTAAAAGTATTGTAAAATTGATATTATTTTTTTTATTTTGTAAATATTTCTTCAGTTATCAATGTTCAAATGTAATATTTTTTTTCTCTAAGCGCACACATGCAAAGCTTCCAATGAAAGTTTTAAAGCAAAGTCTATAAGCGATTCATTACTCATTTTGTTTGACAACTAACATATAATTTTCCTTTCTTCTATTAGTATTATTATATTATAACTAAGTTTTTTACTCTTGAAAATAAATATGGATAATTAATATACCTATATTCACAGTTATACCTTTTAAATTGTTATTATGTAATATGTTATACTGGTACCTATAATAACTTTATATTTAAATATAATTAATATATGTCATATCCAATTATATTATATATTTACTTAAAAAGTTTATGAACAATACTTAAAATTTTCAAATAATAAATTTTAGGATCATATATAAAGGAAAATTTATAGATTTTAATGAGTTCAAATTTGATTTCTTGTGATTAGAACAATTTTTTATAAAAGCAAATATTTCTTTCATTAAATGTAACTTAAGTGATTTAAAAATATGATAATATTTCATGACATATAAGTTTTTTTTTTATAAAATAGGAATTCATTAAAACTATATATATCAATATTATGGCTTTGTTTTGTACAAATACTTAATAGATGATGAACTAACTAATTGTCCAAGAAGTGCTTCACCAAATTATCTATTAAACTAACTAAAATTAAAAAATAAATAAAAATATATATTAGAGAAATAGATATATTTTAATTTATATTCATTTGAATATCAGATTATATTAATATAATTAAGATATTCAAACTAAAAATATAGTATATGATATTCAATAAATATTATTTTATGAAATTACATATTTATTTACTTATATAATTTTATTTTATTATTATAACAAAAATATAATTAATTATATTTTATAACATTACATAACAACCTCACATATATTATTTTTATATATTTATAGTTTAAAATAAGGATATAATTTTATCAAAATTAAATTAATAAAAAAAGATAGTAACTTATAATTTCTATGTTACTTAAATTAATTTATGAAATTAGAGTTTATTTTTTTTAATAAGATAGTGTACAAAATACCTTTAGATGTTAACTTGTATATTATTAATTATTGATTAAGTCAATAAGTTATGAGTTAACTTATTTATTGTGTAAAATGAGACTTATATGTGTGGTTGGCACTACAAAAAGTTAATTTATAATTTATTGACTTAATAAATAAATTATAAACTAACTTTTAAAAATATTTAGTAGACTAAAAGCTAATAGCTTATAGGCCCTTATCTAATAAGTTTCACAAGATAGCTTGTAAGCTTTATTTCATATAAATAACTGAAAAATTAATCGATAATTGATAAACTAACTATTAATTAATAACTTAACTAATAATTAATAATCTAGTTGATCGTATAAGAAATATTTCATAAAATTAGTTATTGAATTAGTTAAAATTATTAAATAACATGAAAAATATATTAATAGGAATAGATATATAAACTAAAATAATTCATATCAATGAAGAATATGAGTTATAAATTAATAAAAAGAATAAGGATAAATTTTAAAAAATTTAGAGAATTAGTAAAGTAACTTATTAAATTGAAGTTTATTTTTTTAAATAAGCTAATATATGAAATATATCTAAAAATTAACTTATAATTTATATATCAAGTAAATAAGTTATAAACTAACTTATTTATTATGGGAGATAGAGCCATAAGCTAATAATTTTTCAATATTTTTTAAAATTTTCCACTCTTGTTTTGATCAAATGATAACCTATATCTTAATTATGTAAATAAATATTTAACATACCTCCATTAATTCAAGGTAAATAAATATGTGATATCATAAAATATAATTAATTAAACTTTAAGTTATTCTATTATTAATTTGATAATAAATAAATAAATAATATGTAATGTAATAAATTTAATTAATTAAAATTTATAAAATTATATTCTTATTTTGAATATTTTTATTACATTACTATAATCTAATCTTAAAATAAGTATGAATTAATCTAATTAATATATTTATTTATATTAATATATCTTTTTATGTCATTTTATATTTTTCAATTAATTTAATAACTAATTTTACTAAGCACTTTTAATACAATCAATTAACTTATTAGTTATCAGTTAATTTTGCCAAACATAACTTATATATTGTTTTTCAACATATAGATTAATTATATAATATAGTGACCCGGAAAACATTTCCATAACATGAAAGTAGCCTTAATAGATTAGTGAAATAAGTTATGAGAGTTTTCATTTATTTACTTTATATTTCCCTTTAGTTATGTCTCTTTTTAGGTTGAAGATTTTTATTTAATTATACATTTAAATAAATTTTGGAGATCTCACAAAGAAGATTATATTTTACAACAAAAATCAATGAATTTTATGTTTTATTTAGTAAAAATATGACAAAACAAATTTCAATATTTTTATATTATTGTTATAATATTAATTTTATTTAATATATGTAATATACAAACATCCAAATTTAAATAAGAGTAAATTTTTAATTCATACATCGTACGGGCTTACGATTTAGTAAAAAATCTAGACACAAGTGATTGCGAAGCACACCTTTTACATATCTTTAAAGCTTTGAAAAAAAATTATAAATCCGATATTTGATTCCTACAAATACTTATTAAATGATTTTTCCTATTTTGTGTGAAGAGGTCCTTGTTTTCTTTCCATAGACTAAACTAGCAAGTAGACCCCATGCCATGTGCAGACTTATATTTAATTTATTATAAAATTAAAATTTGATATAATGTACATATAATAATGATTATATAATGAAGATAAAGATTAAGGTTCTTTTTGACAATTGATCCATATATTAGAGGTTAATTGATTCAATTAATTATTAATTATTAATTAATTTAAATAATTAATAATATTAGTTATTTGAATAAAAATATTTAATAAAATTAACTATTTATTATAAGTTACTTGTAAAATAATATATAAGGATATAAGTATATTTAATGATTTATTTGAATATATTCTTTTACTTTGATAATGTTTTAAATTCTATATATTATTTATTAAGTTAACTTAGATTTTTCTTTAAAAGAGATGCCATTGTAATTTATTATTTATTAAATCATTATTCAAAAAATAAATTATTATACTTGTTAAAATTTTCTTTTAAAAATAAATAATCATAATTTATTATAATTATTTAACTTTATTTTAAAAATAAAGATATTTAAATCCATCTTTATTTTAGTGCTATTTTATATTTAATTTTCAACATCCTATTTTTTATATTATAATGGTTGTACTATTTTTTGGTTATATATATATATATATATATATATATATATATATATATATATATATATATATATATATATATATTCTTTTTCATCATATTTTTTTAAGAAGAATGTAACTTGATCAAAATAAATCTTTTTATAATATTTTTGTATGTTGAATTATCCCCATTTGCTTAAATGATTTTCTAAAAATTAGATCAAACAATGAACTGAAAAAATTGTTGTATATATATGAATTATATATATTATATGTGTATATATCAACGTTATCAATTTTTTACTTTTAATTAAAGAAAAACTAAATTTATTAAATAATTATATGATAAAATAATGTTTATTTTGTTTATCTATATTAATTTAATTATATAAATTTAATTAATAAAAATTTAAATAATTATTTATTATTTACAAAGAACTATTATATATATATTCTAATATATATTAAATTGATACATATATAATTAAAAATAAATGGTGTTTAAATGGTAGAGCTATTATTTATACGCTATGTGGTTTCGGGTTCAACTTCCCTTCATGAGATTTTAACCAAAATAATAAATATATATAATTATATAATTTGGAGATAATTTTAATTTTTTACATACCTTTTATAAATTAGTTAATTATTAAAAAAGCTAGGTTGCCTAACTTAATCAAATAGATTGATTGGGGGCCAATCATTTGAATAAAATATTTATTTATCAAATATTTAAAATAACTTTTTAACTTAGTCAAATCAATTGAAGTCCTCCAAATTAGCTGATTGTTAAATACTCTCTAAATTAAAACTTTTTTATTAACTATTATGATATTATGTGATATATATAAACATAGAATTTAAGTTAATAGTTACTTTTTATTTTATATTGATTTATTGATTTGACTCATTAATAAATACTATAAAAAAATTTGCACTATCATATATTGCACATGAATCTAAAGGATTTAAATTAGATTCATTGTCAGTATAAATTAGTTTTACACTATCATTCATTCATATATTACTATATTGATTAAAATTGTTAAAATATTCTTACTATTAATAAAAATTATGAATTATTAATTTTTGATGGTGTAAAAAATAATACATATGTTTTTCTTTTTTTTTATGATTCAACTTCTCTTCATGACATTTTAAGCAAAATAATAAGTATATATAATTATATGATTTGGAGTAACTTTATCTTTTTACATATCTTTTGTTAATCAATTAATTGAAAATATTAGGTTGCCATGTCAATTAAAAAGTTAGGGAACCTAACATTTTCAAATGAGGTTGATTAGGGCTAATTATCTTAACTTAATAAAATATTTGTTTACCAAACATCTAAAATAGCTATTTAAATTATTCAATTACCTAAAAATCCTCCAAATTAACTAATTGCTAAACATTCTCTAAATTAAATTTTTTTATTAATTATTATGATATTATGTGATATATATGAAGATAAAATTTAAGTCAATAGTCACTTTTTATTTTATATTAATTTATTGATTTGATTCATTAATAAATATTATAGAAAATTTACATTATCATATATTGCACATAAATATAAGGGATTTAAATTAGATCTATTATACTATCATTCACTCATATATTATATTATTAATTAAAACTATTATAATATTCTTACTATTAGCAAATATTATTAAATTTTTAGTGACGTGTCATCTTTTTGTCTATTGATGTAAAAAATAAACTAACAATAAATCAAATTTAAATTCAAATATAAATTTAATGAAATTAGAAACTATCATAAAACTTTTAAGATAAAGGGCAAAAAACATAATCTAGATCAAAGTAAAAGTGTTAAAATCTAAACAAATTTAAATATTTTTTCTTATCAACCTATCACTAGAAGGACTTGATCACAAAAATAATTTTTTGGAAAGTAATGTCTTTTTGTTCTTTTTAAAATAAAAAGCAAGTATCTAAAAAATTTTTAAAGTGAACATGAATTAGAAATATAAATTTTAATGATCAATTATAATAATTAAGTTTAAAGGTAATATTTTTCTACAAAAAATACATTATTACGACAACCTATATAAAATTATTTGCTTTTCTTTAATTATTTTATGCATTAGATTTATTGATATATTAATCCTCGATTTGAACATACAACCTATATAAAATTATACCAATAGACTTCATAATCTAACAATTATTACAACAAATCTATATCTTTCCTTCAGTGCTTAGTTATAGTATATGCAAGTCTATGTAAATTTATACAAGAAAGACAACATATTGAGTAATTTTTGATCATTTGTAGAACTTTATTTTATGAATTTGCATGTGCTATTGGAAGCATGATTCCTATTTTTTTTCTTGATATTCATATTTATTTACAGAATGGCTTAATTAAAAGAATAAGGCACTATCACTCATTTATTATGCATTATCAATCAAATTAAAAATATGTGAATTTATTTTCATTTTGAATCATAAAAAATTTATAAATTATTAATAATACTATATTTATTGATAACCATAAGATTTAAATGTAATTCACTATAAATGTTAAATTTTTTTATTAATATATTATCTTCTTATTCATTGATAACGTAAAGATCAGTACATGTTTAGTAGATCAAATATAATGTATGGTTTAGTAACTAATTAATACTTTTTTCAATTATATTTATTAGTGTTTATATTAGTACTTTAATAAATAACTTCTATCCTAAAGGAAAAGCTATTAGATATTACTCCATAATTTAAAAAAAAATGCATAAATCACTTCAAATTAAATGGGTTATAAAATGGAATAGATAAAAGGAAAAGAAAGTTCATGGGTTAAAGCATAGACAAAATTTTATTGATCTGTATTTAATTTAAAATATTGTGCTTGAAAATTTTAAAAATTGATGAAATTTAAATAAATAGAATTAAATGTAATTTTTAAATGTTTTTCTTAAAAAAATAGAATGTGTAAATAATTAATTCATTTAATACAATCTATAACCTTAACTTGTTTAAAAAAATTTACAATAAAAATAAAATATATTATACTTATCTATAGTATTTAACAATCTTAATATTTAGACTATAAATACATGAGTAAATAAAAAAAAGGAAAAAATATGACAAAGCAAATATAAAGAAAGGAAATAATAAGTGAGCATTCAAGTAACGAGAATTAAAATATTGAATATGTAATAAATTAATACAATTAAATAAAATTTTAACTTATTAAAAATAATTTTGTAATAAAATAGAATATATTACGTTATATTTATATTATTTTATATATTGCATTTCAACTTTAAATACTTGGAATTGAGGGGAAAAAAAAAAAGAAAAGCAGAGTAAATAAAAAGGAGAAAAATGGCCCGAGAGATTTACAGAAAAAAATACAAGGAGAACAACTATGTGTGAGCTATAAGCCTTAATAAAATTTCAATTGATGTGTTTTTATTTAGAAATATAATACTTGAAAATTAATATCAAGAAATTATCAATAAAATTTAAATAAATAAAACTTATTTTTAATTTTTCAAGTATTATTTATTAAAAAGAGAAAATGAAATTACTTAATTTTATTAATTGTTTTTATAATAAAGTTTTAATTTATTTGAAACGTTCAAATAAGTTAAATATAAAATATCTCATAATATAATTATACTACTTAATGATTTTGATGTTTAAACTGTATATTATAGCAGTATACATAAAAGAATAGAAAAACATGTAGATAGCAAATAAAAAAGAAGAAAACAATATATGATGCGTAAAATAATAATAAAAAATATGAAGTTAATTAATAAAATAAAATCTTTAACATATTTGAAATATTTTATTGTAAAAAATTATATTATATTAAATTTATATTACTTAATAGTGTTTGTGTTGCAAATAATGAGGTAAAAGAAAACAAATGAAAGAAAAAAAATCTTAAGAAACAGCACATGAGATATAAATTTTAACAAAATCTTAATTGATATATATTTAATTTGAAATATAATACTTAAAAATTGATATCAAAGAATATTAATAAAATTTAAATAAATAAATTTGTATTGATCTTTAAATATTATTATTAAAAAATATGTAATTAATTAATTTAATTAATAATTTCTATACTAAAGTTATAATTTATTTAATATATTTAATATATCTATAAAGTTATCCAAATGCCACTTAGTGATATTAATTAATATTTGAATTATAAGTAATAGAAATGATATAAAAATAGAAAAACATGAAATGGAGCAAATAAAAAAAGAAGAAAAACAATGCCTAAGTTATAAAGTAATAGGAATTAAGAATAAAATATATAGTAAAGTAAATTAATTCTATAAAATAAATTCTTTAATCAATTTAGAATATTTTTATTGTGAAAAGAAATTGTATTATGTTAAATTTATATTACTCAATAATATCTGAGTTGCAAATGATATAAGTAAAAAAAATAAAAAAAGCATGAGAAATAAAACATAAAATATAAAGTTTTGACAAAATCCCAATTGATATATATTTAATTTGACACTTTGACAAAATCCCAATTGATATGTATTTAATTTGACACTTAGTACCTAAAAGTTGATATCAAGAAAACATTGACAAAGTTGAAATAAGCAAATTTGATTTTGATCTTTAAATATTTCAATTAAATATTAGAATATGTAATTAATTAACTCAATTAGTAATTTTTATGCTAAAATTTTGATTCAATTAAAATATTTATAAAAATTTAAAAATAAAATATAGAATATTATATCTGTAATAATCAGTGACATTAATATTTAAATTATAAGATATAAAAGTGAACATGAGATATAGAAAAATATGAAAGGAAGAAAATAAAAAAATGATAATAATGCTTAAGTCGTAAGATAATAAGAGTTAAAAATTAAAAATAAAAAATATATAAAAGAAAATGATTTCAATTAAAAAATTAATTTATTTAAAATATTTTTAGCATAAAAAGAAATTATATTGTATTAAATTTATATTATTCAATAATATTTGTGAATAATATAAGTGAAAAAATAAAAAATAGGAAAAAAAAGTATAAAAAATGAAATATTAACAAGGTGGAAGGTGGGAAATTTTTTTTTCTTAGCCTGATACGTGTAAAACAAAAAAAAATAACCCACCAACTCTCAATTTAAAGTAGGATAGATATATTGAAAAATAGATAGAAATAGAAATAAAAAATTTAAAATTAAATATATAATATTTTATTTATACTATTTAATAATATAAATGCGATTAAAGTTATAAGTAATAGAAGAGGATATAAAAATATATAAAATGGAATAAATAAAATATAAAAAAGGAGAAAAACATCTAAATTATAAAGTAATAAAAGTTAAAATAAAAATATATAGTAAAGTAAATTAATTTAATTAAATAAAATATTTAAAATATTTTTATCTTTAAAAAAATTGTAAATTTATATTATTCACTGATACTTGAATTGTAAATAATATAAGTGCAAAGAAAAATGAAAAAAAAAAGAGAAATAGCATATGAAGTATAAAGTAACAACAAAATTTTAATGATTGTGTATTTAATTTGATATATAGTACTTAAAAATTAATAAAGATAAAATTTAAAAAATAAATTTAATTTTATTATTCAAATTATTTCTATTAAAAAAGAGAATATTTAATTAATTAATTCAATTAATAATTTCTATATTAAAAATTTATTTTAAGCAATATATAATGATTTAAAAATAAAATATATAATGTTATATTTATACTATTTAGTGATATTAATGTAATAATTATAAGCAATAGAAGTAGATATAAAAATGAAAAAATGTGAAATGGAGAAAATAAAAAAAGAGAAATAATTTTTTAGTTACAAAATGATAAGATTTAAAAATTAAAAATAAAACATATTGTAAAGTAAATTATTTCAATTAAAAATATTTAATTTATTTAAAAAAAATTTACCAAAAATATTTTAAATTATATTATTCAATTATATTTGAATAATAAATAATATAAATAAAAATAAAAATCAGAAAATGACAAAAAAAGCATAAAAAAATTAAATATTAGGCGGGCCGGGAAAAACTTTTCCCTAACGACATGTGTGGGGAGAGAGGGAGAGAGAGAACTGTCACCTAAAAGAAGGAGATTAATGATGATTTTTGGGGGGTAAAAATGAAGTGGCTATTTCCAAAGCGTAACGGGTTAAATTAGAGTGGCTATAACGACCACAACCAATGAAGGGCCCTTGAGATCAACATCATGAATTTTTATTCTTCAACCAATGTTTTCTTCAAATGTTGATTAACGTTTCTTCTCCTTATTTATTTTTAGAAGATAACTGTGGTACACCATTATTGTAACAGTATATTAATATATCATCAAAATTAATTATTAATATATTATTATATAATATATTAATTTTAACTTAAAAATAAATTTAATATATAACTAATTTGATAATATACTAATATATTATTATATTAATAATACATCATAATCTCTCCTTTCTTCCTTTTTTGCATTCATCAATCCAATGATGCCTAACAATCATGGTGATTATTAAAACACAATCCCGCAAGAGCTGAAACCTATCCATGCAATCCCCATAAATTACCTGCACAAAATATGTCGTTTAGAATTTAATTTTTTTTATCAATTTTATTAAATACTGTTAATACAATTAATTATCATTTAGAGGTTATAAAATAGTAAAATAATTAATAGTAATTTACCAATTTTACCGACCAGAATGAAAGTCTTACATCTCTATGCTAATTTTCTGTCGTATCTAGAGCTTTTATTTCTTTTTTTAAGTGTTTATGCTTGTGCAAGATAATACATAAAATTTGTGCTTCCGTTTGTGATCCAGAAGTTCCCATGAAAAAGATATTGGAATTATGGTCCAAGCAACCGATTTTTACCAGAGAAAACCACCAACTGGTTTAATTAACTAACGCATCTGGGACACACCCACTTGGGGTTTTTGCAGTGTCTACCAATGGTGCATGTTGATTTCCATGTCTACATCGCATGGAAAGGCTAAAAGCTTCAAGAAAAGAGAAAAATGACACGATTTTTCCCTATATAGGCGTTGAGGTGTTCCGAAGGGAGAAGGACAAGGAAAGTAGAAATCCACCAAGAGCTTAGTACAAAGAGATAGAGCATCAATGAGGAAAGATAGTGATGGAGGAGAGGGATGTCCCTACATGAATGACCCCATTTGTAAAAGTATTGTGTCCATTAGAAGCATGTGGAGGGCACAATTAGCGGAAATGAAAAGCATGAATTTGCTTTAGCATATCAAGCAAAAAGTCGGCAACTCCGTTCAACCCTTTTCATCCTTAAACATTAGTATGGTCGTTTATGTTATTATATATTAATAGAATGTGTGAACCTTCTGTCATAAAAGATAAGTACAATTTATTAGCATTTTTATGAGTGAACTGTTATTAATTGAATTTTTAATTCAATAAGAATAAATTGATAAATTCATTCTTATTTTCAAATATGAAATTTTAATTTAGACTGTGATCAAATATAGTGTGAAATTTATACATCTTGATAAATTGATATAGTTTGACAGTCGTATAAATTTAAAGTTCAGCGAGCATTTTACAAGGAGTTACTAGAGTTTTAATATAAATGGAGAGAAAGAGAGAGAGAGAGGAAAATCTGTCTCCCATCTATTATAGTTTTATTGCTTCTACTAATGGATTATGATTACTCCAAATATATATGATTTAATTATAAATTATTCAGTTTCCCAGATTATTATAGAAAAAAGTTTAGACGTGTTTTAACAAAAATTAAATAAAAATATGCAAAGCTCGTTAATATCTCCTTGTTTTGCTTTTCTTTATTACTATGTATGTTGTAGAAAGACTTTTCATTTTAGTAATTTTATGGGAAGAAAACTATCATTGGAAGCATAACAATTTAGTGCCATTTCTCTATATAGGCATATATGTAAAAGGTTATAGTATAGGGTTTAAATTTATTTATACATCCTCGATTAGTAGCAAACAAGAGAGCATAATAAAAAGAGCAGTACGTATGACCTAGTTCAATCATCATACCTGTTGGTTGTGAACCAAAAAAAGGGAAAATTACCCATTGGTTAAACAAAATTCTTTTATCAAATTAAGATACACACCTTTTGTTGTTATCTTATTTTAAAGTATAAATTTAAATTTAATTTATTATCAATATAAATTAATTTTATGCTATTATTTACTCATATATTGTTATATCAATAAAAATTATTAAAATTTATTTATTATTAAAAATTATGAAATATTATTAATTTTGACGTGTCTTCTTTTAAAGTATTTGTATTAACCTATATACAAGTTAGAGATATATGATATAATATTATCAAATGAAAATGAAAATTGACTTAATATAAAATCAGATAGTATCAATAGAAAAAATCAGTTTAAATCTTGCTCCAAAATTTTCGCAGTGGACATGAGATGCATCCTATTTTGGTTAATCTATTTACCTTATTATTTATTAATCAAGAAAAAGACAATTTATTCCATATTATTATTTTATTTGGGCTTCTTCTTCTATGACATTCTTTTGTCATTTCTTTAGGTAGATATATGCAAACGTAAATGATATACGCATGTCACATACGAGCTAGTGTGTGTACAGTGTACACATATATGAAGTTCTTAAAAGCACATAAACATTGAGTCATATTTGGTTAATATTTCCAATTTCAGTCACATCGATGGAAGAAAAGATGAGAATTATAAAAAATTACAATAATTATTATCGCGAACATTTAATTTCAACAATTGATAATTTTTGATAAGTTTTATCTTTCTTTTACATTTTGATTCAATCTTGCTTTAATCTTATTTAACTGACTAATGGTGCTGGTTGAGAATGAATAAGCAACTATGACGTAAAGAGTGGTCGACCCAATGGAACATATTGCTAACAATCTTACCCATATATATTAAAACTGAACCCATTAACTCAGACAAGAGTAGTTTGATTCATTAGATCCCTCATTCTACTATTAAATCATTAATTCAATTACTTAAAATATAAAAGTATAAAAATATAAATTTATATAATAATAAAATATGTACATTTAATAAGTAAAATAATAATAAATTCATATCATAACTTATCAAAATATGATAAAAAAATAAATTAAGATTATATAAAATCTCATAATTAAATAAATTAAAATTTTTCTTAAAGATTACTAATTCAATCACTTAAAAAAATTACCGGTTAAATCAATTTATTGTTAATTCATATATAGAATTAGTCTAATAATATAATTCACCAATTTATCGATTGAACCAATAGGATCAATTTAAGTTAATAACTAAAATCTAAGCGAAATTCACTGAAATCAGCCCCCCACAAGGGTATGTTAAGCTCAATATTGATGCTGCACCGAGGAATGTTTGTGATGCTGCCCTTAGGATAATCACAAGAGATAAGCATGTCAACATCAGGGGCATTTAGTTTTATCATTGATTTATGCAAATCCCGAAATGGGCGGCGGCAAAAGCATTAAGCTTCGTAATCTTGGTGTTTTTTTGAGTAGGAGTGGTCATTGGATAATTAAGAGTGATTAAGATCATTTTTTTTAATCCATTGACTCTAATCATTAGTATTAAACATGAAATATAAATTTTCGATCTTACACACCATGATATTAACAATCAAACATTCAAATCTTTGGGCAACAAAAATTGTCCAAAAAATATAAAGTAAAAGTTCAAAATTCTCGTACCAATTAATTAAAATTTGTAGTTTTTTTTTCAATTTTTCAGTTAATACCAATTTTGCGCGGTTAAAAGTTTCTTAAGTTTCATTAACTGAATTTTGTAAATTTTTTATTGATTTCTACCAATATTAGGATATTAACCCCTTTTAACTTATCTGGAATTCGGTCAATCAATCACCTCTAATCTTAAGTGCTCAAAATGTTATCCTTAAAGCAGATTACAAGATAGCCATAGACTCTGTGAAGTGCAAAAGAAGTGCGCCTTGGCGTATAACTAGGATTATAATGGATATTCAGGACACAATTACGTGATACAAGTATTTGAAAGTTTGTTGGATTGAGTGATTCTTTATGTAATAAAACTGCTCATAAATGTGTTAAATGAGTTAAAAAGAATTTAGGGAGTGAGTTTGGCACTTTTCCAAATATACGTCCTTCGGTGAAGTTATTTTGCACTCATAGTAAGCAATCTGCTTCACTTTAATTTATTTTGATTGATGTTTAGCCAAGATTAAAAAAAAAAAAAAAGCAAAGAAGGAGAAATACATCCCTCTAGAAATGCGTTCCAAAGCTAGAATTCGAATAATCTATTTAAGTTTTTTTTCTCATGAATTATGATTGATTATATATTTAATAGGATTCGATTTGATTAATTATATAATCTTTAACATATATTTACTCCTCTTTCCTTTTGTTTTAAACCTATAATCAAGTATCCTACATCAAAACAATAAAAGAGGTGATTATATTTGTAGAAATAGAAGAGTGTGAACATAATTAAAGTAAATATCAAAGAATGTGAGTGTAATTTTTTTTAATAAATAAATATAATCTATAAAAAGCATTTGCAAAAAAGTAAAATATATATGTATATATTTAGTGTTATCATCAAAGAGAAGCTTTTAAAAGCTTGAGTAGGCCATTGCAAATTTTAATTATTCTCTATTATATGATTATTATAGGTCTCAAGTGCATCTTAGAATTCAATAAATGAATACATTAACGATTTTCATGAGAAGAACATAAAATAGAAAGAAAAAAATTAGTTTAAAGGAATGTAATAAACGTGAGAAAACAATTAACCTTATATTCTCTCTCATCTCGCGTAAATCATGACATTTCATATATAAGTCATGAAAAATTACTCAATTATATGAATAAATGATCCCTTGAAAAATTACTTATGTTACCTATTTTTCCTCTACAATTCTTATAAATAATTATGGTTAATATATATACTAACCTTATTTTTCAACGCATGCACACAAATATGTTTTTGTTTTTGTATTTTTAAAAATTATGTTTTTAAAAATTATTTTCAAAAATTATTTTTTTATTCTCAAAAACAATTTTTGGATTGAAAAAAAAATCAAAATTAAAGGGTGATTGATATTATAAATAAAGAAATATTTTATTTAATTAAAAATTAACATCCAAAATAAAAAAATAAATTTAAAAATAACTAAAAGTTATTTTTATTTTTCTATTTTTACATTACACATTTAGAAAATAATTTTTAAAAATAAATTTTAAAAATAGGTTGTCAAAAAAAATTATTTTTAAAAATAAAAAATAAAAAAATTATTTTTAAAAATAAAAAACAAAAGAGTTATTCTCTAACCTCTCCCCTTTTAGGTCAAAGGATAGGGCAAATCCCAAGCTTCTACAAATGCAACCTTAAAATCAATAGCACAATTTTTTATAAAAATATATTTAATAAATAGGATCCATCATGTCAAATGATAAATTATTAAAAAAAATATGATAATTTCAAACCACAGAGGAATTTTAATGATTTTGCTCCTAAATAATTGGGCAATGGGTGAGACTTTCTGTTTTTGTCATGTCTGTGGGGATGAATAGAGATTGGTCCGCCATGGGAGGCCAAGTGGGCTTGAATTTGTGGGCCCATTTCACTGTCTCCTTTTTGTCTGGGGGCCCACATTTCTTTTCACCCTCAGCATGAGTTGGAGCTGACTCTCCCAGGGAATCAGAAACTCCCTTTGAAATGTTCTCCCAATTCTACCCTCGTGCCTATCGTTAATAGGAGGGCAAAACTGGAAGTAAAAGAATTAGGATCAGTGAGTGTGACCTTTGTGGGACGCATCAAGTCAAATCAATAAGCAATTTGCATATTTGGAACCAATTTGGTTTTGGGACAGTTGATGATATATATATATATAGATGTACGTCCGCATGTATGGTAAGAGGAATCTTGCGTGACTTTTTAATGTAATGTTTTCAGGTTTAAAATATAAAAAATATTATATATATTAAAAATAAAATCTAAAATTTAAATTTAAATTTTTTATATCTATTAAATTAAATCTTACAAATTTATTTTACTCTCTAATATTTAATTTATAACCATTGATTTATGTTTGAATTTCACTTTTGATGTAATAATATTAATGTTCAAATATTTTTATTTTTTTAAAGATCTTCGATATTGAAAATTGCATTAAACCTCAATTAATCTGAAGTCTAGTCATATTAACTTTAATATAAAAATAAAGCTCTCTTAATAATAATTTTCTTCATTTAGAAAAGTCAAATTTCAAACTCTATCTAAGGAATTCAAACTTCTAGTAAATTCAACCAATCGTCATTAGTTGTTAAAATATTTTTATGCAACTAGTTGAATAGTACAAATAACCCGCAATCGTACACTAAATTAATCGACATTCGGAGGTAGTATTTATATATAGAATAAATATACATAAATATAACATAAAATAATATACTATTAATATATCATGATATTTTAATAAAAAATATAAAAAGACAATAGGAGCTACGAACAATTGTTATAATAAGAAAATAAATAAATTTTATAAAAAAATTAATACCCTAAGTTATGAACAGAAATATATTTAGAAAATAAGTTTAAAAGGTAAGATAAAAACTTAATCATTAGAGTATTATCACAAATATGAAACTTATGTTTTTTTATGGAATATTTAATTTGAAATAATAGGATTAATTCCTAAAATCAATGATTTATTGAAAGAGTACCAAAATTATAATGATTTAACCTTACATCAGTGATTTAAATTAAAAATAATTTTATGTGATTTTTAATAGGTACATATTGATTTAAAATAATATTTTAATTTAACCATTTATGAAAGAAATATAATATTTATAATTTACTAGGTGAGTTTATAATAAATCACTCTTTTTAATTTATTTGTCATTTTAAATAATGTTAATAAGTTAACAGGATTTAAATATAAAATTGCATGAGTGCAGTCAAATAATTTATTTAAAATTTATTTATATATGAAAAATCATCACAAATATGGTAAAAATTGGTTGTGGCAGGTCATGTGAATGTTAGCATCTATCTACGTTAGTACCACAAGACACTCCAGTTCACCAAAGTTAACTATAAGTAGCACTACTCAAATACCATATTTACAAATAAAAGAGAATCAATATTTAAAAAAGGTTCGGTGAAGAATTTTTAAAACTGTTACTATAATAATTAAGTTAAACATCTTATATGAGTTGAATATTTCCATAATAATATTTAAAAAAGATAACAAATATTGACTATCCCTCTCTTTTCTTTTTCTCATAAAAACATATTATTCTACACAAATAATTTTGGATTTAAATTTCTTATTAATTTTTCACACATATAAATTATCAAATAGTGAGTACTGGGATTGAGATGGGTTTTCTTCTATTTTTCTCATTTTTGTTGCTCATAGTAATGAAATTGGGGAAGTCATCACCAACATAAAGCTTCTAAATTACTTAAGAAAATTAATCCATTAAGTAGAATTATCTAACTAGATCCAATCTCCTGACAATCGAAATGATATGGTTGAAAGGAAGATTCTAGATTATAAAGTTTTATGAAAGTTCGTTCCGTTGACCTGTAAACAAGAAGATTAGCCCAACTGTTGATGTGTGAGAAAAGTAGAGATGGAAGATAGCTGTAAGCGATGGAGTGAAATAGGGGGATACAGTAAGACTAGAGTGTTGCCAGCTTGTGAGGTGTAATGTGTGAGATAATAAGGTACAAGAGGGTAAATTAAATTGTTAAATTAATAAAAAAAATTATTTATTTATTATAAGTTAGGTTAGGGTTATTTCTTCAACAAAAGTATCATCTTTTTTGGTATATCTTTATTATAAAAGAGATATGGTGTATTTTCCAATCAAGATTTACATGATTGAAGCTTACATAATAAATCTTAAGTTTTTTTTAAATATTTGATAATTGATATAATTGTACAAATTATACAATAAATCATTGAAATACATGTCAATTGTCTAACCAAAATAATGGTGTGCTTTTTCCTAAGGATTTCAAATTATCTTCTAGGGTTGCATTCACATCATGCACTAACGAAAAGAAATTTGATTTAAGATTTATGATTAGGATATACATAATTAATACTCCTTAACTTTCATAAAACTTTATATATAATTGTACAAAACTCTGAATTCATTACTTACGTAAATAACATTATTTTAAGGCTAATTTAGGTATAATTGTCCTCCTAAACTTTGGTCCATATAAACGAAATACTCTAAAACAAAAGGGCAATTTGACGAAGTGCTTAAGCATCGAACTTAAACGGATTAGATAATTTTAAAATATATGATATATTTGTCAATAATTTTTTATTTAAATAATATTTGATATTTTTAAAAATTTTATATTCTTTTTATATTGAGAATTTTGTTTTTAATTTTTGTATATGTATTGAAGAATTTAACCACTTCTATTATTAAAAAAAATATAAAATACAGTAAAAATTTAAAATATCATAGCTTTTTAATTAAATAAATAATAAATAATTATAAATTTAATTTTTAATTTATTATTATTTATTAGATTTTAATTTTTAAATTTTTATTAAAAATATAATATTATATTTTATTCTCTAAAATACCGCGCAACTTTAAAGGAATTACCTGCGAACTTTTACCGGTCACTATCCATATACCTAGCCATCCACATCACCAGGATATAGAGGCTGTGTGCGATGGGCATGCGAGGCTCCATGGAATTAAACAAAATTATTTTTATAGATTTTAACTATAATTAATAGATAGTGTCATGGACGACTTCACTTCTTATAAAATTAAATATTTTGTTATTAAATTATTTTTAATATATTAAAATAATTATTTTTAATTTTTAATTATTTATTTTAAAATTAAAAAATAATTTAATAACAAAAACATTCAACGAAATTCTATACTACTGTCTATATTTAATGGATACTTTTACTCTCGATAGTGGTGAAGTTTTAAAATCTGGGATATTTGAAAATAACAGGGAAGCGAAGGATTGAGGCAGAAAAGTACTTGTCAAGGTAGAAATTGAAATTTTTTAAAAGAGTAAATTTATTGTATTTTTGTCGTTCATGGTAAAAGTAACTTCTCAAGCCAGCGAAAGGTAGAACTAGCACTGTGAAACATAGCATATAGCCATATACTATTTGAAAAAGATTGCAAATGATATTTCTGGGAGGATGAATCTGTTTAGAAGTCTCGGAAAACAGAAAAAATCTTGAATGGAAGTTGCTCCCCAGGATTCCATTACAGAAAAGAAAAATTAAAATGCATTATCTTATAATGTATTAATAATTTTAAATTATTAAAATTCATTCAATTACAATTAAATTATTAAATTTCATTCAATTCATATATAATGCCACATAAATCAATAAATTTAAATTAGCCGATCTAGTAGTGTATGGCACTAGTAAAATATCTTAGATGCTCTCTAGTATTATTTCTAATATCTAGTTTTTTATCTATGACTATGAAAAAAGGACCATACTTAAGTAGTAAGACACAAAGTATTTCCTTACTTCTTTAACAAAGTTTTATATATGAATTCTCCGCTCCTTCTTAAATCTTCTATTTTAAACTTAGAATTGCATATCTATACTTTTAAAATGTGATAAACTTTTGTTGTTACTCCGATAAAAATACTTCTCCAATTAAAAATATTAATTAGTTAGAATAGAGTGTGAAGAAAATATTTCTGCGTACATTAGCTGGGTTTATGAGACAAATATATTCAAGTGTGATGTGAAATTGATTGAACCTTTGAATATTAATTTTTTATTTGTTTCAACGAAAAATATTTTTTTAAATATAAACATAAAATATTAAAATGATTAAAAGCATTTTATTTACTTAACATTAAATACGGTGAATTTAAGAAAATAATTTTCTATATTTCCAAAAAAAATGTTATTATATCTTTAAGTATTATTTTTTTAAAACACTAATAGAAATAACATATCACTTTTTTTATTAATATATATAACTAATATTTTTTATAAAACAATATTTTTTATAAAACAAATAAAATTTAAATACAAAAGTAAAAGAGTTAAATAATAGTGAATAATCGTCATAGTTAAACTTGACCTTGTAGAGAAAAGTAAATTTAAAGGGAGAGATTATGGTGCGCCATACACTGATGTACCATAAAATTTTTCAAATTTAAAAGGATGGTTTTTCTTTTGAATCAACAAACTTTATATATATATATATATATATATATATATATATATATATATATATCAGTGTGATCATTTCTTTCTTGCTTTTTAGGGGATTTTAGAAAGTATTTTTGAAACTAAAATTTACAATTATGTTTTAAAGTACCAATTCACTCTTTCTTGGCGGATTTCTGTCCTGTAAGAAACAATGCATTTGAATTATCTTTTTAGACATCCACAAAGCAATGAATCAGTACGAAATGACATGAATTTATCTCATCAAAAGTAGTTTGAGGGGTCTGAATGCTTCCGATTAGTTGAGCAAAATCCAAGAAACCAACCTCATACCTGTCTGCTTAGCCACTTTGTACAAAATATAGTACAATAACCCTAAGACTATGTTTAAGGCTTATTCCCATGAACCTTGAACGTGGATAAGGGTCCCCCGCAAATCGAATCTAAGATATTTACTGAGGCATTTGCGATATTTTAAAATTTGAAATAATGTAATAAATTTTAAAATAATTATATTAAAATAATTTAATTATAATTATTTAATTTTATTAATATCATTAAATAATTTTAATATAATAATTTTTAAAATTATTATTACACCTCAAAATTTAAAATTATTAAACAATCAGATAATTCACTCGGAGAGAAGGAAGAACTATAAAGAGCCAAAGTAGGTTAGATTAAAGACAAGCTTCCCCACCCCTAACCCTAGATGGATCCTGTTGATCGTGAAAATACAAGAACTTTATTAGAAGGCATTTTATCTGGTTATAAAATTTGACCCAAATTTTAATTCATATATCCTTCTATCTAAGTTAGAATTTTATATCAGAATAAATTTAAATTTTTTAAATAATTGTTTTTAACTATAAATATTTATATTAGTTAAGAAATTAAAACATAAGATAGAAATATCATATGAATATCTAATAAAATTATATGAAAACTCTCATAATAATTTATAAAAAAATATAGATATAAAAACTGGGAAATTATGAAAATATAATTGAGAACCTTCACATAATATTATCACGTAATCTTAATTCATACTAATCTTTTTTATTCGTGATTCTTTTTACAAAATTTTAAAATTTTTCCATATTAAATTTATCGTATATCTTATTTTGACTCCATTTTAATCGTATATAGCTCGTTTGAAGAAATCTTTTTTACACTTCTAAAATAAAAAAGAAATCTTTGTTTCAACGGGAAAGATAAATCTAAGAAATTCAAAGAACAGCAGATTATGTTTTTAACTCTTAAAATTGTTTCTATATATCTGTTTCGTTCTGTGACAGTCAAGAGCCATTGCTCTGTAAGTAATTGAGAATTTTTACTATTCTAGGGCACAATAAGCAGAGGATGCCCATGAATATCCTAGTTAAGGATGCCTTTCAAATCAATGCGCAGAAAGGAACCTGGTAGGCAGACACTTGTAATTGGCGTCTTTTAAGGGTCAACTTTTAGTGCAGGCAAAACCCAGCACCAATCTTTTTATCCTGTCTTTGTGGGGCCAACTTCATGCACATGGTCAGCGTTTGCACTGTCATTCAAGCTTTAGGGCAGACAAACTAGGCACCCATCTTTTTATCTCCTTGTCTAGATGGAAGTGCTGTTTACGTTTTGGGTGGTGTCCTTGAAACGAATCCGAATGGGCCGCGAGTTTTAGAAAAATGGCATTCATGAGTTATATCTTAAAATAATAGTATTTAAATAATTAAGCGATAAAATAGTTCATATTTATTAATTTATATAGTATTTTATAAAATAAATAAAATATAGTAATTTCAATTTATTGATACATCATAAAGTAGTATATTTTAAATTTTTTTATATTTACCAATTATTTTTTAAAATATTTAAAATATAAAAAAAATTAAAATACACTATTTTATAATGCACCAAAAGGCCAAAATTATTATATTTTATTCAATTTGCACATTATTATACAAACCAATAAATTTGAACAATGCAATGCCTTAGATGCTAGTTGTTTTTAGCATCTGACGCATCCATAGCTTCGGGTTATTGAAATCTAACCCATGAAAAAAAATGCAGAGCATGATGCTTAAGAGGTTAGTTTATTTAAGTACAGTCTAAAAGCGATTTCATCTATCAGACTTGTGGTATATCAAATTTGCGGTATCTTATATATAAAGTTTGTTGATCAAAACATACTGTCGGCAAACGAGGTTCTATTTTTTTTTATATATTTTTATCTTAAAATTAAAATAATATACTATATAAATTTTTATCTAATCAATACAATACTCATTCACAAATTTAATTCTTTATCTTTTAAATCAACCCACCCTCAATAAATTATTTTAAAGTTAATAATTTTATTTTTGAATCAATAGTTTTAAAATTAATTAATTTTTATTATAATTTATTTAATTTTAAATTATTAATATAAATTAAAAATATACTAAAAATATGATTTTTTAAATTTATAAGTATTATTTAATTTAAATTATTTAAATATCTAAAATTATTTTTTGAAAAAAAAAACTGTGGATCCAACCTGTAATCGACGACTTTAGAACTTGAACTCACAGTTAATGAATTTGCAATTTTTACGGACCGAATCAAGTCTAATCTATTTAATCTATTTATGATTAGTCCATAGATGGAACGGATAAATTCAATTAGCAGTATACATTTTAAATCTTGTTTGGCAAATTATATAATATAATATACTTTATTTAGCTTCTTATTATATAAAATGAATATTTATCTAAAATTAATTTATCTTTTGTTTGTTGTTATATTGTAGGAGAATGTATAGGCTTAATAAAAGATAATTTATTCAATTAAAATACCAAAAACATATAAAAATAAATCTATTCTAAATAAATTTAAAAGTACATAATTAGATTAGAATGTCCTTGAACAATAATATATTTAAAAAATGATAATATATATAAACTTAAAATTTTATACTATAGTAATAAAATAATATTACGTGTTCCACAAATACTCATACATAAATGCGCGCGCGCATATATATATATATATATATATATATATATATATATGTATATGCACTTAATAAATACCTTATATAAAATTTTATGAAATATTTAAAAATAATATACATGATTTACAAGTATCATAAATATAATTTAATATTGTCAAATAAAAAATTAAAAATGTTAAATTAAAATATAAGTATTAATATAAAAATTTAAATTTAATTTTTGAAAAATATAGGAGAGAGATGTAAAAGAAAAAATTAAAAAGAATTCTTATAATTTTAATAATTTAAATTTTATATTAATATTATTCTATTAACCTGATAACTTACAGAATTAACTATATAAAAGAAGATTTTCGTAAAGGCTATACAGTTCATTTGAAAGTCTTCAATCATAATATAGGTTTTAAGTGATATCTTCCCCTGTCCTGTAATGCCATATCTTATATGATAACTTAAAATATTTTTACATATTTATTATTAAATATAAAATTAATTCTTATTTAAAACAAAAATAGTAAATAATAAATATCTCTCATCAAATAATTCCAAAAATTAAATCTCTTGTGGGTCCGAGTAGTACATATTCTTTTTTTTTTTTCTTGTGAAAAGGGAAAAAAAGAGTCGTACATATTCCGCCTTCGCTAATGTCATGTCTCTTCGTATTAATTATAGATAAATATAATTAATGTTAGTAGATACCAATGAAAATGGACCGAGTGTCAGGCATAGTTACTCTTTTTCTCTTTTGTAACGGTGGGACGATATAGTCACTAGACTTAACCATAAACAAATTAAAAATTAATTAAAAATAAAAAATAAAAACTTCGTAAATAAAATATCAAATACCACCGGCTTGAGCGATAAACTCTCCATAAATGGATCATTACTCTTTTTTATATTTCAACAATGTTATGCATAAATTGTAATTGTAATTCAATGTATAGTAACATATTTAAGACAATAAAATAAAATTATAATTATTTTATTTTTATTATATTGGTATGTAATTGAACAATAATTTGTGAGATGATAGAATAATTTATCAAAAAAATTAAGCTTTTAATTAACCGCCTAGAATAACGACAGGCAGCATTAATGTATCTTTACCATCATAAAATTGTATCATCTTTGAGTACGCTTGATTTGCAAAAGTAATATAAGAAGCATAACTTCTTGAAAAGTAAAAAAAAAATTTGATTATTTAATTAATCACTAATTATCAAAATAAAAGAGAAAATAAATTTTTAAAAAGTTATATTTTTTACAAATTATAAAAAGTTGCTTAATCACACTATTATCAATAAGAACTTTTTACGTCATTTAAAAATAAAAATACAAAATCACTTCTGACTATTTTAATATTTTATCCTTATTATTCAAAAATTATAATAAATATAATTTATTAATTATAAAATATAAATATATTTATAAAAAATATAACTATTGATTATATAAAATATAATTATTTTATTAATTATATAGTAAATAGAATGAGTATTATATAAAATAAATATTAATTAATATATCATAAATATAATTATAAATATTATTATAATTATTGAAATTTAATGTTAAATATAATTATATTTATTGCATATATCCATTATAATATTTTATTATTTTATATTTATTATTTATTATTTTAATGTTCAATTATAAAAATAAAAAATTATGTGTTTCTTTTCTATTATATATAAATTTCATAGATTTATTTGTTGTATGAATTATTTTTCATTAAAATTATATTAAGGTCATTTAAGATATATATAAGATATTTTAATTTTTATTTAAATTAATTTTAATTTTTTATTAAAAAAGAATTTATCAATTTGGAAAAATTATAATGAAAAGAGAGATTAGAAAAAGATTAGAAATATAGTTTCAAAAAAATATAATTAACTATAGGTATTTTTTATATTTTCTTTCACAATTTTAAAGGATATATTAATCATTTTAATAATATTTTTTAAAAATTGAGAGTTGAATTAAGCAAAATGCAACAAATTAGTTTTTGAGAAGTGACAATTCCTTAATTTCAATTAAATAATTTTAAGTATTTTTTAAAAAATTTATATAAGAATTTATTTCTTAGAAAATTTTATTTCTTGCGAGAATTATTTTCTATATAAATTAAGTAACTCAAAAGAAAAGGATGAAAACTTTAATTTGTGACAATGAAATCAATCCAAATGACAATAAAAAGAAATTATAAAAAAATTAAAGTATTTCTTTAGGTTATAATCATTTATATTTTTCTTACCTAAATATTTTTTTCAAAATTTCATGAAAGATACAACTTTTAGCTATCATCGATTTGAGTATTATTGAAAATTAATAATTTTAATAAACTATAATCAGACTTTAGGTTAAAGAATATTTATTATTTGTATTTACACATATTTATATTACAAGAACTCCATAAGTAGTTAAAAAAAAAATACAATACCAGTTACTAGCTATAATGTGAAGGACAAATTAAATGGAACCAGCTTCGATTCAAGGGGAAAAAATGAGAATGATTCTAGGTTTAAAGATAAATGTAAATGCATTACATATCCCTTAAAAATTTCATATTTTCTGATCTTTACATATCTATATTTAGTAATTTAACAACATCTACTATTAAAATAAATAAATGTAAATAATAGTTAACCAAAGTAAGTGGGAAGCAGTAGGCACAACTCTTGCCGGCTTCTCTCTAATTGTGATAAACGTGGTCAACATATATGCAAAGGGAAGAAATAATCTAGAAAGATTATTTGACCATTTTAGAATTCTCTCTTACCAAATTTTCATTAAAATATAAACTATATTTGTCGGCGTTATGGAGCCAAAATCTCCCAAAAGAAGATTGTGTTTAATTGGTATTTATTTGTTTAATAGTTAAATTAGATTAAATTATAAATAACCATCTTGCCGTTATATCTTTCTTTATAGGCTAATAATAACTGCTCTGGGCAATAATCAACATGCTCGATGATTTTGTATTCATCAAAATTCAATGTTTTTTGTTCCTATATACATGTTGTATATTGGTTGTTTGTTTTCAAAGATAGGCATATGTTATGCCTAATAATTTCTTGTCAACATAAATTAATTTAACCGGTTGCAGGGACCCGATTAAAATTAACCATAGCCGATAGAATTGAAGAATTATTCCTTCTTGTCATTTCTTTATACTATAAAAACTCATTTCTTTTCAAATACAAGAAAACATAAGGAAATTTAAAAAGAAGGAAAGAAAGAGAGCTTAAGAATATACTCATAGTTTTAAAAATTGAATTAGACTAATTGGTTATACTGGTAAATTAATGAGCTATCCAATAAGTCAATTTAATTAAGGAGATTAGATAAAAAATATATATGAATTAGTGTGAATCAGCAAAAATCAATGCAAATCGAGTTAAAATTAATGTGAATTGAACTCGTGAACTAATTCATTATAAATTTTGTATATTTTTTTAAAAATTTATAATTTTACAACATTTGAAATGTAATAACTCACAAGTTTAAATTAATTAAATTTATATTATTTTTTAATATTTTAATATAAATTATTATATATCACTTATATTTTATTATTTATTTATTTATATTATTAACTTATGTTGTATGACTTTTTTCATTTTAACATGGCTTATTATCGTAAGCATAAAATATTAATATGGTGCATGCATATAATTAATATTTTTTAATATATATACACATATATATATATAATTTATATTTTTAATTTGAAATTAATTTATTCAGTAAATTAATAATTAAATTAATAAATTAATTATTTGTTCAATTCAATGATCGGTCTAATTTTGAAGAGTATGAATATAATAATAAAAAGCATGTGAAGCACATCAAACGCGTACACTTTAATACCTATCATATATCAAAATTTCTGACACAAATATGTAAACAGAAACCGGAAGTGAAATTAATAGGTTTGGTTTCAAATCCCTTTACACATTATTTTATTAGTTATCTTGTTGTACAGACTGAGCTGTAGACCTTAATATTTCTATATTACTGTTGAATTAATCACTACCCATAGTCAATATGCATGTGCATATTTTTGAAGCATTGCATCTGAGCCCCTAGCTCTTTGTACCTAACACTAGTTACTATTTTAAGGGACAAATGCCTTAATTGCCTACCATATCTATACTTGATTTTGTTGTCATAAATAACTTAAATTAGTAGCCTAACCTTATCTTCTAAAATCTTGGTTGCTCTCTTGAACTCACTAATTTCTCAACATAATTAGTGAGATATGTTGGGGTCTCAACTCTTGATCAACTGATGTTAAAACAATCATTAGATGATTTGTGGTTAACAAAGTTTTGAAAACCGAACTTGACAATGAACTAAAAATGTCACATCTGATCATAATTTAATTGCTCCACTTAGTTAAATTAATGGTTAAACTGCATGGTGTTGTATATAAAAATTTATACAATTTTTTTAGAAAAATAATAATAACTAACTGTCAAGATAATATGAGCTAATAATTTATAATAAAAACTAGAACGTTACAAGAAATTAAATAAATTAATCATTTTTTAGTTAATTAAGTGTAATTTTTTCCTTTTTTAATTTTTGATTGCATGTAGGCTTGTTGGGTTAGCCCAATCCAGAAAAGAAGACCTAAAAGAAAAAGAAAAATAATTAGCCAAATTTTTAGAATCAGACCGTTTTATCTGCTTTTTGTCAATTTTGACTGGTTCAAACTATTTTGACGTTAAAATGATTTTGCATTGATTTGAATTGGATAATATAGCCACAAACAATTGGAGTAGCCAGACTATCTAGTCTAATTTGATTTTTAAAATATTGGTGGTTAGGGTGGAATGTCACTTAAATTCAAAATCAGTTGGTTCTCCGTGGAATGTATTGTGTTGTGAAAGAATTAAATATGCAGTTCAAAGAAGATTTATAATGTAATTCATACATTTAATTCGACCATTAATTGAATTTCATTTTTCACTGTATTTTGTTGCAAAATATAGATAAATAAAGTTAATTTGAGTAAGATTCTATAAATATACAATAAATGAAAGTGTATGAATTAAGATAAATGTGACTAAATTACAAAAAAAATAAATGTGTACTACTATTAATAATTCTATGAGAAATTGTTTAATCAAATTTAAACAATTCTACATAGATGGTCTTATTTTGTAAGAGTGGTAATTTTTTACACAATATGAATTTTAAATTTTTTATATGAATTCAAGATGACTTTGTATAGGTTTGAATTATAAATGGATCAACTTATATAACATAAATAATAAATATGTTGAATCAGAATTTGTTCAAAATTAAATGTGTTCATATATTAATCTATTTAGAAAATTTTATTAATATTTAAAATACTATTTGTGAAATAATTAATAACTAAATTATAAATAATTGTGTCTAATATAAAAATAAAATTATGGTTTAATTAAATGATAATACAACTTCTGTTAAGTATTAAATCGATAATTAAAAATATTTTTAGTTAAGAGTAATAAATAATTGAATTTTATAAATAAATTTATATTAAAATTATTAAACAAATTAATCAAATTGATTTATCTCAACATATTTATCAAATAAATTGATCCAATACGAACATATAACATAATTATTAATCGATTTGGATTTAGATTAAGTTTATTTAAATTGCTGTTGATTTGCGCAAATGTTTCTTAACCCTAAACAATAATACGATATTAACCCAGCTCATGAGCACAAATTTTTATTCTTACTGTACTGTCAAAATATACGCACTGATTTGCACTGTAATTTTGCGTTCCTTCTCAAGAAGAAAAATTGATGTGTTAATATTCGGATTATTTTCTCATATAAAATATGAAATTCTCGATGATATTGGAAACTGTGACAAACTCACAATCAAAAGCGAATCGGAAAATGCCATAAAAATTTACTAATTAATCTCAGAAGGAGGATAAGCACAAGTCACAATCATCAACGATCATCTATTTGTCTATCAAAGCATATTCTGATTTTAAATAATGCATGTTACGTCTTGAGAAAAGTCTGTTTGACACTCTGTAGACATTAAAATGGGTTCACACTTTGAGGTAATGTTTCGTTTGACCAAAAGGGAAGGGGAAAAAAAAAAAAAAAAAACCAAAGAGAGAGACTAACCTTCATGTTTTCTGCCTACGTTAGGTTGGTCAAAAGAGGAATTGAGGATCTTAAAATAATCCTTCACAAGTCCCTCTTTTTGTAAGAATAGGTGTAATAGACCGGGTTAGGAGTTGTCTGCTTTCGGTAAAAAACGAGCAATGACTTTTTAATACACAACAAATATATTAGAACAATTCTATAATATATTAAGTAAAATTCAATATATAGATGTATTGATATTATTAATAAATTGTAAGTTATTAAATCAATTTTTTTGTTAAAAGAATATAAAATTTAATACGAATCATTAGATATTAAAAAAACTCATAATATAAAAGTAGGTTTACAAGTTAATTAGTTTCTTTTTTCTTGTCGAATACTCCCCCTTAATAACAGTAAATGCTTTAATTTAAAAAAAATTTTAAACGAAAATGATTCTAGTCAAATATTATGATAAATTAATATATATATATATATATATATATATATATATATATATATATATATATATACAAGTTTGTTTTGGAGAATGGAATTTTGTTGATCAGTAAAATTTGAACATAAAAGATGGTGACTAAAATTAACCAATCAGGCAAATTAACTAAGCTAACTCATAAGATTGAAAAAAAAAGTGAAATTTAAGTAAAATTCTTTAAATATTTATTATTAATGAATTCCTCCTCTTTTAAAAAGCATAATTCAAAATTTTTATCCATTAATAACTAAAATCAATTGAAAATTAACTTATTGATGCTGTCAGTAACATGAATCTTTATGGACTATAATCATTTGCATTTTCATATCAGATAAAACGTGACACATTATTTAATATAGTTGGTTTTTTTTTTTTTGGTGGAATGATTGACATTATTAATCATTGGAGTAGCACATTTTTCTTCCTAAAGATTCATATAAAATAAACCACAAAGAAGAGGGCTAAAGAATCGGTGTGGATAAAATAAAGGCCCAGTTAATCATATTCCATAAATTGGGCTCCTGGATCAAATTGCTTATTCAAAACCAACGCTTCCAAACGAGGGGTAATAGATCAATGAGCAAGAAAACCGTAGGCCCAAAGTATTTTGGATTTTCTTCCGTTTGAATGGAGTCCATGGGGTTTCCCCCTTAACTCTATCCATTATAGTAGGTTTTTTTCCCTAGTTATAACATCAATGTGTGGTTCTTTAATTAAAATTTAAGAGTAGAATAAATTGTTGTATTTCAAAAATAATGGATATTATCAATGTCTTAGAGAGTTTTAACGATAGTAATAAATGGTATAACTAAATTACTTGAAATAAAATTCGAATAATATAAGAGTTTCAATTTATCATCATTGATGTAAAGTTTTTTAGATCATCAATAAATAAGACTATGAAAAGTTATCAAAAAATTAATAAATTTTATAAATGTTAAAAATATTTTAATAATTTTATTGATATAATAATACATAAATAAGTTATAGTATAGATAAGGTTGCCAAAAATATCTTTACCCAATAGGTTTTGCCCAAACTAATAAATATTTAATTAATGAGTCTTACTTAAATTAGACTCATTATTTATTGATTTAGATTTAACTATTAAATATCTACTGTGTCTTAAGTCTTTTTTAAGTATCATATTAGATCCATTAAATTTTACATTAAATCATAAAAATATTGTGATATAATATTTTTTATTTTATAATATTAATTTGTACAATATATGAATTGATTTCTTGTAAATACTTAAAATGTGTTAAACCCTTTTTGGGTATCACATTAGACATATTCAAATAACATACTCTATAATAAATTTATTATTATATAAGAATTAAAATTATTACACTTATTATTATATGGGAATTAAAATTATATATATATATATATAAGGATACCATGATCATTTATTAAGATAAATAATTTTTAAAATATTTAAATTTACATTAAATTATAAAGATATTTTAAATAATATTTTCTTTAGTTTATAATTTTAGTATGTACTAGGAGCTTATCTCATGAAAATACAAATAGATAGATATTATTTATGAGTTGACCTAATATAATATTTATTCAACAAAATCAATGATAATATAACACATATTTATCTTAAAGCTAATATGAATAGTATTAATGAGTTAAAATAATAATGGATGTGAATGAGAAAATATAAAGGATTAATAATTGTTAGGTGTAATTATTATCAAGAAGGAAAAGATGATTTTTTATTAAAAAATTTTAAAATTATATTTTTATTAGCAAGTTCAAATAGATTTATTTTAAATCTTTTTTAATCTTTCAATCAAATAGATTTAAAATAATTCAACTAGGAGAAATGGATGCTATCTCTTTGGAATGTGATCTAAGATTGTGTCCATTAATATGGGAATTTCCTATTAATCAAAGGGATGAGATTTGAGTTTCTTATCTTAATGTTGATCCATATTAACCTAGGGATACCAAATATCCATTTTCAAGAGAAAGGAATAATTGTCATCAATTTTAAGCTTATTGGTTTGATACAAATTCAAAATGATTGGAATATTCACCAATGGCTAATGCTGCTTATTATCTCCCATATTATCTGTTTAGTAAGAAAAAGTTGAGCCATGTAAGATCAAATACATTTATAGTTGTTAGTTTTGATAGTTGGAAGAAAATAAATGATGGAATGAATTACCTCTTGAAAAGTCATATAGGAAAGGATTTGAATTTACCGCATAGAAAAGCAGTTAAGTGTTGTGAAAGTTTAATGAAGCAATCTCAACAAATTCATAAATTGTTTGAAAAGCACTTCTCAAAAGAAGTAGATAACAATTAATTGTATTTGAAGGGTACAATTGATAGTGTTTGATAGTTAGCTTTCCAAAGGTATGCTTTTCGAGAGAATAATGAAAATCAAGACTCCAAAAATAGGGGTAAATTCACCAAGCTAATAAAATTATTGGCAACTTACAATGACAAAGTTACCAATGTTATGTTAGAGAATGCACAACAAAGAAATGCTATATACATAGCACCTCAAATTCAAAAGGAGATTTTACAAATCATTGCAAATACAAAATGAAATTCAAGAAGAAATTGGTAACTCTAAATTTTGTATCAGTATTAATGAAGCTTAAGATAAGGCAAAGCAAGAACTAATAGCTATCATTTTGAAATGTGTTGATAAACAAGGCCTCATTTGAAAATGATTTTTTCAAGTTGTACATGTCAAAGATACCATGGCATTTACTCTAAAAAAAGAGGTATATAAAGTCCTTTCTCATTGTGATCTTCATGTCGAAAACATTTAAGGACAAGGTTATGATGGTGCAAGTAATGTGCATGGAAAATGGAATAGATTGCAATCTTTATTTCTAAAAGATTTTCCTTAAGCTTATTATGTTCATTGCATGGCTTATAGATTGTAGTTAGCTTTAGTTGCAACATTCAAGGAAGTAAAGGTTGTTCATTAATTTTTTTCTAGTCTTACTTCTATTATAAATATTGTTACTACTTCTTTTAAGAGAAATGAAAAGTTACAATAAGTGTAAACTTTGCAAATTAAAGATATGATATTGAATGATGAAATTAAGACAAGATAAGGAGCAAATCAAATTAGTCTTTATAAAGAGCAAAAGATACTAAATTGAGCTCTTATTTTCAATAAATTTCAAGATTATTAAGAATACATATTTCAACTTGTTCAATTATTAATATTATTTCAAAAGAATGAGCTAATTTTCTCAATAAGGTGAGGTTGAAATAGCTTACTTGACATTGATATCATTTGAATTTGTTCTCATATTGCATGTGATGAAAGAGATTATGGGAATAGTAGATTTTTTTTTAGAAATTTGCAACAATAACCTTAAGATATAATGAATGTTATGCATCGTGTATCAACTACAGAATCACTTATTCATAAGTTGAAGCATGATAGGTAAAAGTAACTACTTGAAATTGTCAAAACATTTTATTCTTATAATGGAATTGATATTCCAGATTTAAATGGTCAATATTTAAGAAAAAAAAGCCAAGCCCCATGTTTAAAATGTGAGATTTGTTTCTTTAAAGAATCATTTAAAAGTGGATATTTTTATAGCTACAATAAATTGTCAACTACAAGAGCTAAATAGTAGGTTTTGTGATTAAACTGTTAGGTTACTTCTTTTTACTTCATCCTTAAGTCTTAAGGATGTTTTCAAGTATTTTAAAATTAATGATATATGTAACTTAGTTGAAAAGTTTTATCTTAATGATTTTACTAAGCATAAGAAAGAAAATTTGAAGCATGAGTTACAAAAATTATGAGTTTGATGTTGTAAAAGTTTTATAACTCTTCAACTAAGTTATGCAAAGAATTAAATGTTACAAGTAAATCAAAAGTCAATCAATTGATTAAAAAAATAATTTGTTTAGGATTAACTATTTTAATCTCAATAACTTTAATAGAATGTTCTTTTCCAACGATGAAACTTGTGGAAACAAAGATGCCTAATTGATTGGAAAATGCTTTCCCTAATAACTTAGTTATTTATATTAGAAAGGAGATTGCAAAGAATTTCACTATAAAAAGGATTATGGATGAATTCTATTCAATGAAAAATCAAAGGACATGAGGTTAGTGACTTTTAAATATGTATTACTTATGGATTTATGGATATTTACATTATGTTGTCATGATTATATTTATTCTAGCACTTATAAAAATATGTGATACTTTCTATTATTGTTGAATGTGTACAACAAGATTTCTCCTATTGATGCCTTACCCTTTAAGGTTAATGTAAATCTAAGCAATTCTGGATCTCATTAAAAAGATTGTTCAATTGCTATCAATTCAAGTAGAGGAAGGTTTACTTTTTGGACACCTACAAAAATGAGTCTATTTGGGGAGATCCTGGTAGAAAGACTTATTGGATTGGTTATTCACCTATGTATTTCAAAAAAGCCTTATAGAAATTTCTACCCCCCCCCAAACTAATTTTTTTAGCTTCATCTTTGTCTATGGAGGTTGTAGCTTTTTGCTAAAAAGTAGCAAAAACCTTCTTCTTTGACTTGTAGAACAAAATAACAATGTGAAATAATAATTTTTTATTCTAGATTAAACACATTTATTAACTAAAAGTAGATTAAAAAATAGACCTTTAATATTTAATTACCAAAAATAAAAATATAATAATTAAATGAAATAAAAATAAATTTAAAATTTTAATAACATACCTTATGGATATGAAATGAAAATACTTTGTTGACTAGCAAATGGATGAAGCAACAGAAGCTCTATAAATTGATGTTCTCATAGAATAAAATAGAATTTCAAAGGAGCAAAAATGAAAAGGAGACGAAGTTGTTTGGACTCAAAAACCCAAGAAAATAAATGACCCCAAAGGTTGTTTAAAAAGAAAGCTTTTCCCTTATTATATTATATAAAATATCAAAAAATTGGGTCAAAGCTTGTTAAATAACCTTCCTTTCTTCTCAATAAAATAAAAAAATAAAATAGCTCTTGCTTTTAAGCTATAAGAAAGAGATAGAACTAAGGTAAAAAGTTACATTTTTTAATAAAATAATATAAATAATTTACTTTTATTTAATAATACAAATACATTATAATTGAATTAAAATTTAAGAAAAGGTTGAGAATACTAACTTATAGGGCATTAATATTTTCCATGTATAAAATATACAAAAAATTTTAGAACCCTAACATTGTATATACCTTTGTCCCTAAAGAGGATGGCTAAAGAATTAATGGGATAAAATCAAGGCCTAATTAATCATATTTTCTAAATTGGGCTCCTAATTGGTAAATGAATAAGAGAACCACGAGCCTAATTTATTTTGGATTTTCTTCCTCAATCATTAGAATTGACTCCATGAGGTTTCTCTTCTTAACTCTTTATCTACTATATTAGGTTTTTTTCCCCTTAGCTAACATTAATATATGTTCTTTTATTAAAATTTAAGACTAGAATATAAATTGTTGTATTTAAAAAATAATGGATATTATCGATGTCTTAAACAGTTTTAACAATATTTATAAATGGCATAACTAAATTACTTGTAATAAAAATTGAATACCATAAAAGGTTAAATTTGATACATTATCAGTATGATATTTTTTCTATTATCAATAACTAAAAATATGAAACATCATTAAAAAATTAGTAATTTTTGCTAATAGTAAAATTTTTTTAACAATTTTTATTAGTTTAATAATAAATAAGTAAGTGATAGTATAATTTACATGATTAAATTTAAATCTATAATATAAATGATTGAATATGATAAATCTTTTATTGGTCAAATATAATGAAATATGAGTGGTAAAAGAAAATGACTATGGTGCTTTACTAATGTAGTAGTGCATCATTACATCTTTGAATTTGATTGTTGATGTGTTACTGTATAACATACTTTCAAAAAAAAAAAAAACCTAATGTATAGTTACATCCGATAGTGTACTAATATACTACTACATCAATAATATACTATGGTCTTTCCTGTGGTAAAAAAATAAGGAGTCTTTTTGGGGTAAACTATTAATTTGATAGTTTAAAATGTGATGTAGGATAAAATTAATACTCAATTAACATTTTTATTATTTTTTAAGTTTTAAAGAGATGATTTGTAACCTACTTAAAGTTTAAATATATAATTTATGAATTTTTAAAGTTTAAAAGGTAATTTATTTATTTAGAAAAATTTAAGATTGTAAACTATATTTTTTGCAACCTTATTTCTATAATTATAATAAAAGATGTATCTATATATACTTAATCAACACTTAAAAAAATGAGTTTAGAAAAAGAGTTCAAGAGTATGGTAGATTACTTCACTTTAAGGTTAGGATATATGATTGATCTCTTTGAAGCTTTCCAATAATATTTACAGATTGTCTAACATTATTAATAGTGAAAGTTAAACTTAAGACATAGATAGTAAAAGGAAAATTTTATACTATACTACTGATTAAGTAATATACTAGTGCACTATTAGATCTAATTATTAATATATTATCGTAAAATATATAAAATTTAACTTTTAAAAAAAAGTAAACTTAATGTGCAATTAGATCTGATAATGTACTAGTACACTGTTTCATAAATGGTGTACCATAGTTTCTCCTTAATAAAAAAACAAGACTAAATCAAAATGGATGCAAGGCAAAAGTTAAATGATAGATAAGCTAAATATTTTAAGTGTAAGTTTAGAATAAGGATTATACTTTAGTTTATATTTGAAAAAATTGTTATTGCTTTATATAAAAGTAAAAAAAAATTAAAGATTTTATGATGCATCTTTGAGTAATAGAATTGTAATTTTTTTGTGTATTTATTTAATCTAAAAAATATAAAAAAATTATGAAAAACTTGTAAGATTTTATATAAAAAAATTATCACTTTCATGACTTTTAAATGTCCGTAAAAACTTGGCAAAGTTTTAAATAAGTATAAAAGCATCACTAAAAAATTATTTTATAAAGTTAAATAAAAGTAATAAATTATAATTTTTCTCTCATTATAATTTTTACAATGATTTTAACAATTTCATTAAAATTAAAGTAAAT
The DNA here is from genome assembly GCA_020226215.1 of Sindora glabra. Classification (NCBI taxonomy): domain Eukaryota; kingdom Viridiplantae; phylum Streptophyta; class Magnoliopsida; order Fabales; family Fabaceae; genus Sindora; species Sindora glabra. Next base: position 41,214,907 of record CM035229.1, read on the forward strand.
TACAATCTTCACCTACAAGTTAGGATTCTTCATATTTTTACTAGAATGCTACCATTCATATCTTTATACAACAGTTTGCATCTTCCACATTTTTGTTTGGACAAAAATGCTTAACCATCTTCTTTGGAAATAATTTTAGAGGATATAAGGCAGCATATCCTCACTTAGCAAATGAGTAATATCCAATAGGAGTATAGAGAACTTGACATCCCCAGATAGCATTAATCCTCCCTTAACTAACATATCAGTAACCCTATTTATGTCTTTGTAGCAATGGAATAGAAGCATCTTCCAGTCTCTAGCCCAGGCAGTTGTGATGGCAGTAAGCAAGGAAGTACATAGATGTATGGAAAATGCTTCTTCCACTTTCCAAAATGAAAATAATTATTCATTCCACTCTAATACCCATAGTTTATAAGGAGAGAATGAGTAAAAAATGAATATATGAGAGGGATAGTAACATTATTCTTAGGTGTAATGAGTCACAACCATGTTCAATAGAAGAGATTGCTTCTATTGAACCCAACTCCAAAATAACATTTTTATAGCCTAAATTCCAAGCAATCTTTGAACTAGAAAGAGCATTCAATAACTTAGCAAGGAGAACTTTTCCATTGCCATTAAATTGATAAAATTCATAAGTCCACAATCCATTCCAATTTCAAGGAACAATACCACTTGAAGTGTGTCTACCTCCATTAGAATAAGCACTGTCAAAATAGATTTCAATCTAGCCATGCTCAGGAGCCTCTCATTAAGACCACACATTTATGGAATAAGAAAAATTAGGGACAATAATTTATGTTTGCATGTTAGATTTGCATCATATTATAGATTAGTAGCAACCCAATTAAGCTTAACTTAAACCCAACCTAAATAATATTCATATTATGTTGACTTAGTGCATTTATTAAACATGTTAAGATGGATTTCAGCTAATAATTTTAAGTAATAAATTTATTTTATAAATCTATTTATTAAATATAATTACTTATTATTTTTCTAATAAAATAATTTTTAATCATTAATTAAATAATATATTAAGTTTTTATTATTTTTTATTATAATTTAAATTTTATTATTTTTATTATATTTGATTATTTATATTTTAGTTATTAATTATTTCTTAAATAATATTTTTAAAATTTAAATATAAATTTTTAAATAGGTTAGCACCTAGAAAAAAGCATAATTATCTATTGAGGTGGCCACCCTAGAAATAAGGAAATTTTCAAATTTCCCCCATAAGTTTTAGTAATTTTTTAAGAAAATTTGTGCTAACTTCCTAAGATTTAATAAATCTTCATTAAAGTCTTTAATGAAATACATCTTAATCCTTCTAGATTTTAGGTTTTAACTTCACCCTTAGGTTGCCATATTAACTTTATGACAACCTTAGTTTAACCTATTTATTATTCGTGTTAAATATGTTAATCCTATTTAAAATTTGAACTAATGTAAGGCTCTTCATGTTTTTGTCAAGTTATGATATCATGCCAAAAATTATCTCCCATAAGAAAAATGCAAACTTGCATAATTCAAAATTGATATAAAATGTACAAATTCACTTACCTTCTTCGCTATCTTTAGAATAATGCCCAAATTAAATAGGCTTCAAATTTCGAGTAAACCTAAATTCATTTCATTTTCACTATAAAATCTAGCAAGCAAAACCAAACCAAAGGTTTGATTTACAAATATTTTATCTAGAAAAACTAATCTTTATGTTCAAAACAAAACCATTACTCCTATTGATTTGAAGAAAAACTTTAACTAGAATCAGGGATGAACAATCCTTAATGTTACAAGCTAATAGTTATGACAAGTTCAACAAGCAAATATGCTTAGTTTTATATGAAACTTGGTGAAAAAATCAAGCATATTATCAAGGTCCTATAGCTAAAATTTGGGTTAATCTAGTTAGTATACTATTTTTATAATTTTTTCAAGTTTAGAGATATTTTGATAATTTTATCATGCTTTAAGAATTTAGAAGGGTTTGAAAAACCTGTATTTATGATTTTTCGCATTTTTATCTTCATTTTAGTATATTATAGTGTCAATTAGACACTTGAATCTTGACAACAAAGCCTTATGTCAAATTGAAAAAAGTATATCTATTTGTGCTATATAAACTTTTATTCAAGCTACTTTTTAGAAGGTAGAGTATTGAGAGGCCTAGTAGGGCAATTTGGCATTAAGTTAAGGACTCGGGTATGTTAGGTTATGGCCACCCCTTACATACTTAAAATTATAGAATGAGACATATATCAAGTAAACAGAATGTCTTCCTTCCTATTTAAATTTATCCTTTTTTGGCATATTATGCCTAGATGCTTCTAAAGTATGGCATTCTTGTATCTCGACATGCATAACTATTTTGGTGATATTGATTGTAGCTTGCAAACTTGTGAGTCCCACTATCTATTCCAAGCAAGCCATATGAATTTAATAGAAAAATTAGTGGGTTAGTTAAAAGTAGCAAGCATGTATCACATAATTTTAATTATAGAGTTACCGATTTATAACAAATGGCATCATAGGCTAGTTTATACTAGAACATTAAGATTAGATAGTTTATAATTAGTTTAGATATGACTTATCTAATGCTATATAATGGATGGATGAAATGATTATTCTCAAACTCGAAAAAGATGTTACTAAAGATTTGACTAGAGGATGTAAGAGGTTAGTTTAGCTCGAAAAACTATTATGTAGAAGGATGATGCATTTAAGAAAATGTTGATTGGTGTGTTGAGTGCAAACATGTTGTTAGAAATCTAGCTTGTAATGGATGGGATGTTAGTTATACGTTTATTTATAATAGTGGCCTTAATGGATGCAAAACATCATTTAGAGGGATAAGTGAATTAATGACCTATTTAGAGGAAAAATTCTTAGTCTTCTGAAAAGGCTTAGCCATTTCTAAAAGGTGTAGTGAAGTCAAATGGGTGAAACAATTGTTATGCAAAAATGTGTAGTCACAGTTAAAGGGCACATCCTAAAAAGGAGCATATCAAAATGGTGTGTCAAGTAGATTACTCTAGAGAGAAGAGTCCAAAATTATGTTAAAGCAGTTTGGAGGGATTAATTTAAGGTGTTAAGGAGCTAGAGTATCATAGTTGCAAAGAGACATTATAGTAATGGCCTTAAAGCTCACATTACTAATGCACGAGCATGTATAGTTGAGTTAGAGTAGAGGATGCTTTATACTCGACCCCTTTTAAGATGTTAAAATAAAGGAAGCATCAAAGGATATACTTAAAGAAGTTATTAATGAAAGCATTTAAGATAAGATTGTGAGAGCATAAACATTAGTAGATATCACTTGAGAAAAGTAGGGTCATGAAGACCATGGTCTAGAGAACATTAAATCCAAGTTAGCTATAATGGCTAATAAGATGCCAAAAGGTATCAATCAAGATAGGATAAGAGGATCCACTCAAGTATGAAAATGGTATTACAAAGTATCTTGAATTAACTACAAGCAACATAAGTTTTCTTAGGAATAAGATTATAAGACTCTATGTGTAGATTAAAGAGTAAGTTTTATCTCTCACTTTAATGTTTTAGGCATTGGACTAAGATACTCTATTAATAGGTAATTTAAAGTGCTACATATTGCTTACAACCTAAAGCATTAGTGCACACTTTTGTTGGAGAGATAACATTTATGCAAGCTATAAAAGTAATAAGTACATAATTGCAAAGGTAACTACCTATTGAACAAATTGCAAAGGTAATAAGTTCGAGAGAGCTAATAAGAAAGCATCACTAAAAAGTGTTAGGACACTTTGAAAGGAGTCTATAGAGGTAGCCTTTTGAGAAATTTATAGAAGATGTATTTTACTAAGAGAATGCTGATGTTATAGAGGTGATAGCATAAGTTTAAAATGTAAATCATTCATAGTGCTAAAAAAAGTAGGCATAAATGGTTAAGATAGTAGCTCAATAAAGTCGATTGAAGACCAATATAAAAATTCAATAAAGTAAGTAAATTCTTCATAAAGTTGTGTCAATTTGAGGCATCAATAAAGACATTGATATTTGAAGTGAGGGATAATATCATAAATTAGAAGTTATGGCAAGTTTGACATGTAAACATGCTTGATTTTAAATGAAATTTGATAAAAAAAAACAAACACATTATGAAGATCATATGGCTAAAATTTGATATTAATTTAACTTATGTACTATTTTTCTTAATTTTTGTAAATTTAAAATTATTTTGATAATAATTTTGATATGGTTTGAGAATTTGAAAGGGTTTAAAAACCTATATTTATGATCCTCAAATTTTTTTTATCTTTATTTCAGTGTATTAGTGCTAATTAGATACTTGAAGAATGATAACAAAGCCTTATGTTAATTTAGAAAAAGTTTGTTTACTTCTATCAAGTGAACTTTTATTCAAAATGCTTTTTAAAAAGTGAAGTGTCAAGAAGTCCAATTGAGCAACTTAGCACTGAGCTAGGTACTTAGGTATATTGACTTGTAGCCATCCTTACACAGTTAAACCTATAGAATAATGCATATATACAACAAATGGAGTGTCCATATCCTTATTCAAATTTATCCCTTTTTGGCCTGTTATGCTTAAAAGCTCTTTGTATGGGGCATTCTTGTATCTCAACATATGCAAGTACTTTAATGACATTTGATTATGACTTCAGACTTGTGAGTTTTGCTTATCTATTGCAAGCATGCTATGTGAGTTTAACAAGAAAGCTGAACATATTCATTAAGAGTGGCAAGCATACGTCATATATTTTGGCTAAGGGAGTTACTGACCTATGACATTTAGCCATTTATTATAGATTCTTAAGCAATCCTTAACAATGTGTAAAATCGAAGGGCTAGACATCTATCTTTCAATTCTTTGTGACAATATCCCTTATAAATATAAATTGAGTGACATTTATATATAATCAAGGTAATGAAGAATTTTTGTCATTGATAAAAGAGTTCATACGGATTCTTTTGATAATATAATACTACATGATAGGTTAATAATAGTGCAAAACTCATTTAATAATATTTAAATCTAAAAAAGTAATATTATTAATTATGAACCTTTAATTAATTCTATACCAAAATGCATTTACATAACAATGGTATGAAAAAATGTGGAAGTGTAACTATACAAGACTAGCAAATAAAACAAACACTCTTATCATCATCACAATCATGTAATAAAGAATCCTTCATATTTGTTATCATTCATGTCTTAGATTCAATTTTCATGACCAGCAATTTTTAGATGTTAAACAATTTGTAAATAATATTGTAAATTTTTCAGGTGACATATTATAACTTTGAAATGGAACAATCTATCTGATACCTAAACTTTTCATTAAAAAAATCATGTAATAAAGGAATTGTACTTGCTTGACTTTATTATACAACGCCTGACAATGATGCAAATACTTGTCTATTAGTCTTTCATTGGATATATAGCCGTATATTTCACATTTTCCAAACCTAACATTACATAAATATGAAATGTAAGCTTAAGTGTAATTATAGGGTTCATAATTCATGTTGGTTTTTGTCTAGTGTGTGTACCTAAAAAAGTTAAAAACAAATATAAAATATTTTATGACATATAAATTTTGATTTCTTTTAAAAAAGATAAATAACTAAAAGCTACATATATGTATAACTTTTATCTATAACTAATACAAAAAAGGACAAACTTTAGTATACCATTAAAGAAATGGTGTACTAGATTTAGTGGTGTACTGGTATAATATTAAATTAACGGTTGATCGTTAATCTAGATATTAGATAAAGAGGTAAGTAGTGCACAGCTAGTTAAGAACTATGAATTACATTTTGGCCTTGCAAATAATGGCAATTGCCAAAGACAACTAACATTATTGCAAAAGACATTGACATTAGTGACAACAATAGAGGTAGTCACAATCCATAGCAAGGATGATGATCGCAAGACCCCACCTAAGTAAAGGCCTCCATAAAGTAGATTGAGATTTCCACTTGGGAATAATAGCTAAAAGTTTAATTTGGCATTAACCATTTTCAATCCCTTTTACCATTTTTGTCTATTTTTGAAGTCTACTAAAGATGGGTTATGTTGGATCTTCTTAGGCTAAAAATAATAATGAAGATTCTTGATACCTGTTCTTTGTCTGAACTTCTTTATTTTCAATCATAGGCATGCTTGATTGAGGTTTATTGGGTTTGCTTCTTTAATTTTAATATCACAATTGTCTAACCTCCAAGCTTGTTTCTTTTTAGAGTTTCATAAAATTTTACTTCTGATGGTTTACAACTGCTTATGCCTATCATTAACCTACTACCTTTACCGAAGATACCTTTTTTATTGCGATTGTTGCTTTCTTCACTCAAATTCATACACTATTTGCCATGGGTCATTTAATAAGGCCTAAAGTTACAATTGTAAATGAACATATTTTTTGGGATCATTCAATAAATAGTTTTGTTTAAGTTGTCAATATCACATAAAGCTAACAATTAAATCTTAACTCCTAATTTAATGTTGTACCAATTCACCATTATTTTGGTGGTGCATTATAGTCCAGTCCATAGAAAGGACGTATTCATCATAAGAAAGACTTCAACACACCAAGGAAATAGTGGTGTAGCCATGCACTATTTGATCAATGGTTGGTGTTTGATAGTAAACTTTGCATTGATCAAGTGCCACCTTCTATTAAGAAAAAATTAAAATTATAGAATGGCCTTCTTAATTTGTGAAATATTAAAATGGAGTTAGAAATACAAATTGGACTAGATTTTATTTTGGACTAATCTAACTATGGAATCCTTATTAATAGTACATACATTTTTGAAGTGTTACTTGAAATTACTTGAATTATATACATTGGATTTGTCAAACAAAATGGAAAAAAATTAGAGAATAAAAAATAATACTTGATACTATGGCCATTGATACTTTCATATGGTGATAGATCTAGAAATATTAGTTTATATGGGTAATATGCATATATAGAAATAAAAATTTTAATTATTATAAATAATTAAATATAATATAATATTATTTTATTTTTAATTTTTTTATATATTTTAATGTGTGTAATAAATTAAACTTCATGTCTTTTTATTCCTTTAAAATAAAATCTTGCTTTTTTAATTGATTAAATAAATTTATAAGAATAATATTTTATAAAATTATGAAAATAATAATTACAATTAATATATATATGTATAATTTTATTTATTTTATAGGATAACTGCCTTTGCAATTAATAACGTAGATCCACCCCTATCTTTAGGTATGTATAATTGCATAGAGGTTTTTCTTTACAAACCTATATATTTGAGATTTATAGGCATTGCCTTACACTTAGCAAAATGGTCTTGTAAAATCAAAATAATATGTAGTTGTATCTTTATTATGCATCCTTTCATTTTGATAGAATCAGTGAAGAATAAAACATGTTTTATTGGTTTAAAGAGGGAGTATAAGCTAATGTGGATAAACAGAACAAATCATAATTCACACCTTAATTTTTTGTGATATTCAAAGACCACATATTAAAGGAGATTCTTTCTAGAAGCATCTTGTAGATTAGATGCTCTCAAAAACAAGTTCTTACCTTGCACCTTCAACAATCATAATAACCCGTGCTTGTTTTCCTTAAGTCATCTGCCTATTAAACTGAGAGTGAGTGTGTATAAAGGAGATGTTTTAAGAAATCTATATATATATATATATATATATATATATATCACAATAATGATCAATTTTGATGAGAAAGAATGGAGGTAAATGAGAGGAAAGGGATGTATATGGTGTTAAGGCCTTTAAACATATCCTTAGTGATTCAATTGAAATATTATATTTTATTATGGTCCTCTTATAATTATTTCCTTTCAAAAAATTATTCCCTTACCAATCTCCCTTTAGACCATAACATATAATCTTAATCACATATTTAATAATGCAATAATATGCCACTTTGTTAGTAATGGATCTTAGTCATTACCATTCATTATAAGTTTGAAAATCCTATAAGTAATAACAATAGTCAACATTTGGAAAAAGGAATGTTGGACAAATATTTGTATATCAATTATCAATATATTATATAGAAAAGTAATTTAAGAATCAGAAAATTTTGTATATTATACTTATAATAGTGATGACTATAATGTACTAGTTATACCAGGGTATCATTTGATTTCATTCATCTAAGTAAGATAAATGAAATTCAATAATTAAATTTAATAGTATATCGATGCATCGAAACCTCTCCCTTATAATAGATAGTCTTATTTTCAGTCATTAGGAAGAAAATAATTATCAATTTTATGAAATTTACATACATTATAAATTGCATTTTTATTTTAATTTATTAAAAATTATAATTAAATTTTTTATTAATTGAAAGTAAGACTACACATTACAATTAAAATATGCAAAAACACTAACAATGATCTAATTGATTGCATCATCCTTCATATATAATCCATTTTATTACTTAATTCTTGTAATTTAGTTGCTATGTGTCATAATATTGAGAGAATTTTTCTCACCTAAATTTTATTATCCATCACTTATTTTTATCCACTTTTATTTTCATTTTGTTTTGCATTTTATAACTTTGGTTTGAGTTTGACTTACTTACTTTTATCATTTATTTTATTTACTTTATGAACTCGTGCATTGCATGGGATGGTTTTTAATGTTTTATATTTTTTTATGTAACTCATTAAATGAATATTCATTAAATAAATAAAAATAAAAAAATGTGTAAGAATTTATCTAGTGAAATCACCTAAAATCTATCATTTAAACAAGTTGATTTTACATTAAAGAGACAACTGGAATATAAGAATGATTTTTTAATTACAAATTTTATCCCATGGTATGTATACTAATCATAACTTATTTTTTTTTTTACAATATTTTATTTTGACACTTCTAATATGACCAAATTAATTGTAGCAATTTGTGTATTAATATAAGAATAATAATATATCTGCTAGAGTATAAGGACAAAATTGAGATCTAAATTATCTATATTTATTGAAAAATCATAATATTGTATCTAAATCAATGATCATTGATTTTTGTTCAAAACTCAAATTTAGGATCATCTTTGGATGCATTTTGCAATTTATAAATTATGAAAAATAATTAAAATTTTAATAACATGAGCAAAGAATATCTAACTATTATTTTGTTATATTGGCACAAAATGCATTTATTTTTTGGTGGATTTTTTTAAGCAACTAGAAGATGCTAATCACCAAGCAACTAGAAGCATTAAATCACCTACAGTAATTAGATATTGCAAAATAAAATTATAGAATTGGATCATTGCAGTCATATATGATTAGCCATAAGATAAATGAATATTCCTTCTTCAGGAAAAATTAGCATCACTGGAAAAAATTTCAAAATAATAAAAACTTTGAAATGATTGAACCATTAGCATATGTCCAAAATTGGACACATTATACCTTATATAGATTACCATTATTGCATGCCAATAGTTAATTTTATGCTTAAGTCAGATGCACTTTTTAAAAAGAATAAAAATAAAATACCTAACTAACTATTAGTTATGTAAAGCTAATGCAATGATAAAATGGTTATAATCATAAGCAAATTACAGAGTAGATGTTGATATATAAGGAAATCATTAATCAGTAAAGTTGACCACCTATAACTAGAATGATGAAAATTTATAAGCCTAAGTCAACTAAGAACTATGATTATTCAACCTAGATTGAGAACTATATATAATTTACCTTCAACAAAATAGAACATGATCAAACTATGAGCTTAGTGATAGTATAAATATAAGAAGAATTTAGCCATTAATTTTGATTTAAACATAAGCATGATAAGCAATGTTTATATTAGTGAATGGGCCAAAAGTTCTCATGTTTCTTATTGGAATTAAATTTTCACATTAAGATTAGTCATTCCATTCATAAAAAAAATGCTAACACTTGTAACTAATCATCCATACATGTATAAATAACTCAAAATACAAGAAGCAAAATTTATAGCAAAGTAAATAGATGTTTCAATACATATATAGCTTTAGGACACCTTGAAACCCATCACATGAAGCTATATAGAAGGTGAGTTATTTGCTCTGTCCACCTAACATCATAGCCATACAAAAAAGGTTCAATCCTAATAGATCACCCACCTATATTTTGGGTGGAAGAACTCAACACTTAATATATAATACATGCAAATTGGGAGGGGAGGGTTAGGCAAAAAAACCTTGTAGTTACAGTGCCATCCATAATTGCTATAATTTTATAATTAGTTTATTTATATGAGGCAATATATTGAAAGAAAGAAATTGAATGTAGTAACTAAAAATGAAAGCAAAAGAAACCATTAACTAACTTGTTAGAATTAAAATCTAGGAGCAGAGTTAACCAAAACTTTAACAGACATAACTTTAAGCTTGTTAAGGAAATTTATATTAATCAAAAGATATTTGCAATTTCTAAACATATACATAAAGGTAATATACATTAAGCAACCTAACCAATAACAAAACTAATTATCTAATCAATGCTAAATATAAGAGAATTTGCTTGCTGAACCCTAATAAAAATGCAAGAAAAGGAAACTACCAGTGAATGTGGAATTAAAATTTAAGATTTTATAAATCATGTCCTCAAGTAACATCAATGATAAAAATACTAATAAATCAAGTCAAAGCTTTATTAATAGACATGAACTTAGTTTTGTATAAGGGACAATCTTTAAATGTTTCACAAATATGTCTAAGAAATGAATCCTAAAATAGAAATTAGTGTAAATAAACTTAGTTAACATAAAACCATCAAGCATGAAGATTTAGGAATTTTTTAGCATGTAAAACACATGTAGTTTGTTTATCATTGATTTTCCAAAGTCAATCATGCACCAATAAATTCCAAACAATAATATGGTCAATTAATATCATGAGACAATAATCAAATAGTTTAAAGGTGATGCAATATGATCATTATATAGAAAATGCCAAATATAAATTTCATAACGAAAAAGATACTATAACTAAAAAATAACATGATAAGAATTAAACAATAAAGGATTGGAGTTAATCAACAATAAAATCATATGTAATAGAAATATAAGCATACTTGTAAATTAGGACAGACAACAAAAGCAATAAAAATATAGGCTATACCTACAAACTAGAATGACAATAAAAGAAAAAGTGAAAATCCAATAATCACTTTAAAGTTTCAAGAAAAGAATTAGAGGTTAAATTTCGCATACAATTTATTTCTCATAAATAATAATGAAGAAAACTAAATAGCAATGAATCCAAAATAAAATATCTTACAAAGTAAAAATTAAAACAAAAATAAGAACAAATGGAAAGATTATCAAAGGAAGGAACTGTAATACCCCTATCTCACATACCCATTAAAGAAAATAGGTGTTAGAAAAAAAGCAAAGAATATAAAAGTAATGATACTTACTGTACAATTTTCACCATGGTTGCCAAATTAAAGATTAGAAATTGAGGATTGAAATTTTTAAATTTTTTAAAATAAAATTGGTAATAAATTGAAGGGAAAAAAGAGTAAAAAGTTAATTCTTTCCTTCTAAGAAGCTGTGGAAGAGGAGGAAGAGAGGAAAACAATTCCATTTGAAACCAAGCGTATTAACAGAAAATCAAAAAAATGGAGGGATAAAAATAAAAAATAGCTGGGCTTAGGCAATTCATTAGCCTACAACTATTCAAGTAAAAAAAAGGCTATATAGCCTTTAGTCCCACATTGCTTCAATAGCTGAAATTAATAGCAAATTTTGTTGGAAAAAATTACATTAGAAGTTAACATATGGCAAAGAAAAATTATAGAACTACATAAAAATGTTAAATTTATCTTTGGATTTTAGATAGAAATAGAAATTTTTTCTTTTATTTTAAAAATGCTAATAGTTAACTTTACTAATTTAAAGGTTTGAAATTTGAAATTGTTATGTGCTTTTTATTTACCTTTCTTTTTCAATTTCTTCTTTTTGTCTTTAACATTTGCTTGCATTTTGGTTTGTTGCTGTGTGACTTTGCTTTCATTGCTTTACCTAGTTCTATTTGATTTTGCTATGACTATGTTATGGTGTTACTATGCTATGCTCTAGGTAAAAAATGCTTCTAGCTATAAGTAGATGTAATGCTTTGCTCTATAGTTGTGATGTAAATTTGAGACAAGATTTTTGGAAGCTTTAAATTTCATTTTTCATTTTATTGCTACTATACTTTGATTTACTAGGTTCATGTACTTCTAATTTGCTCTTTAGCATTTTGCTTTATTCTTGCATATGTACTATTTAACTTCATTGTTACATGTCTTCTCTACTTCAATTTGCCTTTTATTTTCTAGCATTTTACTCTGATTTATGCATTATTGTGTGGTTTTTGTCTTCTCTAACCATTGTGCCATGTTTTATTGTTCAAAACTTTTAATGAAAATTTAGGTGATATCTTTTTATATTTTAATTTTAATATTTTACTAATTTCAAATTTATTAATATTTTTTATTTTTATGTTTTATTTTATTATTTAATATTATATTAATTTAATTTATTATATATTTATATGAAATATTTTTACTTATTTAATTTAATAATTTTTCATTTCCCTTGTGAATGCAATAGTAAACTAATATTTCCTTTTTGATTTTGAATAGTTGACTAAAAGTTGATTAATGTTGGCAATCTTAGGCCTATGCAATTGTGTACTTATTGTTCATTTGACAACCATTTACTTTACAAAGAATTGCACTTTGCTTTGCTTCATTTATTGTTTTGTATTAAAGAAGCCTAATTAATTTTCTTTGGTTTCTGGCTGTGTTGCTCTTTGTTGTTGATTAAAGAGTATTTGTTAGTTTAGCTTTTGCTTTTGAATGGGCAATATGGAAAGGGCACTTCCTTTGGTATAATTTTATTTTAACTATATTTGAATATTTGTTGTTCTTTGTTATTTACTAAAAGCTATTTTTTCCTTGGCATCTAAAAAGGATAGATTTTCTTTTAAAGATTCTTTCTTTGGAAAAGATAAATCTTAAAGGGATCTTCCGAGGATAACTATTATTTTGTATGAATATGAAAACTTTTGATATAACTAGAGAATAAGTTGTTTTGTTACTAAAATTAAATAACTAATTATTATAAGAAAAGTGATTATCATAATCATGTTCAACCTAAAGTGTGTCATATAAATGTTCTTAGGTTCTAATGTATTAAACATGAGGGGTCGCCACTTATAAAGTGTCTTTTTTAGTTTATAGACTCGAAGCTTTATCTGGTATAGACTATTTCATTTCAAATGAAAGTGTGTCATCTTTATGTTATATAATTTTCACCTCTTTCATTATTTTATTTAGACAATTTACTTGTATTGCACTTTATTCTCTTGCTATAAGTAGATGCAATGTTTTGGTCCTCAAACCCTAGAATTGCCGTGTTTGCTTTTTGCTCCTCTATTTTTGCTATTACAACATACAATGTGTTGGAGGCTTTTTATGCTATGCTTATCTATTAGAAAACCACTACCAAAAGTGATGTATTAGTATGTTATAATTAGTTAATTTTTAATAGGCTTATGTTAGAATTTTTTATTTTGATAGTTAATTAATTATAAGAATCATGTTGTGATTTTCTTTTTAGCAAATAAATTGTCTTAAACTAGGTGGATGGAAAAGTGTGGTTTAAAATGTTGATGTAAATGATTAAGAAAATTAATTATGTGTGTGAAGAAGAATATTGAACCTTGCAATAGTTGTATAATTATTTCCATGAGAGCCTATCTAAAAAGTTATGATGACAACAAGGGAATTTGATAATAAGTTACTTTTATAACTTTAAAGTTTACACTAAAGTATAATATGTACAATTAAAAAATTGTTGCAATTGATACGAAAAGATGTAACATGAGTTGAAATGCAATTCAAAATTATTAAAATCTTCCTTAAAAAGTATATTAGGAGTTAAGTTGAGTATGTTTCCATCTTCATTATGTTGAATGAGTATGTATTTAAAAATTATAATAAGAAAAAGAAATTATCAAAATAGAATTATATTGAATAGCTAATTACATTTTGCAATTTGTTATGGTGTTCATTAAAGAATAGAATTATATCTAAGCATGAGATTTGAAATCAAGCAAAGAATGTTATGGTTTAAGTTGTTTCTTAACTACTTCAGGTATGCAATCTATGGCAGACATAATTGGAAGGAAAGCCATGCTATAAATGAATGCATTTAAGAATTTACTTTATTGTTGTCCATTGTTGGTTACTTTATTATATGTTTGCTTATAGCATATATGATTATACATATGAATTATTAAAATATTTAGTATGATCAATTATATTATTAGATAGATTCATAACCTATACATTGAAATTTCCAAACCATCTATAGGTTGTAAGCATTTAAAGGTATTAATTGAAACTATTTTCCTGGTAATAGTATTAATAGAGATAAAGGTAGAAATTGTTTGGTTTCTTTGCTTTGTCTAAAATGGGAAACATGCTTACTTTAGTGATTGAAAGTGTTACTCTCTTATTATATTTTTTTCTAAATCACTCTTCCATCTTATTATTTTATTTTTTTTGCCAAATGCATATGTGCAACTTCCTACATGTATTTTCCTATGTTTCTTATTAAGAGAACTTGGTACTTTTTATAATAAAGTATTGTATTGTCTCATTTAGATATATGATGCTTCTTTTATTATTTTTTATGTTTCAATATTTTAATTTTCAAACCATAAGTATATTCATCGTAGAAGTGACTATAAAGAACTAAGTATAAAAAAGAAAAGGAAAATTTCTCATATGCAATGCTTATATACAATTATTCTAATACTATGGCAGTTAAAGAATTTCAAGATGTGGCCGATGACATCATCTTAAGATATCCCCAAGTTAACCTCTAGTTAAAGAGCAAGAATATTTTAATATAATTGATTTGTAGAAAGATTCAAAAGGTGATGACATAGAGAAAATAGACATACGAAGGTTTGAACTAACCTTTAGTTATGTAAATTCACAGTTGAAGAGTTTGTCTACAATTGTATAGGCATTAATTATTTTAACCATGGCTAAGCATTCACATATGTAGACCCCTTATGCTATTAAGTGCAATATGTAGATTAAGTTTTTAATGTGTTGGCATCTAGGTTGCTATCTAATAAAGTGCATATCTAGCTAGGTTATTTAATTGTATACAACTTTATGAAGAGAATCCTGAAGGTCTTTGGCAATTTAGACGATTTAGACATCATAAGTTTCTTCTTTTCTAATATCATATACTTCATGATGCTTATGAGCTTTTATGCTTTATATTTCCTTCTCTCCTGAGAGTGGAAAATAGAAAACAACCTATTATACTATTAAATTGGCTGCCTTCCCTCTTCAAATTTTGAATTAAAATTTTGCATTGAATAATTGAACACATTATTCAATAGGAAATTTTGATTAGAAGACCTAAATTAAATTGAACACATCACTGCTACAAATTAAATTAGACATGTTATTATTACTACTAAACATTCCACTTCGTATAGTTGAGCATCTCTTATTTTTTCTTGGTAATCACCAAATCCCTACAATAAAATTCTAATAATAGTGTTATTTTATTCAAGGATTGATTTTTCATTATTAGTAGCACAAATATATAAATTTAACTAACTCAAAGGATTATTGCCTTTGTTTAGTGACATTGTGATTTATATGTAAATTTAGTGAAGAAATATGAAGAAAAATCCAACTTCCCATGATATGTGAGTTGCTTAAGTGAAAAAGGACTTGGTATGTCTATATGTTCTAACATTTTTGTATGTTTTAATAGTATAACCTATAGGTGGTTTGCCACCTAACTACTAATAGATGTTAAAGGTCATCCTATGCACTTGACCAATGACATGGACATTAGTAAGGATAAAGATATTATTTATTTCATTAATACAAGCACAATGTTCCAAATAATGTAACTTTACTAAGATTAATAACTCTTTTCTTCCTACATTCTTAATGTTCTATATTTATTTGATTTAATTAGTTCCAAAATGGTGCAACTTAACTTTGGTGTATAAAACAAAAACAAAATTTACTTAAAGATTAGTTCATTGAAAATTTCCTTATTCAAATCCCTTTTCATCCTTCCCTTTTTCACTTTTTTTACAACTAGGAATTCCCTTACAAAGCATATACCATTTGTTTACATAAAATCAAAATTGCTTTGAGTAATGGTTGAAAAATTTATATTATGGAAACTTGTCATTCTTCCTTTGACTTGCTGGAATAATGCTTATTTCCTTTGCTATCAATGTATGGCATTCATACCATCAAGCATTGTGTTTAAGAATTTACCCCTACGAATGCTATGAAAGTTAGAAAGAAATATAAATATATAAGTAATAGTGGAAGCATATTCCCCATTAAACAAAGTGAACATTTGATTTGTTCAGTGGCTTTTCTTTACTCTAAATTAATAGGGGTTTGCTTTCATACTATCTTAAATTGGACTTTAAATATAATGCTGCTTGATTATTATTCATAATTATAATAACCTTAATCAATTACTAAAATTAATTTTCTATCCTCAATATAGAAAATTTGAATCATAAAACCTCTGCCTATACTTTTAGTTAGGCCAAATCATTGGTTGAGTTTGTTTAGGTTTAGGTAGGTTATGTAATAGACTGAAATATAATTAAATACTCTTTACTTAACTTGATCCTAATTAAGTAAATAGATAACCTAAAAGTTTTAGGAATAGGTGGGTTAGAAATAGGTCGAGTGGGTGCAAATGAGTTTCTGTGTTTAGACAAACAAGGCATTTTAGACCTTTTTTTTAAGGCCCAATATAGCATTTGGACTTCAAAAATTATGTTTTTGTTAAAAAAAATTAAGAAAAGGAAAGCATTAAAAATTATAAAATATTTAATGGACCTAAATTTGATAGCCTTGTAAAACAGTATAGAACCTTGGAAAATAGAGCAAAACTTGTGAATATAATATTTTCCTTTTTAACCCATACATTAATGTAACAAAAAAGGGAAAAAAACTATAAAACCCTAAAAATATAGGGAAGAAAAGGTATAGCATACATAGACCTTGGCCAATAAAAAAAAACTCTAATGCACATTGCTTATGATGTGTTACTTTTAAGCTAAATTGTTAAGGCTTGATTGTAGCATATTGTATTATATGTTAAATATACTCCCAAGATTAATAAGTTTTTGAATCCTTACATAATTTCATATACCTATGAGTCATAAGGTGACCTAAGAAATAATAAACAAACCTTCATTAACCAATTATACTCAATAAGTAATTTTTTTAGACTTTTGTGTGTGCTAGTTGTTAGCAATAGCATGCTACTTATATAAAATAATTTCCTATTCCTCACAAACAAAAGAAAGGCATTCTTATATATTAATATCATAAAACTAGAATATTTACACCATTCTTTATAAAGAAAAGAGATGCATTCTTATATGTTAATATCCTAAAACCAAAGTGCTTACACCCTATATTCATAAAAAAATTATTAGCTAACAACTAGTCTTGTAGGCTTATTCTCCTTCACCTATAAATACTAGTTGTTAACAATATATACTCCAAATGTAATGAGGAAGCAAAAAAAAATTAACATTTAGAAAATGATGATTAATACAGAAAATTAGAAAAATTGCATTTTACCCCATTAAATTATAGGATCATTAGATTTTACTCCCTTAAACTATAGAAACTTAGATTTTATCCCTTTCTACTTTATAAAACTTGAATTTTACCCCCACCATCACTAAGTTAACAGAATTTATTAGGAAAACTGTCATTAACATATTTCACTAATATTTAAAATTTTTTTTACTTACCAGTGGTTATGAACCACCATTAAGGATGATAACGTCAGTTTCTAATTACTGTTAAGTATAACAGAACTATCGCTAAATATTACAACCATTAATTTGGTAACGATGGGGGTAAAATCCAAAGTTTACAAAGTTAAAAGGGGTAAAATCTAAGTTTTTATAATTCAAGGGTGTAAAATCCCACGACCCCATAGCTGGAGGGGTAAAATACAATTTTTCCTAAAAAATTTAGAAATATGAAATAAGAGAAATATTACCTTTCAAATGAATACCTTAATCAATAGCCATTGATTTTTGTTGTTAACCACTCACCCCATTTGCTTTATTGCATTGTTGTTATCTAGCTACCCCACTTTTGGGTGTTCCTTCACCAATAAGCTTTTTAAAAAAATTTTTACAAAGGAAGTTATAATAAAGAAAGGTAAAAAATAATTTCCTAATAAAAAAATTAAAGAATACCATAAGAGTATTTTTTATCTTTTTCAATTTTTTTTATAATCTTCTAACTTATCAATAAATTTAGGCTTTCCCTTGGGAAATAATATTGGTTTTAACTAATTTTGCACATAAATAAAGACTTTAACCACTTTTGGTGACAATAATAATCTAAACATATCCAATAGTTTATTTCCAATAAAGAAGGTAGATTTTGAAGCAATAGTGGACACTAAAATAGCAAGAACATCCCTTGCAATGCAAGAAAGAACTAGAAACCTAGAGACACCACTAACCTTCTTGATTAGCACGTCGTACTGCACCAAAATAAGATTAAAAACTAGTTTGTTGGAATAATGAGTATAGTGGCAAAACTAGATTATAACCCCTAGTGATCTTTTGATATTATCCTTTATTATAATTTACTAACAAAATACAAAAATAGAGTGGAAGAACAAATGCAAAATAATGTAAAAACAAAGTAAAAATAGATGCAAAATAGAAGTAAACCAGTATGCAATATAGAATACTAATAAAATGTAAAATGCAATATGTTGTATGAGTGTAGAATATAGAATCAAGAATTAAGGGGTTCGATTCAAATTCAAAGTAATTAAACTAAACAAAATAAAATATTGGAATAAAATAACAAAGAAAAAAATTAATATAGTGAAGCAGCTGATTCAAGGAATTGAGATGTTTTAGTTTGGATTAATTATGGATTAATTGGATATTTAACTTTTTGAATTAATTTTTCAACTTTGAATTATCTGGAACCCTTACAATAATTTATAAATCCTATGCTAAATCACCATCTAGGATTTGATCAATTAAGATTAACTAAATTAAGTAACCATTATAATTCGTAAATTAGATTAAAATTGATTTAAAGATAAATTTTAGTTGATTTGAGAAATCAAATTAGAAGCCTCTAAATTAATCCCCTAACTCTCTGCTTCTATGCGTAAAATCATGTTTTACCAATCATAATTCAATATCAAAATAGCAAAATATAAAAAATTACAATGATGAACATCAATTATACTAAATCAATATCCAACATAGGTAATTTCAAGAAATTAGCAAAAGTAATTAAGAAAAAAGAAAAATTAATTAAAGAAAGTTAATATTACAAATTATAATTTCATAATCCAATAGAGAAAAGCCTCAAACCCCTTGAATTAACTTCAAATATTACCCTTTCATAGTTGGAAAATATAAGAACTAGAAGAAGAAAAGAAAAGTTGTGCTGTTAGATGTGTAAAAAGTCTCCATTCTTTAATGAATTCTCTTCTTTTATTTAACCTAGTTAACCTAAAATCTTATTGGACCTGGATTGTATGTCTCTTAGTATTACAAGAATGGGTTTTCCTAATTTTTAGAAACTCAGACTTATTTTTTACAAGACAATTAACTCTAATAGTTACATTAGTAAATTCTTGCAATCGATAAACACAAAAGTTGTAAAGCTAGGTCTTATAAAGAATTAGGTACTGGTTTCATATTGATTAAACCTTTATAACTCTAGATATGGCTTAAAAGCCAAAGCTAGCTTAGTTGAGTTAGAGACAGGCTTAAGCTTTTTGGCAAATAAATGCTTGAAAGAATCCAAACTAGACTTTGACTAAAACACTAAAGTTGTAGTTCTTTCTTTAAACTTTCCTATAGTAGAAAGATCATTTTGATCTAACATCTGGAGCCTAATATATAGTTGAAAAATAGAAACAATGTCAAAATATAACATTAACTGAATAAATTTAGAATATTGTAAAACTAACCCTAAATTATAAAATAAGGCCCATTTTATAAAATTAACTATGTGTAACTCACTAAAAGATATGAAATAGGAGGAAATTATATAGTAGATATTTTTCTCATCACTTCTACTAATCCAACACATCAAAATTCTCCCTTTTATTAATGCATAGTTTAGCCAAATATCATTCCACCTCATTTTCAGCTTCAATGGAGTCCCTCACCTTTAAATATAACTTAAAATTATAGTTCTAGCTTTGTGAGTTTTTTCCCTTTTTGAACATCACCTTCTCCCACTTAAAATGATTGATCCCCATTAAAAGAAGCATTTTTTTAGCTCATACAACCCATTGTACCATGCATATAGCTTCTGCATATTTAACTTTATCTTATATTTAATGTCATATGAAGTTATAGGATCATAAATATCATCAAAAGACTACTTTATATAGGCAATCTTGGACTTAGGGTCTAAGACATTAATAATAAAGAGAAGTAGATTAATGTTCTCTAATTTCTCCTAATATTTATCATATTTTTCTTCATTTTAGTGGCCATGCCACTAAATAGAAGGTCATTCACTTGATGCCTCATTTATCTAACTTAAATTAGAGTAAGGAAAGTTAAAGGAAAACATTGTTGGATGTAGTGTAGAGTAAGTCGAATAAATTAACTATCATATCATAAATAATTTTAAGAAATCTTGTGAAAGACCCTTTGCATTAGCCCTAATCCTTCGATGAAAGTGGACTTTTTATCTTCTCAGTATAAAGGGTCATCATCCTTTAGCCTCTAAAGGCTTCTTGAAATTTTTAGATAAAATTTAACATAAGGTAGGTTAAGTTCCAATGGGTAGGTGCATCTTGGTAAACTACTTTTTTATACATTAATTTTAGCTTTGTTCAATATATGTTTTAAATTTACTGCATCCTTAGATGGTGAAAACCTAACATACCTAACAGCATTATGAGTTAATACAATAGATAAATGCAATTTTTTTAAATCATCATTGACAACCAAGTTAACTATGCATGCACAATACTTAATATGCATATAATCACCATTTAACACCAAACCATTGAGACTCTTAATTGTTTTTTTCAAGAGTGCACTTGCAACATCATTATTAAATACATTAAATAATAGTAAATACCATTTCAATTCTTTATTGTTTAAGGTACATTTCAATGTGTTTGTTAATGGTTTCCCCTTTGTGATTGGGAGTGGAATAGAAATTAAGAATCCTTTTTTGAAATTTCCATTCATTATCAATAAAATATGCTATGAGTGTCATATAGTTTAAATTTTGAACAAAAGTTCAACAATATATTATGAGGCAAATCCCAACAATCCTTAGCAAGGGTATAATGTGAAAAGATATGAAATTAAGGCTATAATTGACTAAATAAATTTTTAAACTCATATCTTTTTACAATTTTAGATGGCTACTCATCAATTATGACAAAGGTAGCTAATTCTTTCCTACATGTAGTAACATCATACACTTGACTTTTAGCTAACATACTAGTCCCGTACTTTAATTTTTTTTTGTTCAAATCTATTAGTTTTTGTTTAAAGTTAAACACCAAAGTGTATGAAAACTTAAGGCAAACTTTAAGATGTTTATTCATGTTAGTGATACAATGGCCCTTGAGATTACATAAGTACCACTTACCATAATAATTATAAGTAGCAATAGGTTCTGTTATCTTATTGTTTGGCACCAAGGTGAAGTGTTTTGAACGTAGAGCCCTCTTTCTTGATTAATTTGTAGTCAACTTTCTTTTTTCGATTTAAGCAGCTTCAAGTATGAGGAAGCATCATTTTCTTTGCTTTTCACTTTTGGTTTAGGCCTTTTCAATAGTCTTGAATTTTCTATTTGAGTTTGATTTTCCACAACTAGTTATGATTTTACACATGCATCTTTACTAACTTTAGATAAAATAATGGAACAGCTGATGTTTGTGCTAAATTAAATGTTAATATTGCTAGACAAACTTAGGAGATAATGAAACAAAATTGCTAAAATAACTACAAATAAGTCTAAAAACATAATTTATATGAACTAATTCAATAGAATTTTTTAGAGTTAACTTAATTCACTTACGGATGAATTAATTTATATTTATGTGAACTCCTCAACATGGCTTGATGCATAGCCAAATAGACACTTCCATACAGAATCACTTACTTAATCTAAATAGAATTAAATATGCTATAAAATTCAATTCAATTAGTATAAAAAAAGTGGTATGTCAAATTTTTCATAACTAAATAGAATTTTTCATAATCATGGCCAATAAATTAGCACATATTCAAAAATAACTTTCTATGCAAAGAAGATTAAAAGAAAGAAAAAACGAGCACAATCAAAAACGGAAAAACATGCACTTATATTTATTGAATATTAAATACTTCAGAAATAACTTAAATTCTCATATTGATTGTTTATTTTTTTTATATCTTACAACTAATATTAAAAATGCATAAACAATCCATCTAGTTATACATACATACATACATACATACATATATATATATATATATATATATATATATATATATATATATATATATATATATATATATATATATATAAGTGTTAGGATACTAAAAGATATTTGTATATTCATTAATTTTCCCATAGTGAACTAACTAAAATCAAACTTACAAAACATATATACTTTTTTTATACAATAGAGCATATATACTATTCATTACCATATTACAATAACCAATAAACATGCACAAGCATAAATTTATATAATATTTTAATTTTGATTTTCAAAAGGGCTAGAAAATATGGTAGAATAATACTTATATTGTTTTGAAATTCCCAATATCAATGCATTCCTTGCCTTAATTAATGCTTTGAAGACTACTACTTTTGCACTCAAGCCAAACAATTTCAATATAAGCATAGTAAAAAGTTAAAAAAAAAGTTAAACATGAAAATTAACTAACTCATCATAATAATAAGCAATATCAAGAAAAGTATGTATCACATGCTTTAGATTTAGGCTTGATTCTTTGATCTTCATCACAATAAGTTGCTTCAAAGCCTCTTAGTTGACACCTTTCAAAAGCATAAAATTAAATAGAAATAAATAATTACCAAATGAAAATAACCTTTACAATTTAAATAAAATTTTTCATGAATAATAATGAAAAAATAAACTTACCATTTCTTTACTAATCATATTTTTATGTGCATACAAAACTATATTAGACAATAGATAATTTAAATGTATGACAGAGAGATACTTGAGTTCTGTTTGCTAGGACTTGAAAACTTTAGATGTTTAGTAAGGCATGTACAATTTTTTTCCACTCTCACAAGTCACAACTCGATATCTTTCAATAATTAATATTAGTTACTATAAGTTATATACAACTTAAAATTAAAAGAAAGAATATATCAAGTTTTTAATAACTTTGGTCCATATCACATTCATGGTTAATTGGTTATGATCTTTAAGACAAGTGCAATTCAATTTTCACAACTTTAGTGACACTAAGATCCAATATTAGTAAGCATCTTTAGTATCATGTCTCCTTCACTATCAACAATTCATAATTTGTATCCTATGGAGTTCCTACAATTAGTATAAGGATCTTTAGTGAGCAATTGAACAATAGCATCAATGTGGTAATATAAATGCTAATACATATCTAGTTTCACTATTTAAAGGTGGGCATCCATAGGTATTCTAATTAAATCTAATTTAGGTAAAGAGCAAGAAAACTCTTTAGCATATGAATTTTTTGTTGTCTATAATGACAAACTAAATAATAAACTTCCATGAAGATAAATAATCAAGTAAACTATCATTTGGAGTTGTGTATATTACTTTTATGAATCTAGAACAATAAAAAAAAAACTAATGAGTTTGCCATTTTACTTTAGGCAGTTCAAAAAATAATTGAAATAATTTTTAGTTTTACAATTTAAAGAGCTTGTGACTATATAGTTTTTTAGCCATAAAAAATTATCTTCTATAAGGTTAAGGCATAATAAAGTAATAACATTTCTACTAATGCTTGGTCTTTCAAAATTTTCTACCCATGCTCTAATAACGACAACTTCAATCACTTACCAGATTACATGTAAATCAAAAGAAAAGGAGAAAAAAAATTGCATTCTTAAAATCAAATATAATGGAAAATAACTTACCATAATGAAAGACTCATGGACAGATAACACCACACATTAGGTGTAGAACTACCACTTATAATATAATTAGAGAATGAAATCAAAAACATCAACAAAAGAACAATTAAACAAAATGTGTGCAAATCAGTTATCATATAAAACTAAAAAAATTAAAAATAATAAAATTAGTAGAAAATGTTAATTGAAAGTAAAAATTAATTTATTATGCATAAGATTTTAATTTCATATGCAACCTTGAAAAATCCTAAATTAAAAAACCTTTGAAATACAATATGAGTATAAAACAATTTAGTAAACATGTAGAAAATGTAGCAAAGCCTTAATTTCAAGCAATGAAAATTGAAACTATGAAAACCTTGTTTGAAAACCCTAAGTAACTAAACCAATCACGATTAGACCCTTACAAAAAAAACCCTAATTAAACATAAGTATAGAATAGTCAAACCTTAAAATGTTAAAACCTACTTAAAATAGACACTGTTAAGCCTTAGCACACAAGTTTATTGCATTCATAGATGTACAATAATAAATCATAAATAAAAAAATTAAAAAAATTAATAAAAGAGCAAGGTAAGTGATGAAAGCATCTTACTATTTTTTTTCCTTTGTGAGTTTTGCTTGCCTCCACCACAGATGACAAACTTAAGGAACTAAAGAAGCTTTTAAGTAAGGTTACCAACCTGAGCAAATAATGTGACTTCCCGTCTTCTTTTTATAATAAGTTTTCTGTATCTCTATCTTCTCTTCTTAGTGGTCAATAAAGATAAAATGCAAAAAATTGGGATCTTTCATGATTTGTATTTAATAGGTTTTATGGCCAGAAATCAAGTGCAAACACCATGGAAGCAAGTTGAAGAGTGAAGACCTATTGGGAGGTTATGTGAAAGTAAGAGAGAAAAGGAGAGTTAGATCATGGTTGCAACACTACTAGGGTTTGGTTTATTTGCCATCTGCTACTTAAGGATAAGTGGGATAATATGAGACTCTAAGTTGCAACTAAGGCTTTCATTTATAAATATCAACTAATACGATGTTGTTTTAGGAGTGAAAAGGTTAAATTTTTTTGAAAAAAGTCCTACTCAAATTGGGTTCAATTTCAACTAGGCTTTTAACCATAAACCTAAACTTGATTGGTTAGACCCATTTTTTAACAATCAACCACCTATTTGATTGGGTTACCTGATAGGACCTTATCTAAGCCTAACATTACATGTAGGTTTAGGCAAGTTAGCCATTTTTACCCAGCCCTACTTTTAGTTTGTATTTGAGAATTTAAAGTGCAAGATTTTAATTTGTTTGACATTCTATTCTTATAAAAATTATAACATATTCGTGATGCTTAGTGTTTCACATGTCGTCTCAATCTTGCGGCACTAGTGTAATGAACATCTAGATTGCATGATGAAAAAGTTACACACAAGTATCATTAATTACAAAATGAGTTGGATATACATATATAACAACATTTTTTTAATCTCATATCTATGTGGTGTCATTTATTTGCATGTAGGCTATAAGTTTCTTGTCTTATATCTATGTGGTCATTTGTATCATCCTCTTTCCAAATCTTATGATTAGGTACCTCTGAAAGAAATGAAGGCTAATTGGCTTGCTTTTCTTGATAATAGTGTTAGGTTTAAGGTTAGTATGTGATGCTTAATGTAAAGGGCTTTTTCTTATTCATGTTCTGGTACCATAGGATGAAATTGTATAATTTATAACTTGAATTGATTTTTTAACATCATGTTTTTAGCATAGCTTTCATTTTTTATCCCATTAGTTGTTCCTTCGTAAAAAAATACTTCACCTAAATGTATTATTTTAATATAGGGATTCATTATACCAAAAGAAGCATAAAGTAAAGTGGCAAAATTTTCATTCAATAGGCAACCAACAAAACTCAAAGATGGCAATATGGTGATTGTTGGCATCACAAGTTGTACCAATACAACATATCCTAGTGTTATGCTTGAGGTTGGTCTTGTGGCAAAAAAGGCTTGTGATCTTGGGATTTAAGTTAACTAGAGATAAATAATTATCATGATTCAACATTATTACCGTTCTACTCTTTTCTTTTTTATTTTAATATAATGCATCTGCTTTGACATGGTCAAAGTTTAGTAGTATTAAACTAATAGAACAAATTGTAAGTTTTTTTTTCCCCCTTCTCTATTCTTGAAGTTGTACTGTTATTATAACATTAACTTTATAATGTTATTATTTGTGAAGTTCTACATCTAATAGGATAGCAAATATTACAAATTTAATTTTAAATGGCATAAGAAATATTCTATTTTTAATTTATATTTATATTTTTATATATTAATTATAACAAAATAACATGTATGCACTGACCTTAAACTGGTTAATACTGTATGATTAGAACATTTGATGATCAAAGCAATTATATAGAAAATTTTTCGGTCCTCTTTTTTATGGAAACAAAGAAGATGATAAGAAATTTTTTTGAAAATTGTTTTTATTAAATGAAGAATAAGAGAAAGAAAAATATTTAAAGTAAAATTTTTAATTATTTTTTAATAACTTTGAGTTTAACCTTTTTTAATTTCTCTTTAATTATTATTTTTTCCTTCTTAAAGGAAAAGTCAATTGTCAAGATTAAGACTAAGGAAAAACGAAACATAATGATGTAAGCCATGACATACGGAAACGTTGACAAGGGATTCCATATATATTACTAGTAATCGATAGTTGTTACTGTAGGATAAGAGATAAATTTAACAATACAGAAAATTTTAATTATTAAGAATTAAAGATTCACATATTTATTTTTAGTTTGTGTTTTTCTTTGCCTTTTTTTCTCAGAAAACAGTACTTTCCACTTATCTTAAATTTAAGGAAATCATACGATCCCACTCCTATCTTTAAAATTTATAAAAAAATTGAATCTTTCCTGAAACATTAAAAAAATTATATTTAGACATAAATTTATTAACGAGGCATTGGTTTGAGATGTACTTTATATATTATCATATTAATAAAAAATTATTAAAATTTTTTATTATTGTTAAAAAATTTTAATTATTATTATTTTTTAATGATATATCTTATTCTTATTTAGTAATGGTATAAAATATTCTATATTAATGATAGATTAAATATAAATTCATAAAATAATATAAAATATTTTAAATATATTGTGATTAAAGATATATTCTAATTAAATTCGAACAACTAAGAAAAATTATTATCTTTATAATAAAACTTGACTTTTTATCAATTTTATTTTAGTTATATTTGTATATTTGAATGGTATATTTATCTTTTCTCATTTTTATGAAAAATTGAAATATGAATTTAATTTAATAATTTTTAATATTTCAAAGAAGATGTAAGTAATTTTAAAATTAGAAAGAAGTGCTTAATTGTGTTAAATCTCTTTAGAAAATAAATTTATTTTTCTCTTCTTTTTCCAAGGAGGAATTTTTGTTTACTCATCTTATATGTTAAAGATTTTTCCAAAAGAAGACTAACAACGCACATGCTTGCGGGATTTCCGCATTGGTCCTGTTATTCCTAGTTCTCTATAAAATTCGGAGCTAAGCCCTTCTACTACTCACTTCCACTCCCTCTCAACAAAGTCTCCCCTTTTCGACCTTAATTTCTCTGATTTTTCAAGCACTTAACAATGGCGAACGAGGTTGTTCTGTTGAATTTCTTGCCAAGCCCTTTTGGCACGAGGCTCAGAATAGCCCTTGCTGAAAAGGGCATCGAGGACGAGTACAAAGAAGAAGACTTGTCAAACAAAAGCCCTCTGTTACTTCAAATGAATCCGGTTCATAAGAAAATCCCGGTTCTCATTCATAATGGAAAACCGGTCTGTGAATCCCTAATTGCTGTTCAGTACATTGACGAGGTCTGGAAGGGTAAGTCTCCATTGTTGCCCTCTGATCCTTACCAGAGAGCCCAGGCTAGATTCTGGGCTGACTTCGTTGACCAGAAGGTATTATTCTGTGCTTGATTTGCAAAGGGATTTACTAGAATATAATATATATTTTTTCAAGGTGTATGCACCTTTTCCCACTTTAATATCATCTCTTTGGCTTCCTGTGTACTAATATTAACTGAAAGTTCCTTTCTGGGTCTGACCAAGTGGACTTAGTTCGCCTGATTTGCCCATTGGAAAGTTTTGCTGATTCACTCTCTGATGCTGCTCTGCTTTTTTCAGTATAATAGAACAAAAGATCATCTCTTATATTATTTATGGGTGCTTATGGCTTTTAGATTCTTTTCTTTCCCTTCTGTCTCTTTATGCAATGGTGGCAAGGAGCACAAGGAGTTGTAATAAAATATTCCCCCCACTCTGGTCATTTTCCTTACAAAGTTAAATTGTTTGCTAACCTTTGACATCTTGTTCTATATTAGAGTGGCACCAATATTGGTTCTGCATTCTAATTTTCCAAATTATGAACTTTTTATTGGAGCCAGATATATGTTGTTGGAAGGAAACTTGCGACAACAAAAGGAGAAGAGAATGAAGCAGCCGGGAAGGAATTCATGGCAGTGCCTTAAATTGTTGGAGCAGCAGCTGGGGGACAAGCCCTATTTTGGCGGAGACAACCTCGGATTCGTAGATGTAGCTCTTGTTCCATTCTACAGTTATTTCGAAGCCTTTGAGAGATATGGCAACCTCAAGATAGAATCCGAGTGTCCAAAGTTCATTGCTTGGGCCAAGAGGTGCCTGCAGAAGGAGAGTGTTTCCAAGTCTCTTCCTGAGAAGCACAAGGTCCTTGACTCTGTATCCATGGCAAGGAAGAAGTTAGGAATTGAGTAGATTGAAGGGAGTCTTTGGGCCCGAGAATGTAATTTTCATCTGTTTGTGTTTGTTGGTCGTCTTCTGAATAAGAGCACTTAGATGTGCCTGGCGTCTTTCATGGATTTAAGATAGGGAATATGTAGGTTTGGATGACTTTTATCTGTCGCTGTTGTTTGTGTTTTTGTAATGAAATTTAGGTTAATACTGGTTTATGGTATAATGTGAATATGTTGTGGCCTGGACTATACTGATTTTTGCTCTTCAGCATGTACACGTAGTGTGATTGTTGTAATTCTGTATGCTGTGCTCTTGCAAGCAATTTGAAAGATCTTGGATGAACAATTTCTAAAAAAACAAAAAATTATGCAAGTAATTTGGTCCAAGAAATTGTATGCATATTTTGTACAATTAAATCTACAGTTACCTATGATAAAGAAGTATTTGATCGAGTATTATATTAAAGTAAATAGTATGAATAGCTTAGGTTTGGTGGAATGAAGATGACCTTTATTTATCGGCTTGGATGGTTTGCTCGGTAGTGAGATTTTGGGCTCCAGTATAGTGGATCTCGACGCATAATGCTTCTGATGTAACTTGATGCCAATAATGGGCCAGTAGATGTTCTAACAATTATTGCTTTTGGGGTGTGCTTGGTTCAAGGGAAGTTTTTTACATTGCCAGGAATATTTTATGAGAATGTTACATTCTCATGTTTAGTTCAATTTTTTAAAAATTTTATCGGGAATGAATGTTTTGGAGGCCAATTTTTCCCATGAAATATTCCTATGGGGGGAGGTGGGTATTTCACATTCCTATCGTATGGAAATATTGATGTTAAAGAATAAAAATAATTTTATTCTTATTTTTTATACCTTTATTTATAAATATATACAAATAATATTTTTAATCATTAATATAAATAATATATCATTCCTTTATATAAATATATATAATTAATATTTTTTATAAAAAATAGTTATTGATAAAATAAATGAACATTTAATTTTTTTCTTTTATTTGCATAAAGAAAATGGATGAAAAAAGAATATTTAAAGATAAAATATGTGATTATTATATTTTAATTATTTAAAAATTTTATTTTCTTTTCAATGGAGAAAATTTTTATTTAAAAATTATATTTTCTCTTATTTTCTTTTAAAAATTTAAATTATTATATTATTAACAATGGAGAAATTACTTATTCCTTTTTAAAATATTTTTCTACATTACACAATTTAGTACTCAACATTCAACTTCATTTTCTTGTTGACACTATTGGGTTCTAATTTTTTCAATTACGTTATTTATGATTCTTAATGATTTTCTAGTGGATTTTTGAAACTGTTTCATATATTTTACATGCATATTCTCGCATTCTATCATCTTAATTACCTTTCTAGCTCTGTTATTTATATTTGAAGTGATTTTAATTTTTCAATCACATTTTTAGGAAAAAAAATAGTAACATATTATATTTGAAGAATAAAAAGTAACGTATTATTATTTACTAGTTTGGTTGTTAATTAGATTTGATTTATCCATTTATTTAAAATTTTTAGTTAGTATTACTGTTTTGAAATAAAAATAGTAACATATTACTGTTTGAAGAATAAAGAGTAACATATTGTTATTTAATAGTTTGATTATTAATTAAAATTGATTTATCCATTTATTTGAAATTTTTGGTTGGTGTTATTATTTTGAAATGAAATAGTAACATATTACTATTTGAAAAATAAAGAGTAACGTGTTGTTATTTGGTAGTTTGATTGTTAATTAAACTTGATTTATCTATTTATTTGAAATTTTGGTTAGTGTTACTGTTTTGAAATGAAACAGTAACATATTACTATTTAATGTGTTGTTATTTGGTAGTTTGGTTATTAATTAAATTTGATTTATCCATTTATTTAGAGTTTTTTTATTGATGTTACTATTTTAAAATAAAACAGTAACATGTTACTATTTAGAGAATAAAGAGTAACGTATTATTATTTGGTAGTTAATTTATCTATTTATTTGGAGTTTTTTATTGGTGTTACTATTTTGAAATGAAACATACATGTTACTATTTGAAGAATAAAGAGTAACATGTTGTTATTTGGTAATTTGGTTGTTAATTAGATTTAATTTATCCATTTATTTATAATTTTTTGTTGGTGTTATTATTTTGAAATGAAATAGTAATATGTTACTATTTGGAGAATAAAGAGTAACGTGTTGTTATTTGATGGTTTGATTGTTAATTAGACTTAATTTATCTATTTATTTGGAGTTTTTAGTTGGTGTTACTATTTTGAAATGAAACATTAACATATTACTATTTGAAAAATAAAGAGTAACGTGTTATTTTTTGGTAGTTTGGCTATTAATTAGATTTAATTTATCCATTTATTTATAATTTTTTGTTAGTATTACTATTTTAAAATAAAATAATAACATATTACTATTTGGAGAATAAAGAGTAATGTGTTGTTATTTGGTGGTTTGGTTGTTAATTAGACTTAATTTATTGATTTATTTAAAATTTTTGGTTGATGTTACTGTTTTGGAACGAAACAGTAACATATTATTATTTGGAGAATAAAGAGTAATGTGTTGTTATTTAGTAGTTTGATTGTTAATTAGACTTAATTTATTCATTTATTTGTAATTTTTTGTTGGTGTTACTGTTTTGAAATGAAATAGTAACATATTACTATTTGGAGAATAAAGAGTAATATGTTATTATTTGATAATTTAATTATTAATTAAACTTGATTTATCCATTTATTTAGAGTTTTTAGTTGGTGTTATTATTTTAAAACAAAACAATAACATCCTCTTCTTTGATAATTATAGTTGTTCAATGAAATAAAAAAATCACTTAAAATAGACAACCGAACATAAAATTTTAGTTGTTCAAAGTTTTAAACTTAATTTACATATTTTTAACCAGATAGACTTCATTAAACTCACGTTTTCTTATTTTTTATTCAAAGTTTATATATTAAATTATTTATTATATTTTAATTAAATATAATTTAAATTACTAATTTAATAAGTCTTCAAAAGTCTTTATTCATATATTTTTAATTAAATTTATAATTTATTTTAATTTATAATAAAAAGTTGATAAGGGTATTTTTTGAAAAAGTAATAAGATTCTTGGGAATATAAAGTGTGAACTAAGCATAGAAATATAGTATGTCTGGAAATGTGAAAAAATATTCTCAGAAATATTTGTATTAAACCAAACATCGGGAATGTATATTTTTCTGAAAATGTAAGATTCTGCGAACCAAACGGCCCTTTGAAAGCATGTTTTTTTGACATTCTGAAAGTTTCTAATGGGATCAAGGGTAAAGTTACATATATTCTAGTATGTAATTTTGTTGAATTTTCTATAAGTCCTATATAAAATTATATATATCATTCAAATTACTCCTATTAAAATATTAAAATATATTTGTCTCTACTAAGCTTTAAATCCTGAATCTATTATTAAGGTCAAGTAAATTCAAATATGTCTCATCAAATTAAGGCATAACATACGATTGATCTTTTAAAGTGGATTGTTGTCATAATAGACATGACTTTAAGGCAAGACTCTTATTTAACTTTTTGTGTCAAATGTGCAATTGAAATTATCAACTTAAATTTTCTCTTTTAGTATTAGTGGTAAAGATATAAACTTCATACAAGCTAAAATATGGGGAAATAAATATGACTAGATATTTTAATCTATGGATGAAGGATCTAACTGACAGAGAAAGCACACTAAAATCAATTAGTCACTGCACTAAGTTGATTATTTGGAAATGTTGTGCACTCGGATTTTGTTTTTATTTAGGTGCACATCTTTTTACAATTCAAGTTGATTATTTGGTCAAGCAGATTGTATGCATATTTTGTACATCTTTCATGAATTTCCTAATGTTTGCAGTTGCATAAATTACCTTTTTACTATAATAGCACCACTTTTGAACAAATTTGAAGACCAAATCTTGCATAAGATAATGGATAATGTTTTGGAAAATTTCATCTTTTAATAAGTTCAGTATTTTTATTATTAAATTATTTTTAATATTTTAATATTGATATTTTTATTTTAATTTACTTATTTTAAAATTTTTAAAAATAATTTAATAATAAAATATTTAATTTTTTTAAAAATAAAATTCCTATAGAATTATTCGAAGAAAATAGGCAAGGTTTCATGACACTCACTTCAAAGTTAGGCGGAGGTCCATGACACTCACTTCAAAGTTGTTGCATTACTTTCGGGGCCGCTCTTTTTACGGCAGTATTGAAGATACTCTCATACAAAAGTTCTTTTCATATGAAGTGCATTTCAATAAAATACAGGACCTATCTCACATGAGGAGGAGCGTTTTTTAAGTCTCAAAGTGATTCCATTATTTTTTCTTTTCTTAATACCACTTGGGTTTTGAATTTCTTACTATATAAAAAGAGAATTTATGGCACATCATTAATATAATAATATGCTAATATATTATTAAATTTAATTATATATTAGTTGAGAATATCTTAAAATACATCATATAATAACATATCAATAATTAAATTTAATGATGTATTAGTACATTATAACAATCTATAATGATGCATTGTATATCTTGCCATAGAATACATTAATCCACTTTGGAAAAATATATATGTTCACTATCTATTAAAAAATCTCTTACTATATATATATATATATATATATATATATATATATATATATATATATATATATTTGTAAAGAAGAGGTACATGATTTGCATCCCGCAACTCAAACTAACACGGTGCTTGTTACGGTAGCTTTTGAGTTTCAAAATTTTGAATGATATGATAAATTTAGAAATTATTAGATTAAAATTATTTAATCATAATTATTTATTTTTTAATGAGTATAGTTAAATAATTTTAATTTAACAATTTTTAAAATTGTTACATTATCCTAACTTTTGAAACTCTTGGAATACCATAAAAATCACCGTCTATTATTCACTTGTCATTAGCAAGACATGTAGAAACAGAAACTCAATTTATTTTGATGGACAATAGTTTTGTAAAATTAGTTGTAATGCGTTGAAATGAGGGAAAACGTTTTTTATTGTTTAATATTAAACAATGAGATTTTAGGAAAAATAACTTCTTTTTTAAAGAAGAATTTGTCTTCAGGTATTATTTTTTTAAATCTTAAATACAAGGATATGTCAATTCTTCATTAATATAATTGTAACTAGGGGTAGAAATAAGTCAAGGCAAGCCATAGTGTAAATAAGGTAGGCTTATTTCAAAACTTGTTGGCTTGTGACCTATTTTTAAGTTAAAATTTTACTTTAATCTAACTTGTTTACAAAATTTAAAAAATCTAGTATGATTTGTTAGTTTATTTAGACCTAACTATTAAATTCTAAATGAATTATTGATAGATTTATAATCTTAACTATATATGTCATAACTAAATTTCTCAATAGAACAAAATAATAATTTTGTTAAATAAATAATTTATTAAAAAAATTTTATTTTTATTTTTATTTTTATATAAGTTTTAATAATTCAAGATAACAAATAATAATCATATTTATTTAAAATGAAAAGATTAAATGATACAATAATATAAATCATAAATTTTAAAATTTGAGAATATTGATAGTTAAATTGGAAAAGGAAAAAAAGGCATAATGATAATTTAGGTACACAAGATTAGAGTGATATATTAATTAAATAAGTTAGCTTACTAGGCCAACAAATCAAATCTAAAATTAAATAGATTATGCTTGTTTAATAAATATATTAATATATTGATCTTATTATTTAATAAATGAATAAATTAAATTAAATTTTTAATAAATCGAATTATAAACTCCTCATAAATAGTTTGATTTAATTTTACTCCCAATTATAATCAATATTTTGTTACGAAAAATGACTTTTAAAGAAATAAGCAAAGCTAGAATCTCAATGCTGGCATCTTTTGGCCCAAGCAATGAGCTATGTACATCCTGCCCGCCTGCCGCCACCCTCAAGCTGCCTAATGTTTCATATGCATGAAACCAACCGCAGAAGGGATCTGAGAAATGTCAGCAAATCCCAAGTTGTGACCTCCAAGATGAGGGTTCTCTCCAAGTGCCTCCCCCAAGGGTTCACGTTCTCTATTAATTCCATCTCTGCAGCCTCTGTTTTTTTCTCCCTTTCCACTTTTATCCACCCCAACATCTATAAGATAATTTTGAGCACATGAATTAGATTCTATAAGATAATTTTTATAAAAAAATTATTTACTTGTAATAAGTAAAGGAGTATGATGTTATTTATATATTTTGTGGTTAAAAATAATTTATAATATCATAATAGTAAAGAAAATTAATTTATTAAAAAATTAAATTTTATTATTTTTTATATTTAATATTTTAATAATAATTTTTATTTTAATATTTTATGATTATAAATATAAAAAATAAAATCATATTCCTAAAAATAATATTTTTCGTCGAAAACAGGCGTAGCCGTGAATGTTATGCAGCTATAATCCTCTGACTCCAAAGATGAGAACTACAATGTTTGTTCCCCGTTTAATTAGTTTATGTTCTTTGCGCAATAAAAAATTACATGACTTAAATCTTTTTATATCAAAGAGATGCGGCAGGCGGAGCTTTGAACATGGTGTCTGCGTAAAACTTGCCTCTCCGTCTGGTCAAAGTATATTTGAAGAGTATTTCTCAAAAATGCACCGAAATAGTATCTTTAAAAAATCTAAACCACACGAATTCAAGAAATATTAAATTAAGAAAGGGGCCAATAAATAATATAAGGCCACAGGACATTCTATTATTTTCGGCGGCACCATTTTGGATTATTCAGAATATCATAAAATTTCATTTACTTCAAAAAATACAAAGAAAGGACAAACTAAAATCCAAACGAAACCATATTTGTGTAGTTTCTTTATTTTTATTTTTGAATTATTAATGGTTTTCCATTGTGGATGAGAACTGGGATTTTCTTGTGAATTGGATTCATTTGCAGAAGCAGGGGCCTCTGGTTGAAGAGGTCCTCTTCGTTGTACTCATATTTTGATTCCTTTCTCTGCCAGTGCTATTCTTGTTCTCATCCCAAGCATACTCAGACATTTATCCGACGGACCAACCTCGTCCGCCATTGTCACAGGAAGAAAGAAAGACACCCACCGAGCTGAGGAATTTGAATAAACAGAGCATGAGAAGACAATGACAATCCTGAGAGATGTCAAAACGGGCCCAGCAGTCAAAATTTATACTTTGCGGCGGTCTCAAGTCGTGCTATTTTCCACCGTATGGAAGCCAAGTCAGGCTGGTATACTACTACTAATTTTAATCTCAGTTTTAGGATTGAAATCATAACTTTTTTCCTGTGAGATACCAAATTGAGGAATCACCCTAAAATTGAAAGCATTATTATTATTATTATTATTAACATAAAATTATTTTAAAGAAAGTGAGATGTGCTCACATTCTATTTTTAATGAAAAATTATTTTATTTCAAACCATAAAATGTGAATGTGTCATGGAATACATAGTTCCACAACAAGAGAAATATATGACATATTGCCAGCTTCACTCCTGATTACTTTTCAAATCCA
This sequence comes from Sindora glabra, assembly GCA_020226215.1. Taxonomy (NCBI): domain Eukaryota; kingdom Viridiplantae; phylum Streptophyta; class Magnoliopsida; order Fabales; family Fabaceae; genus Sindora; species Sindora glabra. Next base: position 41,251,537 of record CM035229.1, read on the forward strand.
ATCAACGTGTCTAAATTGGGAATTGACCTAACAAAGATTTCACTTGTTCAAAAATTGTCCTCCTCTTCCATTAACATTGAGCTATTCCCAGCAACGATTCACTTGCTATTTATTATCATTTTCAATCTAAAAAATATTAAAAAAAGATACTACTAATATTAAAAATTAATAAGAATGATAACTATTTATTCCATAATAATATTGTAAAAATTAAAGAATAAAAAGTAAATAAAAATTATAAAAATTTATGATGTAGGTATCATACATAAACATCAAAGCGTTGCGGTAATGATATTATTATAGCAAAATTTGCCTTAGTTGTATGATTCTGCTATATGTACATGATGATCTCATAAGATGTATGTTAATGATGTATTGCCTGCTTTGTGAAATGTTAAAATGGAACCTCTGAAAGCTAACAAGAACGACAAACTGATTTTGCATGATGACGTAGAAAGTATTGGATTGTGATATGGTATTTGATAGATAGATGTGTGATAGAATAATAAAACGCAGGAAAAATTATATCTTACTAACCCGTAATTTCATCAATTTTCACTTAATTTATATATTTTTAATTATTACAATTTATTTATATGTACTTTCTATTATTAATATTTTGTTTATCTAAATTTCTCATCAAATTTTTAACAAAAAAATTCCTAATAGGGGAGTTAAATAAAATTGGACAAAAATACGTATGGATAAAATGTAATTTAATTTCTTACACTTACATGAATTGATGTCAAGAATTTTCAATAATAGGAATTAAAATATATTAGTTTTATTTTTTATTTTGATTACAAATCATAAACAAAAAAATATATTATTATACATGGCATAGATAAAAAAAAAATCAATTAAAACTCTTAATATTTATAGATAATAAAATTTGGCTTTTTTATTATTGATAATTTTGTAAAGCATATAACAATAACATATAGTTTGTATATTTAAAATAGAGAGACAATGCTAATATGTTTTTTTAGTCCAATTGAGAATTCTGAGTATCAATTCATATAAATGTAAAAAATTATAATTTATTCTCTTATAATTTTCTTTAAATTTACTTAACTAATTTGTTATGGAATATTCTATTAAAAATTGAATGGAAAAAATAAATAGACAAAATATTAACATTAGAAAACACAAGTGGGCACATTGAAACAATAAAATCATATATGAGTAAAATGTTATTTCAATATCATAAAGAATTCAATTCCCTTACTTAATCTAGATTGAGTATTAAGTAAAAGAATTGAATTCTTTATTTTTCATATATGGGTAAAATTCATATTAATATTTTGATTCGTTACAAATACAATTTCTATCGTTTAGTTCTTTATAAATTTTTAATATCAATTTTATCCTTTGCATGTTATTTACATTTTATTTTAAGCATTTTGTCTATCAAACCATTAATCATTAATAAAAATATTAGCGGAAAGACTAAATTAATCAAATTATTATTTATATACAGAAGACGAAATTCATACAAGTGAAATTAATAAAAGTTTAAAATAGGTTTTAATTTTTTTATATATATCACTTCATTTGTTGGGAAAAATTAATAAATAAAAACAATGCAAAAAATATATATACTTATTCTTTCTTTCTTGATCTGATGCTAAATTTCACATGCAGTAGCCAAGAATCACCAAGAATTAGGAACTCTTCCTTTATGTCCATGATAACTCTCATTGCAAATCACACTCTCTAAGCGAGAAAGTTCATTCTTTGAAAATTTTTCTCTTTGAATGTATTTTGATGTGTTCACTCTCTCTTTATATCTCTTTCGGGTGGTTTTCTCCCATTTTGTTATATATGAGTAGTTATCTTGATCATCCATTTTGTTATCAGTTATTAAAAAAATAATTGATTTTATTTTCTTTAAATTTAAATTCAGAATTTAAATATTATAATGATGTGGGTCACCTATTATGGGTGTCCTCACATTCATCATCTCCCACTTACATATAATGGGATGAGTTACATCATTTAACTTTCACCTCTTTTTGGGTTTTCATACTCGGTGTATTTTCATGACTGCATAGGCATGACATCATCTTGGGTGTTTTTGTATTAAAAATTCTTACATAGAATCAGCATAAAACAACCCTATCTTCTATTTATTTATATTATGCCTCAGGTGTCCTAAATTTTTCAATATGTACTTTTCACTTGCATATCTAATCCCTCGCAAGCCTTATTGCAAGCTCAGACTGTCATTCACGTATACGTAGCGTCTACGCTTATGATGTTACCAAAATTAACTTCATAATAGATATGTTTCAGACACTAGCATAATTATATATATGTTAGGAAATCTTCCTCTCGCCCATATATCACTTTGATTTGAAACAGTTACTTTTCTAACATTTTACCTTTTAGAACTTATATATTATGATTATAAGATGCACACTAAGGTAGCGAACATTGTATCATTTCTCCTTGATATCGTTAAAGTTAGAGGATATCCATGAAAAGAATTTTATTTTTTGGGACTCATACAGTAATTAACTAAAGATTTTTCACTTGCTTCTCATTTCTGATTCTTTTGCACATGTGGTATAAATCACATGTTACGGTATTTCCTTTATAATACAGACGCATATGTCGATTTTATTAGTAACATCGTACAAACTTTAGTTCAAGTACACATAATACTTAAATTGAATTCACATTATTTGACTTCTTTTGACGTTAGTATATGAAAAATTCATTATCTGACTATAGGTATTGTAGAAGGTGGGAGAATCCACAAGTTGATCCATATTTCTATTTCGAATCTTATCTCAACTTTATCTTATTGAGGTGACATATTTTATTTTGTGTTACTTCTATATCAAAACACAACATATCTTATTGTTATATTAGTAAACACATGTTTTATCTCTGTCCACTCCTCTTGAGCATCAAAGGTAGTTATTCATGTGAGAGAACTAACCTTATCAACTTATACGACATATTAGACATTTGTATACTCATACAGTCATTATGACATTTGTAATTGAATTAAAACATACTTCATTCATTTTGATTTAGAAATTATTCGATTACATTCTACGCATACTAAAATATTTTACATGTTCAATATACACATCTCTAAGTATAGGCTTAGCAAAAGAATCTACTATCATCTTTTGTGTAGGAATATGTTGAATGGCAATCTTTTTCTACATTATAATTTCTCTCACAAAATGGTACTTTGTGTCAATATATTTAGTCTTGTTATGGTACTTTGGATCCTTTATATAGGTAATGACTGCCTAACTATCACAGTATATTAGGATGGGATTTGAATTTTCACTATAAATCTCTAAATATTTTATAAATCTTTTCAGTCATGTAGCCTTTTGGACTATTACAAAACATGCTACAAACTCTGTTTCCATTGTTGATAATGCAATGCATGTTTACTTTTTGTTACACTATGATATGGCGCCATTGTTAGCAAGAATAAGTAACCTGATGTGGATTTTCACTCATTTAGGTCTCATGCCCAATCTGTATCAGAATATCCAACTAAGCACAAATTATTTTTTTGATAGCATAGTGCATAATTAACTATTCCTTTAAGATATCTCAATATTCTCTTAACAACTTTTCAATATTTTTGTCTGGGATTTGATTGGTATCTACTTACCAATTCAACCATATGACAAATATCCAGTTTAGTACATATCATTGTGTATATTAGACTACTAACCAAACTAGAATAAAGAACTTTTTCCATTAATTTCTTCTCAAATTCATTTTGAGGGCACATTCCTTGACTCAATAGTTCATACTTATTTACAAGGGTATCCATGAGTTTGCAATCTTTTATATTAAATTTCTCAAGGATTCTGCATATATAATTTTCTTGAGAAAGAGAAACTAATTTCTTAGATCAATCCCTAAAGATTTTAACTCCAAGAATGTAATTTTCTTCACTCATGTCTTTCATCTCGAAATTCGAGGATAGCTATTCTTTAATAGTTATAATCAAATTCAAATTATTTCCAGCTAGTAGTATATCATCCATGTAAAGGGATAATATCATAAGATTACCTTCATACCGCTTGATGTAAACACAATGGTCTTCTTTAATCATTTAGAAGTCATAAAAGGTTATAGTTTGGTGAAATCTTAAATACCATTGTTTGGATGATTGTTTAAGCTTATAAATGGACTTTTGGAGTTTACAAACATTCTTTTCCTCTCCCTTTTGTATGAAACTTATTAGTTGCATTATGTAAATTTCTTCATCCAGTTCTTCATTGAGAAAAATAGTTTTCACATCCATTTGATGTAATTCTAAATCTAGATTTGTTACTATATCTAGGAATAATCTTATTAAATTGAAACGTACAATAGGTGAGAATGTATTCTCATAATTTATTCCTTCCTGTTGTGTATACTCCTTTGCAACTAGTTGAGCCTTATACTTTTTGATTGATCCATCTACTTTTCTTTTAATTTTAAGAACTTATTTGTTCCCAATTGCTTTTTGGCTAAATAGTAGGTCAACTAGTTTCTAAACTTAATTAGTTTTTATTGAATTTATCTCTTCCTCCATTGCTTTCTTCCAATGTTTCTTAGTAGGGCAAGTTAGAGCCTCTTGAACTATTCTTAACTTTTTTTCATCTTGAGAAGTAACTATAAAAGCTGATCCTTTAATTGAAAAATATCTTTTAGGTACATTTTTTCTTTTACTCTTCTATAGTGAGGTTCCCTGTATTATATCATCCTTAAATACAAATCTTTCATTCACTCTCTCAGAGATCCCATTTGGATCAGTAGGTACTTTTTGAGAGCTCTCACTTAGATAAAGTGGATAAGATTCAATATTATCCACTTAATCTTGTAACTCATGAAAAGATATAGTACGATCAATTTCTCCACCGTTAGAAAACTCACTTTCTAGAAATATGGCATCCCTTAATTCAAGTTCTATCACTGTTCCATTCTCGTATTCACCAATGAAAACGTATCCTTTAAATAGTTCTGAATATCTTATAAAAATATATTTCTTCCCTCTCGGACCTAGTTTTCCATATTTATAGGAAGCATTATGGACATAATGCAATAGACCTTCATGGTCTGAGAATGTTTAAATCAAATTTATGTTTTATCTATAGCTCATAGAGTGTGGATGTAACAAATTTTGATAGCATATGGTTAAGTATAAAAGTGGCTGTTAATATAGTAGCTTGCTAATATGAAAAAGGTAGTTTAGTTTGCGCCATCATTGACCTAACCATATCTAGAAGTGTTTTGTTTCTTCTTTCAACCATTCTATTTTGTTGTGGAGTGGCAGGGATTGTTAATCATCTTATTATCTTTTTTTCTTTACATAATTATTTGAATTGTTTAGATAAATATTCACGTCCACGGTCAATTCTGAGCGCTTTAACCTTCTTATCCATTTGACTTTCAATTTCATTTAAATAATGATTGAAGCATTCTAATGCTTTTAACTTATGTGAAATTAAATAGATATGAACATATCGTGAGTAATCATTAATAAAAGTGATGAAGTACTAAGTTCCATGTCTTGTCCTCACACTCAAAAGACTAAATATATCAAAGTGAATTAATTATAATGGAGTTTCTACCCTAATCCCTTTTCCGAATGATTTTCTAGTTATTTTATCAGTTAGACAATATTCACATAAGGACATCTCTAATTTCAAAATTGAACCTAAAAGTCCTTCTTTTACTAGTTTAATCATTCTATTTTAATTTATATGTCTTAGTCTAATATGCCAAATGTCCATATTAGCATTTAAATTAAAAGTAAAAGTGGCAAAACAATCATAAGCAGCATTTTCAATAACATCCAAAATGATAAATCCATCAAAAATAAAGCCAAAATTATAAAGTACATTATCCTTAAAAATATTAGCAACATTGTCATGAAAATTAATTGAAAATTCAAACTGAAGTAAGGAACAAATAGAAACTAAATTTCATCAAATGACAGGTGCATAAAGTATATAATGTAAGATTAAAGTTCTTTTGCCACACAAATTCAATTTGCATGTACCAATATCCTTAACCTCAATCCTTACATTGTTTCCAATGTAAAGCTATTTGCTTTGACTTGATAATCGATGGTATTCTATATAGGATCCTCGATCTTTGCTCACATGATTTATGACACCTAAGTCCAAAATCCATAAATGGTGAGATTCTATTAGAAAAATAGTACTAACAACATATGAAAAATGTGTGGGTTTAGTATCCAGTAATACCTTATTTTATTCATTTTATTAAGCGTAATCTTAAACAAAATAGCCTATTTTCTGGCAGGTATAACATTTGATCTTCTTGAAATTAAAGTTCTTTGAGCTATGCTTTCCTTTCTTTCTTTTTAAGGTTTTCTTAACCTTGAAATTGGGCCTAGATTTTCTCTTCTAGAACTTCTTGCCTTTCTTGAATTTAGGCTTGGAATTGGAGGATCCTGCTCTTTCCGCTATGTATGCATGTCCAAAGGACCTATAAGTACCCAGACGTTCATCCTTGAGTTCCAAATATCTTGCCACATCATTGAAAGTAATAATGCTTTCGTTGTGAGTCAGATTAACCTTCATGTGTTCCTAACTTGCAAGAAGTGATCTAATTATAGCTTGCACTTGTTACTCATCAGAAGTGCATGTCTTGCAACTTTCAGTTCATGAATCATATTTAACATTTCACATAAATGTTGTTTCATTAGTGTATTAGACCGAAGTTTATAAATATCAAATTTGATCGTGAGTCTCCTTAGTTTGGTAGTAGAAGTACCACCAAATTTCTCTTTTAGATTGATCTACATACCCTGCGTAGTTAGGTAATCCTCATACTCACATATAAAGTTATCCGCTATTACACTTAAAAGTGTAATTCAAGCGATACTATTCTTTTTCTTTCAAACAGTATATGCTTTAGTATCCCTTCTATGCTGGGTTGTGTTCCTATGCTCGGGTTCCATCATGACATGGTTTAAGGCTTCAAGAGCATCTTGCTCTGCTAAGATATAAGATATTTTTCGATGCCATGTATCCCAATTATCTCCGTTCAGTTTATCACCTTTGTTCAGTTCAATAATTATGTTCTTGCTAACCATTCTATTAAATTATAATATCTCCTGTGAGTATACAATGTCATTTATTTACATTGTTCTTGCATATAACAATAATAATATTACTTAGTTCATGGTCAGGAGTTTATGTTTGTCATACTCCTATCATATGTTTGTCTAAATATTATCATTATTTCCTATTAAAACTGTTCTTATGTAAATATCATATGTTGTATCGCTTTTAAGAAAAATCATAGTATAAGAGCTCCCACTCAAATGTAGGATTCCACAAGATAAATGTATATGAAATAAAGATATTTAAACATCTATTAATCAATAAATGAGTTTAACAAACCATATCAAGTTCAGAAACCAATCTCAACAAATAAAATATAAAGACATATGAAAAGTCCATAAAAATTAATAGCTAATATTTCTATCTTCAATTTCTATTTTGAATTCGGAGTCTTCATCTCTTTGAAAGTATTGAATAATTTTAGTGGATTTATAGAGTAAACTGGTCTAAATTTGTGCATATTCATAATTTTAATTGGACCCTTTGAGTACCTCCCTTTCTCTAAAGTATTATGCCCAAAATGTCTTCCACTTTTCATGTTTAATAATTGTGACAATAGATTGTTTTACTCCAATTTGCTTTGACATAGTAGATTTCTTATAACCTTAACTCTTCCATGCATTTTTTAAGGTCAATGTATTTAATGATCCCTAACTTATAATATTTGCATTGCCATAATATTTTTTCAATTGGTGTCCAAAAATTATCATTTGGAATTTTTTTCAATAATGTACGAACCCAAAAGTGATTGAGAAACACTTTTCCTTTATGGCTGAGGTTCGCTTTCAAGGCTTTGACTTCAAGCAGAAAGGATTCAATAGGATACATTTTACATGTATTTCTTCGATATAATAAGTGCATAATTTTTGTGAGGTTTTTTAGGGTATCTATCTAATCTGACTCTTTGGAGTCTTCTCCTACACTCTCTACAAAGCCATATGAATCATATTCCTCCATGAATCATTAGTCCATGTCTGTTTACAAAAAAATAGACATAAAATACAATTAAAATATGTCATTTTTAACACCTTTTAGATAAAAATAGTGTTATGAAAATTTTAAAAATATACTAATTGTATACTAATGTGTATATCTTAAATTTAGGAATTTTTAGGATTAAACCATGCCTCGAAAGGACATTGCACCCACCCACATGCCTTCCAGAGTGGTTCAATTTCAAAAATCAAGAAAAATTGAAAAAAATAGAATTTGCCCACTCTCACTGACGGCACGTGACGTCCACACGCTGCCGTGTGGGGCTTTTCTGACCAACAAAGTTAACCAGTTAGGTAGAATTTTTTCTTCTCTTTCCATTGACATATGACATATGGCATTTGGAGCATGGAGTGGCCCACACACATGCTTCCTGAGAGTGAGGATTTTTTTTTGTTTGGTTGAAATAACATGTCATTTTTGCATTGTTCAAAACGTGTCATTTTGGTTGAGTTTGAAACAACTTTGACGCCAAAACAACGTGTCATTTACTAGTGGGTTAAAACAACCTATTGTTTTAGTCATCCCTAACCTCCAAACAGGTCAAACTGGGTCGATTCAACCAAGTCACAAACCTAATTGGATTTGTTTAGCCTGAAATGATTTTTTGACCATAACTTTTGATTTAGAGCTCCATTTTGGGTGATTTAAAAGCCATAATTCTCATAATTTTATGCTTTACAATTCTAAAGTAATTTTTTGCCTTAAAAAAATCATTATCTAGGGAACCCATTATTTTCTAATTATGGGTATTATGGAATCTTTTGGTGTTCTTGTTATTTTCTACTGTTTAGAAGTGTCTTATGGATGTTTTATGTGTTCCTTTTAATACAAATATCATCCTTAACATTACCCTTCTAGAAACAACAAAATAAAAAAATATTTTTACATCCAATATCTATTTTTCATATCATAAAAGCAAGAATAGGAAGCATGCTTTTGACAAAAAAAAATTACTAGTCATATACATAATAAACAATAAATTCATCCTGAGCATCTCATATAATACATGTTTGTATTCAATAGCATTTAATACATGTAGAGAATTACAGACATCAAATTAACTTAGCTTTGATACCAATGTTGGGAAAAATTAATAAATAAAAATAATAGAAATATATATATATATATATATATATACACTTATTCTTTCTTTCTTGATCTGATGCTAAATTCCACATGCAGTAGCTAAGAATCACCAAGAATCAGGAACTCTTGCTTTATGTCCATGATAACTTTCATTGCAAATCACACTCTTCAGGAGGAAAAGTTCGTTCTCTAAAGTTTTTTTCTTTGAATGTATTTTGATGTGCTTCCTCTTTCTCTATATTTCCTTGGGGTGGTTTTCTCCCATTTTGTCATATGTGGGTAGTTATCTTAATCACTCACTTTATTATCAATTATAAAAAAATAACTAATTTTATTTTTTTTAAATTTAAATTCAGAATTTAAATATTATGATGATGTGGGTTACCCATTACGGGTGTCTCCACATTCATCATCATTAAATATTATTACTAAAATATTTTTTAACATAATGATTTAATAATTACAAAATTATAAATAACTTTACATAATTATTATTTTTTATTTTTAATGAGAGTGTCTTTAATATTATAAAGATGAATATAAAACTTGTTATTAGATATAATTAAATTAAGATTAATATTGTTATAACATATATTTTTATATAATTATTTTCATATATATATATATATATATATATAACTAGTTTATCCTATCAATTTAATTGGTTAGACTATAACACAACTAACTCTCCAAATCCGCCATATGAGTCTCTATACATGCTGTGGATTTACCACTTTAAATTGTATTTTATCCTTATAAATTATAGGAAGGAAACTCATTCAATTTAGTGATTTTTTTCTTTGTATATTTTCCACAAGCATGATATATTTTGCCATGACCTTATGCATAGACTTAATTATGAACAAAAAGTTTTCCTATTTAAATTGTAGTACAAGTGAAATTTTGTTACGAGCAAATTTTTTTATGGCATAAATTTTTGAGTTTTTTTATATATTTATTTGAATTTTTTATTCTAGTAATAAAAGATAAAATTATCATAATTTTCAAATTTTTGTGATATGATTTGTAGCATAAATGATAATTTATTATTGTGAATATTAATAAAATAATAAAATTAATGTTTATTTTAGTAATAAGAAATAAGTTAATTTCCCTTCAGTATATTAAATGTCAACTAAATGAACAAAGAAGAATTTTATTCTTTCTCTTGTTTAAACCAAATAAAGCAATTGTTGGTTATTCTTTTTCTTTCCCTCTTATTTTTCTTTGTTGATTAACTTCCCTTTCTTTAGTTTAAATCAAATTGGCCTTGAATATGTATATGTTCTTTATATAACTAAACACTTTCCATTTACAGTTGGAGCCAATATATTAGGTTTCGTTTCATGTAAGTAACTGACAAATTAGTTAGTAGTTGATAAGTTAGTTAATAGTTGATAAACTAATTGATAGTTGATAGTTTATAATTAATAATTAATAACTGATAGTTGATAAATTAACTGATTATCTAAGAAGTATTTCATAAAATTAATTGTTAAATTAACTAAAATTACAAAATGATATAAAAGAATATATTAATAAAAATAGATATATAATTAAAATAATTTATATTTATCTAAAAACTAACATAATTAAAAACTTTAAAATAAAAATATAATATTTAATATTTAATTAAATATATTTTATGAACTTATATATTTATTTACTTACATATTTTTTATTTTATTATTATTTATAACAAATTATAATTACTTAAAATATAATTAATTATATTTTATGATATTATTTATTTATTTACATATATATTTTTATATATTTAAAATTTAAAATTAGGATATAATTATATTAAAATTAAGTTAATTATACTTTATAAAAAAATATTTCGACTTATGTAATAGGGAGCATAAATTATAAATTAATAAAAAAAAGAATAAATTTGAAAAGAATTTGAAGAGACAATAGCTTATAAGATATTTCAGGTAACCTATTAAATTAAAGCTTATTCTTTTTCAATAAATTAGTATGAAAAACACATTTAGAAACTAACTTATAGCTTACTGACTAGTGAAACAGAACTTTAATGATGTAGCTTTGCTCAATATTATCATAACTTTACTACTTATCATATTGTGGGTTTAAATTAATTGCATGATCTTGCATATATATATATATATATTAGGTGAATTATTACTTCTACCGTTACTAAAAACAATATAAACTTGGAATGAAAACTTTTATTTATTAAGTAATTTCATTCACTAATTTTTTTTTAAATTTCATGACAAATGACATATTAATTATCCTTAAAAGTACAAAAGAACAAGGTAATCATTGGTTGATTGGGACCGATTAAGAAGGTTGAGCCTAGCCAATAATGATCAATCAATGAGAGTAAAAAATTAATTCAAATTCAATCAAATGCAATAGCTAAATCAAGTAAAACTAGCTATTTTAATTTTAAGCAAATTCAATTAGTTTTGTTTAGGTTGACATATATAATTTGTAGTTTATTCCTTTGCAAACAAAATGATTTCCAAAATAAAACTTTAAAATGAATATGATGAAAATTAATGAAACTTTGTAAAAAAATTCAAACTTTGCATTAATAAGTGCAAACAAAAGGATTCAAAAGGCACATGATGGAAATTAATGAAGTAAACATACCTTATCTACTAGGTAGTGATCATAGTGGCTCTATATCAAGCAAAGTAAATAATATTTGGGTTAAAATAGAAATTATTGTCCATGAAAATTGAAAAGAAGGCATAAATAGTGCCTATTCTATGCCTTATCTACCAAATTAGTCTTAAGAGTATCAAATAAAAATAAAAACTAAAAATTTATTTGTAGTTGCACTTGAAAAATGCCTATCAATTTCTTTTTCCATTCCTTTGTAGATTTAAAAGAATCTTAGATCTTTGGTCTATTAACAATATCAAATTGTTGGTATATCAACCAAACAATAAATCAAGCAAGAAAGTAATTTTTTTTCTAAATTAAATGAGAATTCTAAAATTTTAAAAGATCAATAGCAAAAGATTAAACTTATAGAAAACTATTGAAGAAGAAAATAAGTCATTGTAAGAAGAGTTGGAAAAGGAGTAAGCTAGGAATGATGAAGATGTGATTAATGCAAGGATGGATGAAGAAAAAGAGCAGTGATATGCCACTTTGCTAGAACTAATATAAAGATTTGAAATCATGATGTTGTGACAAGGGAGAAACTTAGTATTAACTTAAACCCCAAGTGGGACAATATTGTTTCACCACTAAATAAACCTTTTTAATCAAATTTTGGTTAAATTTAATTAGGGCCTTTAACACTTGATTTCATTTAAGATTAGAAAAATCTTTAAAAATTCAAATTGAATTCATTCAAATTTATCATTTTCAGCAACTCCAATTGTTAATTTTCTATTGCACTTAGATTGAATTAGTTTAAATCACTGTGAGTGTTGAAAATAAAGTAATTTAAATACTAACCTAACATAACAATAATTAAATAAAGTAGAAATCCAATAAATCACCTATAATATATGATGAAATGTGTATTTCCTATATATTCAATAAAACACCTTCGTCTATATGATTAGGGATATAATTATTCTAGAAAAGTACCTTCAAGTAGAATATATGAAAAATTCTTCTTTGATCTTCAATAAAATTATCTCTTTACAATAATAATTAGTAATCTAAAAGAATAATAATGAAGTGTTTATAAGTGGTTGTCTTACACCATTCAACTAGACTAGTTTTCTCTTGTAGCCTTACTTGTAGAACTTTTAGAGGTATTTATAGATAAGACTTAACCTAAAGTCTTTTCACCTCTCAAGTACGAATACCATTAGCTATAATTTTTTTTACTATTGATAATTTGTTTTATTAACACATATTCATTATATAGGCCTTTTGCTTTCTTATTAGAAACATAATGTTTTTACTTAATACAATTAGATGTTTCATTTTGAAAGTTAAACACATAGAATATTATTTTGAAATCATTATGAAAGCCCTTAATTCTAACAAATGCCCATTTATTTCAACATAGTTTCAAAAATTAAAAGGCTATGTGATGAATATAGTTTTTCATAATTTGTTAATATATATTTATGTAGTTATCCAAGGCGTACATAAGATATATACCAATATATAAGAGAATTATTATATAAAATATTAATTTATTCTCAAAAGGTAGACCGTTCATAACATACTCATAATATAATAATTTAGGTAAAATTACATTCCTAATTAAGTATTAGCCATTAAGGAAATGTGCTTTTAAACATTCATGGATGTGGACAATTTGAGATCCAACCATCCCTTTCTATTAAAACCCTTTTGTACGCACCCACAAGTGTATACCTAATAGAGAAGTTGAATCTTAAGGCATAACCACAAGTGTGAAATAGATAAATATTAATTAACTATTCATATCATACTTAGAACCTAACAATTTAGGTAAAATTGTGTTTCAATTCAAGTATTAGCCATTTAGAAAATATGCCTCCAAACATTTTATAGGCATAAATAACTTGAGATTCAACCCTTCCTTTCTATCAAGGCCTTCCCATATAGATCCTTAACTATATATTTAATAGAGAAGTTAAATCTTAAGGCATAACCATAAGTGTGAAATAGATAAATATTAATTAATTATTCATATCATACTTAGAATCTAGCAACTTAGGTAAAACTATGTTTCAATTCAAGTATTAGCCATTTAGAAAACATGCCTCTAAACATTTTATAGGCCTAAATAACTTGAGATTCAACCTTTCCTTTCTATCGAGGCCTTCCCATATAGATCCTTAAGTATATATTTAATAGAGAAGTTGAATCTTAGGACAATTTTATGAATACCTATCTATATAGTTGAATATCAACAATATATCATTATTCCATTATTCTATAGAATAGGCAATTTTATTAACATAGTACTTACTCACATGTTACATTAGGTAGGGAATAAAACCATACTGTTCATCATGATCACAAAATATGGATACAATGAAAGCCTTAGTGAATCGATTTACTAAATTATCACTAGATAGGTGCCTTTTAAATAATAAATTATTATTTCTTTAGTATATCTTTGATGTGATGGTACTTTTTTTCAATGGGCTTTGCTTTAGAATGAAACTTAAGATATTTTTTTATCATAATTGGTCATTCCACACATTAAACAATATGAAGGCATTTGAAAATTTCCTTGAGGTAAATAGTCTCTCATGTAGCTAAATTTATAGCAACATATTTAACCTTTATTATGGATTGGACAACACAATCTTGCCTTTTTTTTTCCCTAAGCACTACTTTAAAACATGAACACTAAATCTTTATATAGGCTTTCTAGTATTTATACATCCTTGATAGTTAGAATTAGAATAGCCAATTAATTCCATATTATTGGATTGATATGTTAAAAGAAATGATTTTTTTTCATTTTAAATACTACAATACACATTTTACCTTTTTCCTATTGACTATTCCTTAGATTAGATTGGAATATGTTGAGAATTCTAATAGTATATGCGAGATCTAGCTTAATACAAATAATGCATACATAATACTGCCAATAGCTAAAGTATATGGAAACATAGCTTCATTAAGTTTCTCTTCTACAATGTTTGGATAATTAATTTTACTTAATTTCTTTGTCACATCATAGGGAATCTTCCAATAAGAGCAATAATCCATTTTTCTAAAACTAAATTAAGAGATTATCGAAATACCTTTCTTGAGATAAATTAAGCTTTTTATGCTTTTGATCCTTAAAGATCTTTATCCTAAGAAAAATAAAAAGTTTAAACAAAGTTTTTCATCTCAAATGTATTCAAAAGTCATTCCTTGATTTCCATGTAAACTAATTTATCATTCTTATCTAACAAAATGTCATTCATATACAAAGTTAAGGTAGATAATATTGGCTCTCACTATTTTCACATATACATAGTTATCCTTTATATTTTCAATGAAGCCATAAGCTTTATCTATCTTATGAAATCTGAAATTCCATTGCCTTAATGATTGTTTCAATCCATATATTAACTTTTCCAATTTACATACCTTACCCTTATTACCTAGTTTAATGTAACCAAGAGATTGCTTTATGTTAATCCTTCAAGTAAATTTTCACTTAGGAATGTGGTTTTTCATATCTACTTGGAAGGTTATAAAAGGTTGCCTAGGCTAGAATTGCTCTAATAGACTAGATTTGAGTAATAGGAAAAAAGTCCTTATCTTAATATATTCCAACTAAATAAGCCTTTGAACCTCTCAACCTTCCCTTTAGAATTCCTTTCCCTAGAATAAATCAACTTACACTTCATAGGTTTAACTGATTTAGGTTTTCCCACTCTTGTCTATACCTGAATTTTTATGTATAGAATCAATCTTATCTTCTATTACCAATTTTCATTTGTTAGCATCAATATCATTTTTCACTCCATCATAAGATTTAGGATCTAAAATATCCTTATTCTACCTAATTCCTTCAAAAACTTCACTAGAATAAGTGTAGAATTTTGAAAATGATAATAATGAGTTTCGTGTCTTTTTCTTATCACTTTTCCTAGTAGCTTCTAGATATTCTTTTGCCCATTTTTCTTTATCCATTCAAAGGATACTAGCTTATAGGATAAAAAATAAAAGATGGTTGATATTCATGAACTTCCTTAAACTAGCAATTTTATTAGGAAATTTGTTACAATTAAATCTATCTTTAATGAATTATACGTATATGCTTTTTATAATTACTTTATCTTTTAGCTTGAACAACTTATCCTTTTTGGAATCTTATTAACAAATAAACATATTTTTGTCCTACTTTTTAACTTATCTCTGCTTAAATCAGGAATTAAAACATGAGTAACATAGTGCTAAGTTTTTATGTAATTTAATTTTAGTTTCTTCCATACCAAAGCTCATAAAAAGTGCTCTCAAATTGAAGGCACCCTTGTTTAGAATGTGAACATATATTAAAAGTGCTTCCCCTTAAAAAACTAAGTAATTAGATTAACTAAGGCTAACATTAACCTAACCATATCAAGTAAAATTTTGTTACACCTTTCAGCAACACCATTTTTTTTACTGGGTATATGACATGCTAAATAAATGAACAATATCATTTTCCTCACAAAATTTAGGAAAACATATCTTATTGGTATTCACCCCTCAATTTGAATGAAAAGCTTTAATGCTCTTCCTAATGATGTTCTCTATTTTCGCTTAAGCATATGAACAATAACATTCTCTACTATTTTTGGATAGGATAGATTGGTGGAAATTGATAAGCTAAGTTCCACAATGATTATATTGTCTCTAAGTTTCACCATATATGAAATTATGATATATAGGAGGTAAGGATTTAAATTTTCTGCTTATCATTAACCTTTTCCTTTTCCTTCTTTTGTTTAGGCGCTCTTTCATTAGTGATAATAGGTGTTTTAATAGACAAATCCTTGAAAGGATAATGACTCTTCATGAGTGTTTGATTAAATAAAAATAAAATAAAATTATGATATATATAATGCTTTGTTAATTTGATACATAATGCATCAAATAGAAATTATGAAATGTGTGATAGAAATTTTGATAAAAATCACGAATTGGCAATTTAGCTCGCAAATTTGGTTTCCAGTAGAAAATTCATAGTGTTCTAATATTTGACTTTTAAATGTTATAACTAGTTCATTATGGGTTTTGGGTTTGATTTTCAAATATAATAACTCCTATCCTAAGCTCATGAATAATACAAAAGTTGGCAGGCCCAATGAAAGAGGCTACATGGCATAATCCTAACCTTTTAAATTTGTGCGCTAGCATTGTTCACTCAATTTGTATTGGAGTCTTGACTTTTTTATTACCAAAGAAAGAGAAAAATACAAATTAATTTCTTTAATTTTTAAATATTTGCATTTGTTACCTTTAATTATTATTTTTATAATCATCTATCAAAACTATTTATAAGTGGTAAAATATTGACTCACATAAAGCCTCTTCTCATAAATGAATCATAATGTCATATTATACAAATATGAAGATAAAAAAATGTAAGAATTACAATCATATGATTTTGTACTTACTCATATTAGACAAAAAAATTATGTAAAAAATTGATTAAAATACCTTAAAAAATGAAAAAAATATGTAAGTATAATCATTCTCAAATTTGAGTCATAAGATATCTTTACGCTATGTTTGATTTTTGGGGATAATATACATTACCCCCTTAAAGTTTAACTCAATGACACATTACCTCCCTAATATTTAAATCACAATATTTTACAACCTTAAATTTTGGATTAGAGTAAAATCATTAAAATCTTGTTAAAATAAATGGAGTTTGTATATTATTTGTAAGTGTTTACTATCCTTTTTCCTCCATAGTGTATGATACACTCCAAAGTCATACTCTACTATTGAGTGTATCATCTCTAGAACTAAAAAATTTAAAGCTAAAGTATTAGTTTCATGTTTCATAAAATTTTCATGTTTTGCCAAATTAGTTTATTTTTTCTTTTCATATTTTGCAAAATTTAGTTTATTCTTTCTTGAACAATAATATATTATAATTTTTAATAAAAATAATTTGTACCATGTGTGTTATAATTTTCATATAAGATAAACTTATATGTTTAATCTCGGGGTGACAATTTTAGATACAATATGATCATAACTCGATATGAATATAAGATGTTTTACACAAATTAGGATTGATTTTATATGGGTTTAGGTCATAAATGGATCAACTCATATAACATGAATAATAAATTTGTTAGTTAGGTTTAGCTCAAAATCTTTGACACACTAACTGATTTAAAAATTTATATTAAAATTTTAAAAATAATATTTGAACAATAATTGATAACTAAATTATAAATAATTATATATAACACAAAGGTAAAAATTAATGTTTTAAGAAAATGAGAATACAACTTCAATAAAATATTTAATCAATAATTAAATATACTTTTAATAAAAAATATCAATTAATCAAATTTAAATTTTATTGATTAAAATTATTAAATGAATTAAATAGGTTAATTTATCTTAGCACATTTAACAAATGAGTTAATACAATATGATTATTATTTGATTTAGGATTGTATTGAATTTATTTAAATTATTATTAATTTTTGATACAACAAAAATTTGGCACGAAAATACAATCTGTTACATTACTTATCCAAATCACAAACATATACATGTCATTTAGTTTTGTCCAAAATATAGTTATAGTTTGTTGAAATCTCTCCAAATCAAATCTTTCTGAACCATAGTTACAACCCCATTTTAATATACAGGAACATGGCTGAATTGTTCCAGCAAAGTGGTCCAACCATAAACATTATATAGCCAAATAAAATTGATATCACCATAAAATAGAAAGTGAATTTCACTTTTGTCAAGTTCAAAATATTAGCTAGCTAGAAGTATGACTACAAAATCAAATAGCAGGAATTGATTTCTACCGTCATAGAGAGAGAGAGAGAGAGAGAGAGAGAGAGAGAGAGAGAGGAGAGAAATGATTTGAAGGGATAGTATCTGATTCTAATTTGGCTACAGAAATGAATCAAAGAAGAAAATGAAAACAAAGTTGCACAGAGAAAGAAAATCATGGACTTAAATATGAAAGCTCTTCCATTTGTTTTAACTGAATTTTAACATTTTCATTTTAATCTAAAGTTTAAGGGTTCAAAGTATTACTTTTTAAAATTTAGGGGAATAATGTGTTACTGACTTAAATTTTAAGGGGATATAATGTATTTTTCCTTAATTTTTCCTTTTACAAAAATTTGTGTCAAGCCAAGCATGTTTTCTCCTCTCAATCACTCATAATATGATTGCCGAGTGCAATTTGTTACTCACGGATAGTTACTGTGGGTGATAAAAAAATTAATAATTATAAATATTAAAATCAATTAATTCAAGGTTAAAAAGGTAATTTGATTTTTTTTATACAATTTGTGTTTTTCCCCTAAAAAAATAATTACATAGTAAATTATAGCAACAGATAGGTGAACAGTTTCAGAACTTAAACAAATTTCCATAAAATAAAATAAAAAAATTAATTGAGAAAATATGAAAATTGTTTTAGTTAATGTGGCTATATAAAACGAATTTGAGAATTCCAACAAGCCCAATAATAATATAATGATAACGTAATAGTAGTTGCGTATGAAATGACACACCCGCGAGTTGTAACAGAGAAAATCAGAAATGGACAAAGCTTGGTCTTTAACGTTAGCTTCATTCCCAATTTTAATGTCCTCTCTCTCTCTCTCTTTGTAGATTGAGAGCAAAGGAGGGATAGCGAAAGCAAGAGCCAAAGGCAACTGTTTCCAAAGAATCCAAACACTACCACCACTCCTTGAGCTTCTCTCTCCTTCTTCTTTCACAACACGCACACATCCTCTGACTTATAATTCATTCCAAAACCCTATTTCTCTTCCTTTTCATCATCTGGGTCTATGTAATTCTCCGATTTCCAAGCATAATTTAAATGGGATTTTATTTATAGGCATTATTACTGTATATCGTAAATTGATCGCACTTCTGCTCTACAAATTCTGGGAATCTCTTTCTGGAGAGCTATAGAATAATAAAACCTGTTCAATTCGTTGAATTTATTATTTTTTCAACAGTTTTTGTCTTTTGAGTTTAGAAATCCTTGTGCATTTTTTGCGAGTTTTGGAGTTTGATTCTATGGCTGCAGTAGCTGAGATTTCGGCTGATGCAGCAGCTGCCAACAAGCTGGACTCCAAGCCCGAATCTGATTTCAATGTGCAGAAGCTCGTTGATATGTTCACAAAGTTGAATCCTATGGCCAAAGAGTTTTTTCCTTCATCATATCATGATCATCGTCATCTGAACTATAATCAGTTCTCACCCAACAGTTTTCTGGTCAACGATAAGCCTTCAACTAATGATCATTACCCTAAACAATCGAAGAGTATGCTCATTTATCTTTGATCTCTCATTTCGTAACCCTTTTTGTGGAATTATATATGTCTTTCTGTTTCTGGAAGTTTGATGCAATGGGTTTTGATTAGTTATTCTATCCCGCTGCATTGTGCTTGTGCTTCTAAGATTTTTTTCCCTTTTTTTTTTTTGGGTGGGGTTGGGTCCTTACCTTTCATACATTTTGTTATCCTCCTAATGGTATGTGAAGCTGTAGTTCCACTCGTTTTTCCACCTAGCAATTATATAATGCATTTTGAGTGTGAGGAAAATGATTGCTCATTTGAATTTTCTATTTTATAAATAATCAATGATCTCCACATTAAAAAGTAGCATGAATTGAGTTGGGCCTTTGACATCTTTCATCAAACGTGCTTATGCCCAAGATTGGCGATTTTATTGGTTTGATGTTTGAGTATTCAAATTTGTAGTGTTACACTTCTAGTCATATATTGTTTCCCGCTGACTGAAGTTTGTCTCTTAATCGTTTGAGGTTTGGTTTAGGTAATTGTAATCTTCATTGTTACAATATGTACAATGATTAACTTCAAATGCATCATATAGCACTCAGCACAAGAGGATGGGCATATTTCTAGTTACTGCATATGATGGTTGCAATTTCTCTTGAAAAGAAATTGATGACATTGCTTCCATGTAATGTACATGGGAGTGAGTCATGATATTTTTTGTATACTGAAAACTTCTGCTGGTTCATTTTGCAGAGAAGAAATAATTTTAACCAGGGGAAGAGGAGGCTGAATGGCAGAGCAAACAAGGCTGAGAGAGAAGATAGCATTAGAAGAACTGTATATGTTTCTGATATAGATCAGCATGTAGGTGAAAGTGGCTGGAAATTGGAATTTCTTCCTATCATGATGCAATAGTTTGTATATTCTCCATTTGGATTATAATAATATTGTCTCATGTGAGAAGTCTCTTTTCTTAATATAGGTTACTGAGGAGAGGCTTGCTGCCTTATTTAGTGGCTGTGGACAAGTAAGTTAGGACTTTTAATTGTTATTATCAAATAATTTAGTTCAGGTAAGACTCATTCAATGCTTAAATAAGCTTAAACTCTTGTAATTTATTGAGATGAATGAAGGTGTTTGAACAGCCTTGTATTTTTCCTTTTCCTTGCTCTTGTTTGTTCACATAGCTTCATCAACATTTCTCCTCATTGATATCCTGAATCTGAAGTATGAATTGTTTTCTTATTTGTCCCTTCGGAAAAATATCCCTTCTCCAAACACGCAAGCATGATAGCAATAAAAATGCATAGAGTAGCACAATAAAACACACCAACTATTTAACATGGAAAAACCCTAAATTCTATGGATAAAAATCATAGATGAGAAAAGATTCATTGTAAATTTACATTAAAAAATCATGTGTGTGAAGGCTCTTAATCATAGCTCCATAGTTTTTTAACTGCTATTCCTACATTTCTCCCAAACCTCTATGAGAGGATTCCTAAACAACTTCATAGGCACTCACATCAAATCTTTCCTATATCTCAAACTCTTGCCCGATACAAATATTTATAATTCAAAAATACTTTCTTGGCAAGAAATCTCAATCCTACTTTAGCACAAAAAGCTAATTTAAATTGGAAGGTACCTTGCAGTCGTTGATAATAAGTAGAATCTAGGTCAAACTCAATGGTTCCAATGTATTTTCCTTCTATACATTACTCTGGATGTCAGTAAAATACTTCATCTTTCCTGTTTATTGTGGTAGTGTTTAAGCTGGCTACGATTAATCTGTGAATGATTATGACATACCCAAGAGCTCTGCCAAGAGCAGTTGTCATTTGTCAAGGCGACCTTCTTGGCCTAACGATATGATCATTTAATAGACTTTAGTGGTTCATTTTGAACTCCTTTTTCCATTGAATTGGTCGTTAATAATGACCTCATTAACTTCAGAATGCAGAATTGTTATTCTTAATAATCATTGTAATGCTAAGCATGACATCCTATTGAAGAGTTTTTTATTTGTTGAAGGTAATTGATTGCCGAATTTGTGGTGATCCTCATTCTATTCTTCGTTTTGCATTTGTGGAGTTCTCAGATGAGCGTAAGTTTTTGGCCTGCAAGTGCTTCTGTCCGTTTTTCCTTAAACTGATGTGGCCACCTGCACACTGAAAAGTGAAAAAAGAGAAATAAAATAACTTTAATTGTTTCTATTATATCATGCTTTGTGGGGTATTTTTTTGTTATGTCAACAGGAGGCGCTAGAGCAGCTTTGAACCTAGGTGGCACTATGCTTGGATACTATCCAGTCAGGGTCCTTCCATCAAAAACTGCTATCCTTCCTGTAAACCCTACATTCCTTCCTAGGGTATGAATATCTCTCTGGTCCTTTTGCACTTCGGTTTTTTTGGATCAAAGTCGTAAGTTCAGCCCCTTTTGCTGTGGGATCCTGCGCTCCATTTGGCTTCTCTTTAATATTTAGCTGAGGGGTTACACTTTCAGATGTTAAGCATGGTTGAATTCCCGTGTTCCATTTTCTCTTCTGTTTAAATTTTGCTCAGTTTTCCATACCCTTTTCAGCTATTCTAAGCTGTTCTCTTTCATAAGTCACACTTGTGATTGTATGCAGTCAGAAGATGAGCGGGAGATGTGCAGCAGGACCGTCTATTGCACAAATATTGATAAAAAGGTAAACTCATTTTTACTTTTGTGCAAAACAAACTGATGACTGATTAGCATTCTTTTTTATTTTGTTTTCCATTTAATGCATTTACCAAGATAATTATCATAGACCTATGTCTACATTAGTATAGGCATCAGCTTTGGAAATCTTGATACCTTGTTAAATTCATCTCAAATTTCTGAAAGCAGATTTCTCAAGTTGAGTTGAGGAATTTCTTTGAAGCAGCTTGTGGCCAGGTCAGAGCAGAACAGTTATGCTGTTGGCTAAAAACAGTTTATCTTTGAGAAATTAAATGTAGTTGACTTTCTTTTCTACTAAACAGGTTACACGCTTGAGGCTTTTGGGGGATCAAGTGCATTCAACACGAATTGCTTTTGTAGAGTTCGCCATGGTATCTCTCACATATTACCTACCAAAGCTTCAATAGTTAGGCTGCAATACAATTTCTTAATTCATAAGCAACACTGCACCATGGATTTGATGTGCTTCGGTTCGCATTTTTGCTTTGAGACTATCATTTCTTTTATGTTTGTCATTGTCTATAATTTTATGCTGCTGATTGTTGCCTGAAAAAAAAAAAAAGTTCAAGCAGCAAGCATCAATAATGAATATGCTATGTAAGTTCTTATATTCACGCAGAGAAGAGAATACCTGCTAAATCTTTCTTCTTGAGCAGGCAGAAAGTGCCATTGCTGCACGAAATTGTAGTGGCATGCTCTTGGGAATGCAGCCTATCAGGTTTGGTCCGTGTAATGCAGGATAAGTTTTATTAATGCAAGTTTCTTGTTCATTAGGTTTGATCGTATTTTAAATGTCCCTCATTCTGTAGGGTAAGTCCTTCAAAGACACCTGTGAGACCAAGGGTCACTCGACCATCATCAAATTAACCAATGAACATAGTCCAAGACTTAGAGAGGCAATTTGGTCAACTTCCCTCTTGAGGCGAATGGAACAGATGGTGAAACTTCCCTTTGTTTCAGTATTTCCATGTTCTGTCACAGAATTTACTTTTTATTGCCAGAGCATACCCTGTTCTGCTCTAATTGAAAATTCTAAGGACCATTCTTGATCTTAAACGTTTGACCATGTCTTCTATTGAGGTGGGCTGGTTTATGCTATGTTGTGACTTAGGCAATCACTGATCATTGATCTTCAATTATTCATCAGTCTTAAACACCATTGAGGCCATATAATGGTGGGATTTCAGTATGTTAGCATCTTCTTAAGTCAACTTTAGATGGGGAGATAGGTCCATATTGAAAGAAAACTACAACTTATCGTGGAAAATGGTTACCCTGTGCCTCATTTCACTAATATTTGATTCCGTGCTGACAATACATGTAACGATACATCCATTAGTCATCTATTGACGGAGACAACTTTAGCATATTAATAAAATAGCAAAATGTAGTGTCCTAGCCTGGGAAATGTTTTAGTCCTATGGTTGTATTGAGATTTTAGTACTATAATATTTTGACAAATAAATTATTTAGACATCATAATTAGGTTGATACCAAGATTAAGGACACAGTTTTCTAATTTGTCAATAATAATAATAGTAGTAGTAGTAGTAGTAATAGTTTCTCCTAGCCCGCTGGAAAATGTAGCAAGTTGAATGTATTGGGTTTTATGGACCACGTGAATTTCACTTGGTTCAAAATCCGAATTGTTGTCATACTTGATGGAAAAATGGTGTAGGTTCTTCTTCATAAAGAAAACCTGAAGAAATGAGTGGAAGAAATGAAAGGTTCCCTACAAAATCTGCTAGGGCAAAATATCCATAGAACCTTATTTTCAGGCTTCTAATCTTTACAAGATATGAAGCATCAATCCTAATGGTACTTTGTCTCGTTGCTTTTGGCACAGCGCCTTTCATCTTTTGGTACACTGCCTTTCAATTATGCTGGAATTGATTCTATTCATAGATGCTCTTTGGAAAAGGATAATTGAGATAGCTCCACAAATTGTTGAGTTCAAATTTGGCGAGGGAGTGACAGTGAGGAATTTGGATTTTCTCCTTTTTTTTAGTTTGTCATGTTTTTGTTATATTAGAGAGAGATAGAGATACAGAAATTGTATGTGTACGCTTATATATATATATATATATATATATATATATATGCACTAGGACTCTCTCTCTCTCTATATATATGTATATATATGATGTCCACCTTTCTATAGAAAATCGACCAAAAGGAAAAGAGGATTTAAATCCAACAGTAAGACCTCGCATTGTTTGAAAGAATTTTCATATAATAATTGGAATTAGAAATTATAGCAGGTGCTTAGTAGGCAAAATCTGAGTAGAATGATCGGGTACAATATTTGTTCAAGCTTTTCCTCATGAATAATGAGACATGATAGTAAGATGTGGAGAATACTTGGTTAGACGAGAAAAAAACTTGTATAATCTGAATCTAACAGGTTTTCTTTTTTAACTCAATATGAAGAAAGGAATTATTATTTTTAATGTTTTGAAAATTGTAGAAAAATGATTTTTTATTGCACGTGGGTTTCATAGAATTATTATATGGACAATAAAACTGGCACATGAGGTCTATAAGATTAATAAGTAGACAATAAAACTGACGATATATATATATATATATATATATATATATATATATATATATATATATATTCCTTTTCGGATTAAGGATGGGATGTTATGGTTGCTGGCTTTTAGGATTAATAAGTAGGCAAAAAAATTTCCTATAAGTGAATGCGAGATAGTAAGAATGAAAGAGTGAAAACAATAGGCAAATTCTATTAGGTGGAATAAACAGAATTCAGCTGTACGATAGAAGCCATGGGGACCATAGAAGCCACCTAATAGGAATAAACAGAAAACAGCTATACGAATATTTTAAATAACAACCAACCTATAACAACACCAACTAAATTCGATCAGCTAAAAAAATGCACTACGGATGTAAACACCTTTGGCTTTATAAAAAGAAAAAAAAAAAAAAGGATATTGATGCAGCTTCCAATGTAGGTTTTCTTCACACTTCCAGATCATAGGTTCTCTGTGGTCTCTTGGCCGATCTTCTAATTTATTAGCTTTTCTCCGATGGATTTTTTTTTAAAAAAAGTAAGAGTTTTCAGGCTGGATGGAAAAATTAATTTTGGAAAGAATTACTTGTCAGAGGCTAAAAATTAGTTTTGCAGCTAATGCATTATTTGCATGTGTGAGAAAAAAATTTTTTAAGTGCGAAGGATTGTAATGATATAGAATGTTATATTAATATATTATTAGAATAATTAAAGAAATAAAGTTAAATGAAAGGTAAGGGAAAAAATGAGAGTAAAATTAAGTGAATGCAAGAAATTTTTACTTTTGCAAAAATTAATTTTAAAATAATAGTAATTTTTAATATTGAAATCCATACGCCCAGTTTTGTTAACTTTATCTGTCCAAAAATAATTCTAGTTACCAAAATCAGTTTTGGATGGATTTCCACACTAGTAGTTCATATCTAATTAGAAATAAATATAATTGTATAATTTCAAGCTTTTAAATGATAAGAATTTAATTAAAAATTTAACAAAATTATCATATATTTTAACCTTATTTTTATTTTTTTAATAACATGACATTTTTATTTTTCCGTAAATAAAAGGAGGAAAAGGCAAGAAAAAAATGAAAATTAATTAAATAGAAATAATTCTAGGGTTAAGAACCCCACTAACATCAATTAATAATAAAATCCAAAGATCAGAAGGAAGCCACATCAAAAAAGTAACTCCTCACTTACTTGAAATGTTACGAGCTGCCAACCAATCCGCACATTGATTTCCTTAGATGAATTTTAACCATCAAATCAACCTTTTACATGTTTGCAGAAGTCCTTGAACTTACAAATTACCTAATTTCCCATCCGAAAGTGACTCCGCCGTTATCTTAGAATCAGTCTCCAAGATAACATATTTAAATCCCAAGGCAAAGATAGGCCTTCCAAAGCTCCCCAGGCTTCAGCAACCAATACATCACAATATCCTAAATTTTTATAAAAACCCCGTAACGAATCTCTTCTTCTACTATTTCTAAGAAGTCCACCACAACCCACTTTAAACACCTAAGAATTGATAGCTCTATCTGTATTAAATTTTATCCTCCCATCGTCAAGACATTTCCACCTTATATCAATACTGTGTTTGGCGGACATATGACCCATAGACTGCATGATGACAGTAACAATTCCAATATCCTTTACGTATTTCGATGCCAGAGACAGAGGTTGTTTCGGAACCTCGAAGCTTGGCTCAGACGCATGTTTGTTTCACCACAACCAATAGAACTGAGCCGTAACTCCCCACATTACAGCACAGTCAGTGGTTGCCTCATGCAGTTCCACGTCTTCAAGGTTGAAAGCCATCCACTGATGCAAGTCTGTCATAAAGAACCTGTTCCCCCTACTCCCCTTCAACAACGCTAACCAGATATGACGCACAGCTGGGCAATCATATATTGCATGGAGATGATTTTTAACCGCATTATGGCAACGAGGACAATGCAGATTTCCCATATTTTGACGCCCACGTTCCTCATTTGTCAACAACCCACCATTACATAATCTCCCCCCCCCCCCCCCAAAAAAAAAAAAAAAAAAAAGAGAAAAAAAAGGGAACGATTTTCTCAGGACCAGGCCACTTCCAAATCATCTTCCAAACATAGCTAGAATTTGATCTCCAGTAGCCGCTGCTCATAGAGAAAGCACCATTCTTGCTCTAACGCTAAACCCTCTTATCCAAACCTGCATTATTATTTGAAGGCAAAATGGCTTGAAGCTTGGCTAAAATATCAACTGGTAATAGATTCGATAATAGCTACCAATTCCAGCCATTATTTCAACTCCCCATATTAGCCATTGTGCACACTTGAAAATTTTGAGGAAAAGGACAGAGAGCCAACTCCCTCAACTTACAATTTTCAGTCCAAATATCATCCCAAAAGCTAATAGAATTATCATCACCTACCTGCCATGTTGTTCCATTCAAACAATGGTGCCAGAGTTCAAAAAAACTCTTCCACATCAAAGAATCTCCATTCTTAGCACTCGAGATTAAAAGTTGATAATTGTTTTTCAAATATCTATTCCATAACACTTCAGCCTATAACTCTAGGCATCATGTATAAGGCTGCCAAACAGATTTTAATTAACACGCACCTTTCATATCCTCTGAACTTCTAAAACCTAAATCCCCTGCTTCTTTATCTTGGCAAATTTAAGGCCAGCCACCATGTGCAATCTCTTTTCATTCAACTCATGACCCCAAACAAACACACATTCATTTCTTTCAATCTATAGAATGTGGGATGGAGACTGTTTGCATAGTACAAATTGACAAGGCTTGAATAATAGATTGAGTCAAAACTGATTTTCCCGCCATAAAGAGACATAAAGATTCCTAACCTGCAAGCCGGTTCTTAACTTTTTTAATCAAATGCCCATACGTGGCTTTTGTAGCACTTTTCTGAACTATCGACACTCTAAGATAATCATTTAATTTAAGCACTTTTATTGATAATCATTTCTTTAGTATATGCATTCATATTTCTAGAGAACAAAATATAAGTCTTCGCATGATTAATCTTTTCACTTGAAACTTGACAAAACTTTATAGACATTTAAGCACCACATCAATTTGAGATTCTGATGTTACTCCAAAAAAAAGCAGATCATCCATGAATATAAGATGTGGAATAATATGTGATCAGTCTTTATAGTTCTCAACAGCATCATTAATATTATGAGACAACTTATTCATATATAACACATATATAAGGGGGGTAGAGGATCACCTTGTTGTAATCCATGTGAAGGTTTACATTCTTCTATCTTGCTGCCATTCCATGAGATAGTGCAGGATGCAAATGTGATACATTTTCATGATGAGATCGATAAACTAATCTTTCATATTTATCTCTATTAGAATCTCTTTAATAAACTCCTAATTCAGCTTATCATAGGCTTTCTCAAGATCTACTTTGATAGCAATGAAACTACACTGATTTCTCATCCTTTTCATGGACTGAATTATTTCTTGGATTAAGATAATATTATTTTTAATCCAATGACGAGGTACAAAACTGGCTTAGAAAGGAGATATCAACTTCAGGAGCACAGTCTTTAATCCATTAATAATGATCTTCATCAAATCTTTATATAGAACATTGCATAAAGATATATATTGAGATTTATTAATAAACACTGGCTTTTCAATTTTAGGAATAAGGTAAATTAGAGTTTTATTAATATCCGGTAATGTCTCGCCTCAAAACACCTCTTGAATAAACTCACAAACACTGTATTGTACTACAGTCCAATTACTGTGATAAAACAAATTACGATGCCCATCCTCTACCAGAGCTTTGTTGCTTCCAATACCAAAAATTGCTTGTTTTATTTCAAAGTAAGACCCAGGAGCCACAAGAATTGCATTCAGATCATCACCTAGACTAGGAAACTGCATATTCGTGTTAAGTATTGGTCGACTATTCCCTTCTCTCATGAGTAATCCCTTCTAGAAATTTGTAATCAGAGGCCATAAATCACTTTGTTTCTCTACCTATACTCTTTCAACATTTTTTAACATTGTGATCCGATTCTTGTTTCTTCTTGGCACTGCTTTAGCGTGGTATTATCTCGTAGTCCTTTCCTTTTTATCAATCCATTCCAAACGTGATTTCTATTTCTACAAAATTTCCTCCTGTTTCAAAGTTCTTATGAGCTTTGCTTGTAATTTTGTCTCCAACCAGATCAAATGAGGATTATATCTCTCCTTCTGCAATCTCTAAATTCTTGCAATCTAGGCGAGCAATTCTTTTTTTTTTCTTTTTTTAATATGCCTAAATACATTCTTATTCCAATCAATAATAGAAATTGTTCAAATGCCTCCGTGGTTTCCACATTAAATCTCCAAGTTGTCATGTCATAACCCCAAAATCATGGTTAAGGTAGAACCTATTGACCAATTCCACAAGCAAAATTGACTAACCATGTAGGCTTGGACCCAACAAAAAAACCTTTATATCTATGAATTAGAAGGTAACACAAACTTACAAATTTACAAATAGAATTTCCTTTACTTATAAATACTTTGAAAAGGGATACCATCCATGAAATGCAAACTTGTGTGTAATGAGTAATATGCATAACAAGTGAACAATACTATACATACAACATCTTTTGAGACAAATAATACTCTGATACTCCTCAAATTGTCAGGCTCTACCATCAAGTACCTTGGACTTCCAATAAAGCAGTCTATTTTGTCAATTCAAGTTAACTTTGGAAACATAAAAGAAAAATTAAATTTTAAAAACTTTCTAGCACTTAAAATTAAGTATTTATAATGCAGCAATTAATTAAATTAACAAAAGGATAGTTTTACCAGATTCCCTGTTCGAACTCCTCAACTTCTAGCAATTTAGCTAGGGTATTCCGCTAATTACACATTACTTTTTCCACAGTTCCAAGTATAGTGGAACCTAACGGAACAACCAAACTTCTACCCACAATATTAAAGAGAATCGACGTAATAATCATACAAAGGTAGCATACCTAAAATAACCTTCACATAGGGAATATTAAATATTAAACTTTTCACATTCAATTATACTATTTAGTTATGTGCCAAATTATATTCACAACTCAATTATCAAACTTTCAACTTGCAAACAGAAACATAAATTATAAAATAAAGCAAGTTAAACTTCCTTGTCAATACTTTCACAAACTCCATCCTTATTTTTTAAAAATTTGTTTATTCCCTCACAAATAATTTGTTAGATTCGGTATTATATCACAATATCAATATATATCATTCTCTCGAATTACATTTTCCAACAAATCATTCTTATGTCATAAATTTAATCATAAACTAGATTCTTTATTTATTCTTTCAACACATTCTAATTTAACATCAATGATACTATCTAATAGCAATACCACACCTCTTATGTGTGGCCACAAATTATTCAATCTCATCAAGTAAAAAACTTATATAGGTTTATATAGGTATAACTATGGAACATTACAATCCAACATTGGCATTTCCATGCCTTTACTATGTCCCAAAAGAGATAATCGACAATATCATAAAAGACAGGAAATTCAATCCACCAATTATATTATTAATCATGACCATGAAATAGCAATTAGAGATAATTACAATTACAATATACATAATTATATCAAGGTTATAGCTACATCTATTAGATTATATGGGTAAATGTAAATTCATGGACCGGATATATACATAAGTTGTCCCTTTCCTTTTTCTCTTTTCTCCTATTTTGTCAATCTATAAGAATAAAATTATGAGGATGCCAATATCGATTGTTTTTCCTGTAAACTAATCATCACTCTAGGTTCTAACACTATACGAACAATCCTAACCATTAATTCCTTATATTATGGAGGTTGTCGGTGGCCTGTGGTGTCAGAGCTCGATGGGTTTGTCGATGGGAAGGTTGGCCGAACTTACTTCTTCTTGTCGTTTCCAGCCAAGTCTCTCACGACATCTTTCACGTTGCTAGCAGTGACGGATAGCTGAAGGAAGGATGCTCGTAATTGGCAGCGGTGCAGCAACCAAAGCGGAGAGATAGAAGAAAAGCAACAGACGGAAGAGAAGCATATCGGAAGACTCGAGAAGAGTAAAACATAAAGTTAAGGAAAGTGGAAATAAATGAGCCAAGGAATCTGATTAAGTGCTCGCACTCCTCCTTCAGATCTCAGTCACTAATTCATTTAAATAGAACATTGAAGAAAAGATTTGGGTGAGATGGGGTGTAGGACATCTATAAAATAAAATTCATCTTGGCCATCCCTTGTACATGCCTATTTTATCCTATTAAATTAAAGCCAACCAAAATTAATTAAATTTTAATTTTTGTTTTTATAAAGAGTACGCCCTAAAAGTTATTTAAATTAGTCTTGAAATAGAATCTTAACCAAATAAATAAAACTTTGATATTACTTAGAGAAATGTTGAATACTAGAATTTCCTTGTAAAGTATAATAGATAATGTTTAAACAGTAAAAATATATAATTAATTAATTAATTTGAAATGTGTTTAAATAAGAAAAATTTATAAAACATAACCATTTAAAATACTCCAAAATTCAAAATTTAAAAAAAAAATCCAAAATTCAAAATTAAAAAGGATTTCATTAAAATATAAAAAAATTTTAAATATTACTGTAGGCATTACATGTTGATTGAAATCTTCTAAAATCATCATGAGAAGGTTGCTTCAAACTTGAATGCACAATTATCTACATTAACTAAGCCACCAAAATCAAAATTAAATGATGATTAGAGAATGCCTAAGCAACACTTTAACATATCCCTTGGGAAAATGATGCCTCTAATCAAGATTATATATGCACAATTCAAATTTTCAAACAAAGTATCATAATTTTTTAAAGTTGGTTCCAGCCTAGTAAATCATAATCATTAATTTTATTATTGAAAACTTATACTTGTTGCTAATTAAACGAAGTCCCTCCTTTCTTTTCATATGGATTCCTAATATCATTAAATCCTTAGCCAATACATAGGCTTTTGTCACCTGGCCACTAATTAGCTTTAACTACCTCCATAATTTTTCTCTCATAATTGGAGACAAATTAACATATACTATAGTAAAGAATCATTATTCTACACTATTTGGCTTAATTTTAAGATGGTTAAATTAACAAATTTTCATTAATACATCAATTGACATATATTAGCCTTTCCATTCAATCCAAATCCACCTAGAATATCCATTTATTGGAATCATATGGGAATTGTTAGCCCATATCTTTGAGAAAAATTTCACCCCTTTTTATTTGAATCCTATTTTCCATCAACACTAAAATATTAGAAAAATTTCCTCTAATTATTTTTTGCACATCTGACATAAAATTGTCATGACTAGTGCCTTTACAATTCCAAATAATTATTTGCTTAATCATTAAAAGAAATAATAAGAGGAATAAAACAAACATAGAGACCTAGAATTCCATGCATTTTAAGCCTTCAATCAAATGTTCCAATTGCATACTTGATGACATAATATTCCTTATGCTCCTAGTAAACCCATGATTAGGAGGTTTAGGATTCACAAATACTTCTACCTCCATTCCATTGTGTTCCCTTTCATAAGAATCCATAATTACTTGGGTCTTTGGAATAATAGAAACTTGTGACACCAAAATATCAACATGTAAAGGTTATGTTTGTTTGTTAACCTCCAAAGCCAATGCATCCATGTGATGTTTCTCTAATGTTGGTCTTTGTGTTTGACTCATGGGCTTCAAAATATTAACATTCATGTTCTCTTTTTTAGCCTATGCACTTTATTCCCATTTGTGTCACCTTTCACAGGTTTTTGTAATGGCTTAGTCTTTGAGGACCTTTTGGATGTCCCACCCCTCTATTCCCTAAGGATTTGTGTAATGAAACTTCTTTCATCCTATAATCCTATACACTAGCTTCCATAACCAACCCTTCCTCCATTCTACCCTCCTCTTGAATAAAGGCCTTAAGCTTGGAATCAAAATGTTCTAGTTCTACCCTAATTTTATTTCAAATTTGTTCTCTACTAGTGTCCACCTTCTTACTTTTAATTTTTATCATTTTTTGAACTAACATCTAATCACCACACACTATTGTTCCTCTAGTACTTTGCCTTTTGTGCATTATCTCATCCATCCCCTCATTATCTATAAATTAAGGCTTGGATGGATAAAAATCGAGATAATGACTATACTTCCCATATTGAAAGCATATCACGTGCATGCTCTCATACTCAATACAATGCTTCTTTTTATTGATAAAGAAATTAACTGACAATTTTCTTTAAGATTAATCTTTACACATACATTTGAACATATTTACATTTAGATTGATCAATGGTTATAGCATCTAATTTTAAGTGTTTTGCCAACCTTATTTCCTAGAAACATTAAAAACATCTTATCATAGAGGTAAATTAACAACCTAAATAACTGTATCCCTATTGTCACATAATTAATTTTAGTTTCTTTCAGATCAAATTTAGGATCCTATTCTTTAACCATTAAATAGTAGTAATAGATTATCCACAGACCACCTGTTAATGCAAACTCATAATCAGACTGTGCATAAAACTTAGCTAAAAAAAATTCATTAATAAGATTAATGATGTCCAAAAGACCATTTTAAACCCAAACTTGATACAATTTAGTTTCCAATGCTATAAACTAATCTTTCAACCAAGCAAATTGATGATTAGCATTTTTTTGAGGCAAAATTGCACTTTATCCCTTTCAACTATAGGGTTGTTGGATTTTACCCATTTGAACTATTGAAACTTGAATTTTACTCTCATCATTACTAAGTTAACTGTCGTAATACTTAGCGGCAATTTTGTAACACTTAGTGGTGGTTAGAAATCGATGCTATAATCCTTAGCAGTGATTTATAATTGTCGGTAAGTGAAAATTTTTTCAAAAATTAGTGAATATAACTGCTGCTAAGTGAAATATGATAGTGACGATTTTCCTAATAGATTCCATTAAGTTAGTAATGGTAGGGGTAAAATCTAGGTTTTATAAAATTAAAGGAGGTAAAATCCAAGTTTCAATAATTCAAGGGATAAAGCTCGACAATCCCATAGTTGAAGAGGTAAAATGTAGTTTTCCCTTTTTTTATAGCCAACTCATCCTTTCCTTCTTTTTTGGGGAGATAAAAAAGGCAGGACAAGGTATACCCTTATTTGTTTCCTTGATAATATCAAAACCACTATAATCATTATCATCATTCTTCATCTTTATTTCATCATCATCACAATTATCTTTTTTTTTTTGGCAAGCAATTCTTCCTAAGTAAATATGTCTTATACGAGTAGGGTTTTCTTTCACAGGCTCACTCACTTCACCCATATCTAAATCCTTATATTCCATTATATCTTCTTGCTTCTTTATGAAGCCATCCTTACCATTTTTAACTTTTTTGACACTTTGATTAAGTAGGTTAGTTTCTTCCTCCATGACTTCCCTTTCCTCCATCATGGAAACCTTAGCAAAGCTTATTTTTTTTACTTGATCATAAAATAATAATGATATTTGTTTATTTTTATTCATAAATAAGTATACAAACTTTTATACTCTATACATAGCTCCCAAATTTATAGGTGTTAAAATGAGTTAGCCTACGACTAATGCAATTTTGCCTAGTTTATAACATAGAATGATATGGAAAATGATAATAGGGTCTTGACCTAATAAGACACTGTAACTAGTAAATACTAATCTATCATATAGAATTAATTAGTTAGTGTATGTATGTGTATTAAAATTATAATTTTAATATATTCAAAATTATACATAAATATATATAAATATATTAATATATATATTAAAATTATATCGAATAACTTTTAGTATTAAAATTAAATTCTTTTAGAAAATCATATTTATTAAAATATTAAATTCATCTTATATCTTGAAAAATATGATAACATCTTAGGTTTAACCACTGCTAATTTTCCTTTGGTCAACAATAAGCTTAGTTCTTACTTATTTATACATATTATAGTTAATATTGCTAAATTTTAATATTCTAGAATGGTGAAAAGCTCAAAGGACATAATATTCTATACTTTTGCTTGTGAGCCATGATATACTAACTCATGTAATATCCTCAGTGACATCGAGAACTGCATTTTCTTTTGGTGAACGAATTTTGAATGATGAAAGTATATCAGTATGTCATGAGGACTTAAAGATGATCATTTGTTTAAAGGATTGGTATAATGTAGAAGATAGATAACAAAACAACCGAACAGAAGATGGATCATCATCTAATAAATGAGGCGAAAATTAGAAATAGTTATATATTCATATATTTTAAAGTTAGTTAGTAAAACATTTGTATGCATTTTATTTACAAATAGTGAAGTTTTTCTAAATTACGTCTTGGGTTTTTACCTTTATAATTGGAGATTTTTCATAAAAAATAATGTTTTTGGATATATTTATTTGTAATATTAATATTAATCTTATTCAAGATTAACACTAATAAAAAATCTATAATTCCATTAAAGTTATAGTAAATTTTTTTGAAAAAATTTTCAATATTCAATATTAAATTTACAATTTATAAATTTTATAAAAAGATCAAAATTTCTTTTAATACCACTAGAAGTCTGAAATGTGTTTTTCTAGAGGATGAATTCTTTATGACTTGTTCTTTGTAGTTATTATTTCTTAAATATAATTTCATTTTAATAAAAAAATAAACAAATTTTATTTGAATAATAAGAATAATAAATTTTAATCAATTACCATTAACCTTAGCATTATTTAAATATCAATTTTAATGATAATAACAAATTTTGATTCATTTAATTATGATTCAAGATCATTTGTTGTGTTGGATCTAAGATAAAGTTCAATGGTTATTGAACACCTTTATTTAGGTTTTTCATTTCAAAAGCTTTAATCATAAAAAAAATGGAATTAGGTATCACGATCTTAATTCGATCATGATCAACTTGGAAGTTATTTTTTCATTTTTACTAACCTATTCCTAATTATTTAACTTAATCTTGATTAACACGTATCATGCATACATAAAAAAATGGTACTTTAGAAAGAAAATGTTAATTGGAATTCATTGAGGTTTCAATAAAAAATGAGGAAGTTAAGCATGTTTATAGTCCTCCTAAAATAAGGATAAGCAAGTCTAATCAACTCCTGAAGAATCAATTTCAATATCTCTTCTATCTAAATCTATGATAAAATAAAGCTTAAAATATACTATATACAAGATTTTGTGCTACCATATTACCATTAGTAAGTTTCCATGGAACCTAACTCTAAAGAGGTAGATGTAGAGGCTTAACTAGGGAATTTGTAAAATAAACCATGAAAGAGTGGGTCCAGAGTTCAATGAGTGAATAATTTATAATAATATCAATAAATCATAATAGCTTGCCCATTAAACTATCCTTTTTTGACAAATCATGTCACATTTAAACATATTGGTAATTAAGTTTAACAATGAGATTAACATATAATCATTTCATTTTTCAATGTATCATATAATAATACTCATGAATAACTACACTTAAGATCAAATTTCATTTAGAATAATAAGCAATAGATAAAATATATTCATCCTCTTTTTTACTTTCAAGCCAACTTTATACCTTACCTACCTTCTTCCATCCTTATTCCTCTTAGGCTAACCTTATACCCTACCTACCTTATTACTAGGAATTTCCTATCCGGTATTCTCGTCACTATCCCCATCACATTTCTTATCTTTAATGCCATTCATGGCATAATTCACAGTGCAATTTAAATACTAGAGCTTAAGTTCTATCCAACACAATCATAATTCAATTTTAATATACATCACAATATGTGTCAACATTGTTATACCCTCTGGTATCACTATAAACACTCACACATATCATAGTATCAATCCATAAAATACTTCTCAATATATTTGATCTCATGAATAATGCAATAAGTTCATTATAACACATATTATATCATATAACTTTTATTTTATCATTTCATGATTACCTAAGTTATGTACTTATGTTATAATTATCATAAACCACTCTATCTTTAATTTTTAAAGACCAAACACCCTAAATTAGACCATTATAAATCATGAAAACATAAAGTAGGTTAGGTATTGTTTACTATATAATCACTATAGTTGTGACCTTTGATTGATATTTTATGGATAACTCAAAAATTATGAATATATTATTCATGAAACTTATTTTATATGAAAATAAAGCCGATTAGTTTTTCATAGATAGGTCATTTGCCCAAATTGGCTAAGTTTTGAAAGTGTTATGACTTTTTGAAAATAGACATAAAAAGTCCATTTTTCAAAATCTTAAGTTTTTGGCCTCTATCTACTATTTTGATGATATCTCAAAATATATATAAGGTATTAATTTGAAACTAATTTTATTTGAAATTAAACTCAATTATCTTTACAATGATAGGTAATTCATTTAAAATAGACATAAGATGAAGAAATTATGTCCCTTTGAAATTGACATAAAATTTAGGGGTTGGTAAATCGATTGACCAATTGATTCACTTATCTTGAAATTGCCTTTGGACACTAGAATCAATTGTTACTAGATTTTAAAGCCCGGATTCACCTATAGAACCTTAGAATCAATTGATCACTTGATTCATACATGAAAATCATAATTTTTTACAAAAATTTCATTATTTATGTAATCCAAAATGCCTTTTAAACACATATATTATATGCTAAACTTTGATACAATCATTAATACAATTAGCTAACATATCATATCACTTCTTTTCATCATTTATTACTTCTAATACATCAAAACAAATAAGATTCAAGTAAGATCACAATACAACTAATATTCCTTCAATATCATCATATAGCCACAAAATCCATAAATCAACAAGATTATCTATTCATCTTGTATAGAAAAGGATGCTAGGAAGTTAGTTTGAAGTTCTTTCAATCTTAATCACATCAAAATTCATAGGTTCTAAAGTTAGGATTTAGAATGCCTAACAAAACTAAATAAATCTCAAATTTCTTCATCAACCAAGAGGAAATAGGAGGCATTCTTAATGAAAGCAATGTTCTTACCTCGATTAGATGAAGAAATCAAGAAGATTTGAGGTTCTTCTTACTTGATTAGTAGAATGGTGGAATATATTGTTAGAAAAAGTTAAGAGAATTTAAGAGATAAAGAAAAATGAGAGAGATTAAGGTTTAAGGGTTGATAAAGGGAAAATAGTGCCTTAGGGGTATTTTTAAAAAATTACTCTGAAACATTTTTCATAATCACATACTCACTTATATTAGTACATAGCTTTACACTTTACAATTCTAATAAGTTTTCCCTATCAAAATTTAACTAAATTCATATTCCCATACTTTTAATTTTATCAACTCTATTTTATTCCATATTTCATATATAAAATTCTTGATTTAACTAAATTCATTAGTTACCTTCATTATCCTTTCTTATAAAATAATTTATAATTTACTAATAATTAAAGAAGGTGTAGCATTAGTTTCAAAGGATTCTTTTCATAATTATAAAAAATATTTTTTTTGCAAAATTGTTTTTTGTATTAAAACAAGGTTTTATGAGTTGGTACTAAAATTGGGACAAAATCATTTAGTTTGAATTACAAAATTATTTTAGATATGTTTTAGTTATAGTTGAAAATATTTTAAATTAGTTTTAAAATTGTGTTGAAACAAAAATTATAAATTTGAAGAGAAGAAATCCCTCATAAAGCATTTCTCCCCTTTGAGGGTGGTCCCAAAAAGTGCTTCATGAGTCTCATTTTAAAATTGAAGATTGCCTCCAAGGAAATTCTTAGCTAGAGTTTGTTTTGAGTAAGGAAATTCAATGGGGTTTTCTTGTATTTAAGAAGGAATTGTAAAGAGATTTCTTTAAATGTTCAGATTAAATTTGAAGAGATAATGGATTAGCAAAATCCAAGTTAAGTAGACTTGATAGTAGATGTAATCCTTGGAGTGTAAGACTTTTAAAATCGAATCACTATAAATCATTGTGTTTGATCTTTTCAACTCTATCTCTTTAAATTTTTTTGCATAATTTTGTAGTGTATGCATGATGATGTGTTGATTTAATTAATTTGCTTGCTTAGAAATTGATTGTTCTTAAGGTTACTTGTTTATCTAGTGTTTCCAAGTTTTAATCGGCTAAAGAGTCTTTGAAAAAACTAATTTTTTTAAATGTAAAATTCTAAAATTTCCTTCTTGAGTGAAATCTTTAGCTACAATTATATTTCTAATGTGAACCTAATATTTGAAATTGGGTGCAAAGCCTTCTTATACTTAGGCACCCTAAAATTTTAAAAAATTTTAATTTAGAAGTTTTTTGTGTGTAAAAAATTATTAGTTTGGCCCTTTCTAAAAAAAAAAAAAGGTGGTGCTATGTAGAATTTGACTTCATAAGTGTTTAAATATTCTTATTATTGGATTGCCTTTATTAAAAAATCTCAAAGAAAATAAATTAAAATTAAAAAACATAGATCTCGATGCATTAAAGACAATTTAATAATGTAAATACTCAATTTTTTAGGAGGTTAAGTTCCTTATAACATTACCTAAAAAATAAATTAAATGTGAAAGATAGTATAATTGGTAAATATATGTTTTAAAACACTAGTTCAATACTTAATTATATGGATTTAAACTTAAAATTATATGATATTTATTTAGATTGATTACTAAATTAAGTGAAAATTTGTTATATCTATTTATCAACTAAAGTCATCCCGTTGCTCCCATTTTGATGAGATTTAATTTCTTGGATAAATATATCAAACATTATCTCTATTTTTGGGATAACAATTGAATATAATCCATTCACATCAATTAAGCATTAAGTGTATAGAATTTTTAAATTCATAATCAAGGATAAGTTTCAAATTTATAAGATTTTAATATTTTGTAATAAAATTTCTAATTATTAACTAAGTTCAATATTAAAAATAAGAAACTATTCAAATGTTATAAATTTAACACTTAAAAGTTAGTACTAAATATTTTAGTATTATTGAACACTTTCTAATTAGTATTGTTTTGTTTTCTTCTTTTTGATGAAAAGAGGATGAACATCAGCTAAAAAAATAGAGAAGAGGGATGTAATATGAAAGTAGAATTTATTGTCATATTTTTTATTGTTGTTTATTAAAAAACTATTAAATATATTATATGTTGATTAAATTCATATAATGTTATGATCAAGCTTAAATTTTGCAAATTCAACGAGTTTAATTTGAAACTCATTTATTTCATCAAACTTGAGCATGAA
Source organism: Sindora glabra (assembly GCA_020226215.1). NCBI lineage: Eukaryota > Viridiplantae > Streptophyta > Magnoliopsida > Fabales > Fabaceae > Sindora > Sindora glabra. The sequence continues at coordinate 41,292,172 of CM035229.1, forward strand.
TAAGTAGATATTCAATTTGATCTAGTTTGCTTATAGTCCTATTTTTATATTGTATAAAATTTTTTTAACAATGATTTTGGTTCCTCTAACATAATTCTCACCCTCTACTCTTGTTTAAAACATAATAGGTTATAAAATTCATTTAATATTGTTTGGTAAATGTTGGTCTAAAATTGTGATTGTGATTAGTATTGTAGTAATCTGACTTGATCCTAACTTGATGAAAAACTTATCTGACTTGGGATTAACTTAATGTACCATTTTTGCTTGCTGGTCTAGCTTGACAAGGCCTAATTAACCTTGGACCCAAATTTCAGTTCTATTCCATCCAACATCAGGCATGCAGTTGTGTTCCAACAAGTGAATAACCACCCGCTTTTTTTTTTTTTTCGTTGCTATTTCCCGTGATAACAGGGTGACAAATTGCAACAATGCCAAGTTGTCTTGAACTGTTTCATGGCTAGCTATGGTTGTTGGGCTTCACAAAATATTTAGAAGAATTTTATCTTTTTTGGAAAAGGTAATTTACATTAATTTATATTCATGTCAATTAATACTGCTCCAGGTGATAAGATATTTAAGCATAATTCTGCACGCAATATGGTATATGAGGTATAAAGTTACATTTGAAGATATTTAAGTAACTCTTGACGAAATATTGGAATTATTAAGGAGATGGACACGAGAGCTCATCAATATGAGGCAAGAGAAGTTGCAGGAACCGGAAAGTTGTAAGATAGTTAGCATCCAAGTTAGGTACCAATGGGAACATTTAATATAGGAAAGTATAGCACACACCTCATTAGTACAATAATACTTGATTTTACCTTATAGCTTTACTTCCCATTGTAAAGTTTGAAGATCGATTGTCAAATCTTGCAGGTACACATTGAGGATATTATCACCCCTATATTATGAGAAAAAAGAAAAATAGGGAAGGAATATCTTTCGTGGTTAAAACAAGTTAAAGTGCATCGTAATGTTGATGTTTACACCTTAGAGGTAATACTTCGCTAAGAGGATGAGTGTTTTACAGTAAAGGCAACTTTGCTATGGTTCTGTTGCTTAGGATCAGGATGTGGTTTTCAGATGACTAGAGAATGTTAACTATGCATCATAGAAACTCAAAACACTAGCAATCAGAGCTTTTGAAGTTCGCTCAAATTTAAATATTCACGTATTATCAGATAGTAATAGAATATTTAGAAAGTCGTTAGGCACTACTAGTTTAGGTTGTAATAGGTGATATTTCTTTCTTTTTTAAGAACTATTTATATGGAACCTATGAGTATTTTAACGTTAGTTTAAAGTTGACTGGATTGTAATTACGTTCGACGCATAGGTTGCTAATTATTTTTCATATAAAGAGAATATTATTTATATAAAAAGTTTTAAATGAGTTCAATATTATAAAAAATATATATTTTAGAAATAGAATTGAAAAATATATTATTTTTCTCTTCATATCATGTTATATTCATCAGCAATGCTTTATGCATAAAAAATAGGACTCGAAATTAGGACCAAATGAAAATTAAAAGTTGTTATTAAATATAGAATAGTGAAGCAAATCTATCTAATGGATTAAAAGATTCAAAATTCAATTTTAAACCTTATTTTTATATCTATAGCATGTTTATATATCCATATTATTTAATGATACTAGTGTCTAAGTTAAAATATGTAGTCAATAAATTCAATTGAACAAAAAGTTTAGCTTATTTGAAATATTTTTATAATAAAAAATATATTATATTGTATCAGTACTATTCAACTAATAAAGTATTGGTTTAATGCAAAACATGCTGGCCTCGGACAATCTTTACTTGTCAATGGACTAATGATTTAAATTCTAGAGATATTAGGTAGGGAAAAATTCATTAATCCTCTAATTTCCAAAGTGGTTATCTATTCCAATTAATGGTTTACCAAAAAATAATAATATTATTCAATAATGTTTGAACTATAAATAATAGGAGTGAAAAAAAAGAAAAATAAATAATAAAGTAGTCAAAGAATGAGAATAATGCTTGATTTGTAAATTTGATTTAATAGGATATGTAGCTTGTAATTTAATTCTGACTTTTGAATATTTTTATTAAAAAGTAGAATATGTAATTAATTTAATAAATTTGTAATTTCTATATTAAAGTCTTAATTTATTTAAAATATTTTTACAATAAAAAAATAAAGTATATCATATTATATTAATAATATTTAGTAATATTAAGGTACATTTGAGTCATTGTTCTGAGTTTTTTGTGTAAAGGTTGATTAGATAAGATAAGAAGGGCTAAATATGATGCATGAGAGTTAGGTGATCCAACTTTCAAGTGAAGAGAAGAAAGGACTTTATGTCTACTTCTTAGGCATATAACAAAAGTCTCTTGACATTGCTATTAGAAAGCAAATTCAAGATGTGAATGTAAATGAAAAACTTTGGTGAAAGTGGTCAAGTGAGATTTTAAGGTGCGATTTTAGGCTAAGTAGGGATTTGATGGTTCTACCATGATTGATTTAATAAGGGGTAATTATAAGGGGAAAGTGGTAGTTAGATGCATTAAATGCTTAACAAAAGTTAGTTTTAGGTTTTAGGAAAGTTTAAAGTTTTATAAGATAGTTTGGAGGCTAGATTAGGTTTGGGCAGTGCAATTCCCCTTTTGGAATCAAGTTTTTGGTTGAAAAAATAGGTTATAAGTTAGTTTTCTATAATTGTTTCATAGAAGAGGAAGGTTTAAGGTGATAGTTTATTAGGCGGGATTAGGTTCTTCGTTTACATTATCATATTTTTGTCTTTAAAGTTGTGTTTTGGCAATATCTTTGATGTCTTTATACTTATGTGAGGCATGAAGATTTAAGGCCACTTATGGCACTTTAAGGCAGTGCTAAATAAAGCCTTACTTTAATCTAACTAATCCATTTTACCATAATTTCCTATAAAGCTAGTGGAGGTGGGTCTTCCCATGCTTTAAAAACATCAAAATAGCACTTTTTAGCTTAAAATGATGGTTTTTAGTGATCGATGCCATATTTTAAGGACTATTTATAAATTTAAACTTTAGCAAAGAGTGGCTTGCACTACTGTAAAGGATTATTCTTTTGAAGGATTGCTTGCTAGGGTTGATGAACCCATGTGATACTTGATAGGAGTAATCATATTCCATTTAATTACTTCATCTTGATATTACAATTTAATGAGATGCATGATGAGAGCATAATGCACTTTGCCTTGATATTGCAAATTATGATATGAATAGTGTGACGAAGGTATCCTAATTCTACCTGTCATCATTTTTATGATAGAAACTAAACCTCCTTGCTTTAATGCCATGTTTGTTTGCATGGGTAAGTTAATGAAAGAGCCTTATACCATTTTGTCACTGCTTTAATGATAGGAAATAAGTTTTTTTTTTAGTCTACATAACATAAATAGATTATCACAATGTGGTAAAGGTGTAACGTGCTCCTTTTATGTTCATAATCTTTTTCATATGAGTAGAAAGGGGTTTGATTTAATGCTTTGTTAGCATACTTCAAGTATATCGTGGCTCATTCTTATTAGTGCATAGGGGTTAACTTTACATAGGAACAATAAGCCTTCACATGAGCAATAAGCACTTGTCTAGGGTGAATGCACTTAACTGTGTAAATTTACTTTTCACTGCTTAACAGAGGAGTTGATTGAGTTTTCACAGTAGGAGTGGATCATTGTAGCTTTTTAGAAAGCTTGTTAAAATTTAACTTTTGATTTAATGCTTTAGTGGCTAATTTGAAATTTGATTAAAAAAAGGAAACAATTTTTACCTTAGAAATCATGAGGTATTATAAAGTCTTAGTAACTGTCGTGTCTATTAGGGTTTATCTTCTTTAAATTGTAGTTATTGTTCACCATAAAACACATTCGCTTCCCTTTTTCACATAAGACTCCCTTTTGTATCCCTTTGCTTTTGGACCTATTATTTTTTTTAGTTTTCCATCATAAATCTTCTATGGCTCTTAGACTTAACAAAAGGTGTGATGATCTTTCAAGTGAACTTATGCCCTATGTTAATGAAAAAGATTTTCTAATTACCTTTTACTTAGTTACTAATTCTCCCAATATTGCATTACTTTTTAATGTCCTAATTCTATATGTAGGCTCATTCTTACTATCCTTATTTTTTAAAAGTTCCTAGCATTTTTTAGGAAAAGTCCACCCCAGCTAATAAGAACCCAGATGTAGTTTTCTCTGAAAACATTGATTAACATTTCAAACACCTCAATATATTCCTTGAAATTACAAAAAGAAATGGTTTAGCTGTTTCAAAAATCAAATATTCTCTATTTCAAATAAAAATTCGATTTCTTGGTCATCATATTTATCAGGGAACAATAACCACGATCGAAAGATCAATTGAGTTTGCTATATATATATATATATGCACATGATGTTAGTGGATGATGATTATTCAGACTATCTATAAGCTATATGTATCAATAATGCAATTAAAATTTTGTAATACTTATAAGTTATGCATAATAAAGCACCAAATTTAGTAGTATGAAGATGAAATTCTACCACTTATAGTTTTTTGCTGTGTAGGGTGAATTTACTCCCACTATTAAAGATGTCTACATATTGTACAAATTTTCCATTTTCTAAGAGGTTAGTATGGTTAATATATGTATGGATCATGATGTTACAAAGGTTATAAAGAGATTGAAGGGGAATTTGCTAAATAGTGCTCACTAAAGGACTTAAAAAGGTAAAAAGCATGAAAAGTTTCCATTACTACTATGACTTCTAGAAAGAACTATTCTTTTCAAACTTGAATTGAATATTGTTTTCGATGATTTGGAGTTAAAAGGTTCATGGTAAGAAGTTTGAAACCTAGTTTTAGAGCAAATTATGAAGAGGACTTTTATCTCCTTCCTTTAATTACCTTTCAATTAAGTTATTTTGTGTTCCTTAAGCTCTTCAATAGATAATATAAGCTTAAGTGCATTCTTTTACATGGCTTTTATGGAACTAAAGGTGTGATTTCCTTTGGCCTTTATTTCTTAGCTAGTTTGTACTTAAGGTTAGACTAGTGTTAAAGTTAGTTAATGACTTTTCAAGAAAGATATGCGGTTTAAAGCTTCATGGATATGAATTTTGTACATTTGTTTCTATTTGAATGCTTTAAAATTTATTTTCCTATTCCATAGTCTGTGATTATAAGGATTGTGCTGCTATAAGCATAAGTGTGGTGTGATGCAGCAAGAATTGGTTTATTGGATGTCGTATTGGATTCAAAGATCTTTTTCCATTTTACTCCTTATTGTACTACGAGAGTGGGTTATTAGATAGTTAATTTGTATGGAACTTTACTAACACAAATCGAAACTAATCTATTGCTGAGGTTGGCAATAATAAAGAGAAGTTTAATTTTTAGATTGAAAGGATCTATAATTAGTGGCATCTTATTACTTTACCTTATTTTTTGGTAAGTTTCATTCCAATGGATACTTTTTATGTCCATTAGGTGAGTTATTCCTTGCTTGATATTTGCCAACTAGGTTGGTAAGATAATTTAGCTTTAAGCAAATGAGGTACACTATTTTGTCTCTTAAAGAGATGAAAATCTTTGTCCACAAAACCATATTGATAGTTTAAAGATATATACAATATAACTTTGTAGTTTCATGGGCTTCCCTAAAATAGTTGTAATGGTGGCATTACTATTTTATGGTAATGAAATGCTCTACCATTATATTTCATAGATAAAATCTTTCGTGAGCTTTCTTTATATCTTGGTGCCCTTGGAGAGAATTTTAAAGATTGATCACTTATACTAAATGTACATAGGCAAAAATAGTGGTCATAATGCTTTTATTTCACAAGTGGTGGCTACTAGTCTTTTGTCTAAACCATCAACAATAAGAAAAAAGGCAGTTTCTTTCTCCAAGCCCATTTTTGCTAAGAAGTTGAGGTTGGTTTTTAATAATCTAGGTTAATAGAGAATCACAACATAGTTTTGAATAAGAAGATGGAAGTGGTTAAATAAGATGCTTTTGTAAAGAATGAAAGTTTTTCAATTATTGATGCTAGCAAAATAGTTCTAGGAATGAGTGCTAGTAGATTGGCACCTTTGAGCATCACAACTCCCACTCATTTTATTAGTCAAATTATGACATTAAGAGGTTTTGAATATTAAAGATCCTTCACTCACAAGAGAGCAAGACCTTTTGGAATACTAGATGTAGGCTAATTGGTCATAGATACCAATATAAATGAGTTAATCATGAAAGTATAAGCTTTGTTTCTTGTGCATTTAACAAATGAAATATTAGTAACACTTTATGAAAGATTGTAAACATTTTTACATTTTCTTCTTTTGAACATTGGTGCACCTGATTAATTCATTGGATTAGGATATCAATCCTTGAGTGGGTGCTTACACTAATAAAGAAGAAAATTTTTAAGATTCCTAGTATACAAGAGCTAAAGATATGCACTATTATTTTGGAATGCGTTAACATTGATAAAGGATGATAACAAGTGCATTGAGTTGCTTTCATGCATCATGCTAGGTAAAGAAAGTGGAATTTTCTAAAGCTAACCTCCTCGTTGTTTAGATGCTTATGGTAGATCTAAACTTAGTAGTTAGAAAAAGATTAGAGTGAACTCACAGAGCTTGAGGAGATCACATTTAGTAGAGAAGCAATGTGCTATAGTTTGTTGTCAACCATTATGTCTATCTTTTTTTTTTGTCTATTCTATTGACCTTTTGAACTTGTAATGTAGCCTAAAGTATAAACCTATTTTATGAGCTTTCCATTAGATTTTATTGTTGAATTTTTTAATATAATTAGTAGTTAGAAATAGATTGTATGAGACTTGTCTTTTGTGCAAAAGTTTCTTTTCATTTGCTTATTGCCATTGCATAACTTTTGATTACAACTAGGAAAATTCACAAAAAATAGCCATTCTAAACCTTAATAACTTATTAAAGGTAATATTTCTCAACAAACTTGAAATTGATGGAAGGATTCTATAGGCTATCTTTAAGGTTAACTAAAATACAATAACTAATAATGTTAACCTTGGTTACCAAATATGACCCTTCCCACTTAGGTGTAATTTTGGATGCATGTAAATTCCTCATCACATGGTTATAAGCTTTATGCACTTAGTCTCTATTTTTTAAAGATGTATAACTTTATAGTCTTGATGTATATTTTGGTAACACATTAAGTGTAAGCAATATGACATATTTTGTTTCTATTATTTTCTTCTTAATATTCTTAATTTTGGCCTCTTTATGTTTAACATTGCTTTCTAGCTTGACTTTTAAAGATTGCTTCATGATTTTAGCATGCACTACTATTTCAATTCCATAAACTAATGAAATGAGGGTAGCTTGCATGGGTTTTCCTTTTATAGTGCAGTATGCCCATAATGCTAATGGTAAGTAATGTACCTAATCTTATTAATTTTCATCAACCATTCGTGTTAAGATCTATAGAATATTCTTGTTAGTTGCTTTAGCTTGGCAATTTCTTTTTTGGATAGTAGAGGCTAGACTTGTCAGTGCGTGATCTTAAGCTTTTCTAGCATAGTTTTTACTATGTGATTGATAAAGGGCATTCCATTATCAAAGATGATTTGTTGAAGGATTCTGAAATGGCATATGATATTTTTTTTGATAAAATTTGCAATTACTTCTCCATGTGCACTTTTGAAGGGTACTGCTTCTACCGACTTGGTGAATAATTCTATCACAACTAAGATCTAGATGTGTCCTTTCAACCTTAGTTTGATACAATAAGGATCAAATGCCCAAGAATGGAAAGCTTATAGGGTTGACAACTGGAGCATGTATTAAGTTAGAGTGCATTTGAGAAACTTGACACTATGGTATAAAATAATACACATTGTTTTCCATGTTAGGCCACTAATACCCTATTTTATTTAATTCACAATACAACATCTTGCCCCTTAATGTTCTCTATAAGCATCTCGATGAATCTCTAACACAATTAGGCATTGTTCTTCTTTCATAAGACAGTAATATGATATCTCATTAAAGGTTTTTCTAGTAAAGTTTCACATCTTTAATGAAGTATCATGAAGCTTGCATTTTTTATTATTTTTTTAATTTTTTAGTAGTAGGATATATTCCTTTATTTAAGAATAATATATAAGGTTTTCTTCAATCTTCCTCCATACATGTTGTATTGACTTTCATCGTTGTATGCATATCTTTGCATTAACCATAAATTGCTTGGAACTCATTAGTATTTCTTCATTTCTAGCTAGAAGACCTTTAATCTCTATGCACTGTCTATACAAGCCATGTTTACTCTCATTGTAAGTGTTTTTATGAACTTTGTCTATAATTTGTTTCTGTTCTTTTGTGAATACACACCTTATAAGTAGTTTATTAGTTATTTTTTGTACATATTTCCTTTGATCATTTTATAATAAATTAGTATGACCATTGAAACAATGAAAGAATTGGAGAAACTTGTGATGATGATTATGTGCTAATTTTCTATCTTCAATTCTTGGAACTTGTAGATTAAGAATTATATATGGTTATTTGCATAATTTCGTCACAGATGGTTATTTCCTTTTACTCTTGTATACCTATCTTTATGCCTATGTTGCTAATGTGTTTACCTATTTATTTTCTATACGTGCCATATTCATAAAACTAATTTTTTAAAAAATGGCCACCTAATTTATAAGTTACCTCTCTATATGTTATTATTGTTAGCTCCTCATCCACTCCATACTCCTCATTTATGTGTTTGATGATTAAGTTTGAATCGCTCTTAACTATTAAGTCATAGATTCCTATTTCTTTTATTATTATGAGACCTAAGATCAAAGCTTCATATTCTACTTCATTATTTATGCATGGAAAAGCAAGTTTGTAAGAAATTAGCAGCATTTTACCATTTAGATTTATAAGCATAACACTAGCTCCTCCTTTAACATAGAAGGTAATCTATCAAATTGGAGCACATAGGGCTTTTACAATCCTATTAATACACTAGTGTTGGGCTCCATTAAGTCTTTTGGAATCTTTTCACCAATTGGCTCATACCACTTAGTTAAGAACTGAGTAAACACATTAGAAATGGCTTGGCTATTTTAAGTTCTTGGTAGCATTGGGATAATATTAATTTGCTAATAAAAAGTATCCATTGTGACATTCTTCTAGATAATGTTGGTCCTTGCATTAGGAATTTAACAAGGTTTATCTTGTCATAAGATATACTTAATAAAGCAAAAAGTAGTAATGAAATTTTTAGATTACTTACATGAAGAATAAATAATGCCTTTCTAATGTTGAATACTTTATCTATGATCCTTTGAGAAGGTTGCTTAGATAGTACATTGGCTATTTTATTTCATCAACTTCTTGTACAAAAAGCACATCTACAGGACTAGTGAGTGAATGTCAAGTACAAGATTAATGATTATACTTGCACAGGTGTGATTATAGTTTAAATAGATGCAAACATTTCTTTAATCTTATCAAATGCACACTACTCAACTTCTCCTCAAATAAAGTTTTTTTAATCACATAGTAGGTGCTTGAAAGGTGTGATTAGCTTAGAAAGGATTAGTATGGAGCATTTGATGCATGAGACTCTACCTATGAGTCCTTTAAATTCTTTTAATTTATTAGGTCATGATATTTCATTGATAACTTTGACTTTTTCTTCATTTGCATTGATACCAAACATTAACTTGAAGGAAGTAAGCTTGAACTAAGACTTATGGCATCTATTGAAAATGGGCTTTAAATGAGCTTAGTGATCAATGACATTTTACGACTTAACTATCATATTGTCTATGTAATCTTCCATGTAAAATACATTATGTCATGAAAATCTTGGCATAGCTTTTTGGTAAATGATAACGGTATTTTTTAATCTAGAGGGTATAATAGTGAAATAAAAGTTACCAAATGAGGTATGGAAGATAATCTTCTTAGCATCCTCAGGGTGCATTCTAATGTGATTGCAACCGCTGAGTTTATCTATAAATGATAGGAATGTGTACGCACTACTAGCATTAACCAAAAGATCAATGTTAAGTAAAGAAAATTCATCTTTCAAGTAAGCTCTATTTAGATTACAGAAAACAAACATCAATTTGCTTAATTTTCTTTTTTATGATAATAATATTAGATAACCATATGAAATTCTAGATTGACTTTATGAATCTCGTGCACAAAAGCTTTTCTACTTCTTTCTTGATATGCTTTCCTACATTAACATTAAATTGGTTTGATGGTAATTTCACTAGATATTCTAAAGGCTTAATAGACATGCAATGGGACAACAATGTTGGATTTAGCCTTAACATCTTATGATAGTCCTAGGTGGACACATCTTAGTATTCATGTAACATCAAGACTGAGTTAACAAGGTCTTTAAAGCTTAAAGCAATATTTATGCATGTAGGTTAAGAAATGTCATTCCCTTATAAGATGATGGTTTTTGATTCTTTTATGATCAACCTAGGGTGATTGTTGAGATGTGCTTCTTCTATCCTTTTCAGTTTCCTTAAGCACATTAGGGTAGCTTCAGTTATAGGGTTTAGAAGGGGAATTTATTGTGAAACTTTAACTTTGCCTTTGTGACCTTTTCTATAAGAAAATTTATATTTAGTTATGGAATTATAATTTGTAACTGAGACAATAGAAGTCAAATTTATGTTATGATTTTAGCAATAAATAATAATACTTTTGTTAGTAAGTTTGTTGTTAAAATCTATAATTTCTAGAATTTTCCAGCTTAAAACTATATTTGTCTCTAACTTCTTAAATAAAGGTTACTAATGGAATTAACAAGAGATTAAGAAAAATTATTTTGAATTATTGACAAAATTAGCAATAGACTTGTGCACAAAAATTTAAAATTTTATTTAGTAGTATAATAATTTGTTTAACAATTAGTAATGGGATTACCGATATATGTATTATCATTTGTTGCTAATGAAAACAAACCATTTCATTAATTTTTGCTAGCAACAAACTAGTCTATCATTAATTCCATTGTTAATTTAGGAACTTTACATTAGACCTCCACTTTCCCTCATCTTTCTGCTTCTTTTCTTCTTTGCTATCCACTATCACCTCTGCTACTCTTCATTATTTCATGCCCTTTTCTAACATTATTGCTTACCTTAACTATCATTAGCTTCACCTTAAACTAAATTCCTATCACAACCTAATTCAATCATTATATGTGGAGTAAATGTGGAGTTACGTAGTTGAAGTATAGTGGCATTATTATCCTTTAACAACTAATTATGATGAGAGTGAATTGTTGTGACCATGTAAGAAGGCATAGTGGTGTTGTTATATTATGTATTATAATATGTTCTATTTTTGCCTTGTGATATTAGACATATTATATTGTATCTTATGCCTTAAATGACATTTGAAATGAGAAATATGTCATGTTAACAATGTAAAGCTAGGTGGGAAATTCCCTTCAACCTATTTGTGATGAATATTAAGCTAAATAATTATTTTCTATTATTTATTATTTGTTACTGTGTCGTGAAATAGGAATCTAATCATTCTTGAATATTTCCATTTGATGTGATTGTAGTAATTTGATTGTGAATGGACTTGGTAGTTATTCGAATGCTTGATGACTATTTAATTTGAGTTAAATGTTATGTGATATTGGAACTATGTTATGGTTGAATAATTATTGCTTGGTGCGATTGTGACATAATGACTGCTTGTGGATGTGATAATCATTCAAAATGGGTTATATGTGATATGATGACATTAGATACTATGAAATAGTTGAAATTATTATGATGTGTGAATTAAAACATGAAAACTAAGCTGTGTGCAAATGAATACCCAATTTGCAGTTTGATTCATTATATTTTAGAAATTTAAGAAGCTTAGATTGTATTTATCTCCTTAATTGAATATGTAATTAGTATGTTACTATTTAATATAATGGAATCAAGGTTTAGTAATAGTAGATATACGTTAGTTGAGTTCACATAACTCACTTCATTTTATTTTTAATATTTTTAGGTTAAACTAAGTGTTTTCATGCTTAGTTGCATCTATCGAGAATCAAGACCATTTTACTAAAGGATTTTTTATAATTGGATTAGAATTAGAAATAGGCTAAATATTAATATGGTTCAGCATCTATTATGTTGAATTGTTTACTTATATATATGTTGTAATTGTATGATATTGTGTGTGTGTGTGTGTGTGTGTTATTGCTGTTGTATTTGGAAATAAATATAGGTTTTGCATTTTAAGGTTTGTAGCCCTCGAGTAGTGTCTAAAAACAAGGGAGATTCTATCTATTTTTTTACAAAATTTTAAAGTAAAACTTAAGTCCCCTTGGAAATTTGGAAACTTCTATTGAATAGAAAAAGTAGAAAGTGCTAAGGCTTGTAGAAACCAAGTGTCGAAGTCCACGCTAATCATGGTCAAGTTGGGTTGTGATAATTCCATTTGAATTAGTAAGTTTTCATAAATTGGTTTCATTTTGTGTTGTTTTCCAATTTATGCTACTTTTAAAGTTTAGGTGGACAAAATTGTTTTAATTTTTATAAAAAAGAAAGAAAAAAGTTGAAGAAATAGATGCTAGTTTTTTTTGCTTTGTCTTTTTTTTTTTTAAGATCTTTTTAAATTTGTATTGTTATGATTATGAAGAAATAAAGGTTCTATTGAGGATTTTCTAGCTATATTATTCACTATGCAAAAAGTAAGTGTGTTATGCAACACTTTATTTTTACAGAATAAATTATATATAAAGATACATACCCAGTTTAGTACAAAGCAAAGAGAAAACTAAAACATGTAGTAATAGATAAAAGATACAATAATAGACAATAACTAAAAATATTAACTTTTTAAGAGATTGGTTTTGGCTTGTGAAAAGTAGCTTTAATTGTCAAGAATATTCATAAATAATAATTTTTCAATAAGGTGATAGATGATATTAAAGAAGCCATGGTTAGAGTTATGTTAATTGTTCAACTACTTATAGTAGACTATAGATTTAGAATCATGTATTAAGATTTTGTTATGAATTTTTATTGCTTTATGAAAATACTTTTGTTAAGCAATTTGTAAATTTTACAAAACATCCATTATATTTGGGGGAAGAAACTAATAGTTGAGCATCCAATGCCATTTTTAAATTTGATTGAATTTTATCTAATATTTAGTAAGCATCTTATTATGAAATTGATTTTTGAAGCTTATAATAATCCAAGTTGAAACAGGAGCAATGAAATTAGAACATCTAATGTAGTTTGTAATATAATAGTCTCTTCAATCAAAGATCATGTCATATAGATTGAATTAGAATATCACTTAAAAGGCAAAATCTTATCTTAAGAAATTCTAAATTTTTACCAAACATTTCCACTAACCCTAAATGAAAATTCTTATTGTATAGAAGGGAGATAAACTTATATAGTTTATATATATAAAGACATTATTTTTTAAAATTTGATATACTATGCCATAAATCTGATCACATGAGCCTAACAAAGTGGGATATATTTCAAGAATTGGATGCAATGCAACTGTGAAGTCAATATTAGAAAGTTTGATATTGTTAGAATTATAATAAAACCATTTTTAGATCTTTTCTTAACAAATTAAATTTAGTTTTTAACAAACCAAATAGAACACCTAAGAGTCTGCCAGAGTCACTTATGACCCTGCTAATTATTTAATATTTGTGTTAATTTTGCATTATTGTATTTGATTATATTTGATCATAAGTTGATTGTTGCATTTATCCATAGTCTTATTAAGGATATAATAAAAGTGATATAAATGCATTGTATGGAGGCATCCTTCACCTACATTAGCTTTTCTAATAAGCTTAAAGTCAATTAGTTTAAGGATTGGCAAGTAAATTTAAGGTTTAGTCTTGTCACATATTTGGATTTATATTTTAATTTAGTAATTATTAATATTTATCTTCAATTATTCAATATTTTACAAACTTTGTACAAATGGCGACTTAGGAATATACTTTTGATAAAAGAAATTTTGCCTATAAAACCACGACTAATTGTAAAGGTATGATAGATCAAGGGAGGAGGGGCTTGCGAAAGAAATGTGAATATACCTAATGACATTTTTGAATCCCTCAATTAGAGTTAGCTAAAGATGTTGACTTCGAGGGAAAGTACGTAGTTAACAAAAGAAATAAGGCATCTGCTATTGATGGAAGTTTGAACATTGATAGTTTCATTTCCATATTAGAGCATAAGAGAAAGATGATAAGTTTTAGTTTAGCTTAAAGATAGTTTTAGTGTTACTTCATTAATTCTATTACTTGCTTTATTAATTTTATTACTTATTTTTATGTTTGTATATAAATTTTTAATGGCCAACCTCCACTAGATAATTATAGATGAGGAGGTATTCTTGCACACTCACACTTATGTGAGTCCAAAAGGCACCCAATAGTTTATAGATGAAATAGTTGAAAAGATTTAGGTATGTCGTAATTTGTATTTTTGATATGCATTACAATATATGTTTTTTTTATATCATAAGTGTTTAACCTTCAAATTTAATTTGACAAGTCAAGTTCTTGAAGGTGGTGGATATATTGTCCTTTCAGGCATTAGTTGAGGGCGATAAGGGTAACTTTGCATAAGTTAATGAGACCTTACGGTGGATGGAGGTAGTTGGGAGTTAGAACAAAAAAGGTTATAATTATGGCATGAAACTAAAAGTAGATAATATTGTATGGCTATCGTCTATTATGATTTATTATCCTCATAGACTGAGTTATAAGAGTTGCAAAGCACTATCTAATAGTAGCATGCAAAACTTGAGGCAACATTAAAATGGATAGCAACTTAGGAGTGATGACTTGATGAATGAGGAGAATTAGTGCAACATTAGATAATTGATTGATAGGTTGGAGATGACTATTTTCACCTTTTCCTAATAGTAATTACCACTAACTGACTAGAGACATAAGCACCATAGGGATAACCACCATTAAAATCCAGAAAACTGGCCATTTAGGGTTTTTCTTTACATATCTATATACATTTGTATGATTTTTTTAACATTGGATTTCATTGATTTTTATTATTTGTTACATTATGAAAAATAAAATGTTCTTATTCAATTTGTTTTATGAGATTTGATTTAAACATTTAATTCAAGATAAGGTTTAGGCATTTTGAATATAGATCATTGCAAAAATGTTTCCTGTTTAGCTTGCAAAATGTTTATTATAAAAATTATTTACATATTGATAAATATATCCCATATTTATGATGAAATTAATGATGAATTTTTGAACATAGTGCCATTGATTTTGTAGATTAGTGATAAAATTATTGATGAATTAAAATTAGTGATTGAGTTTTTTTTGTCACTAAACTAGGATTCCATCACGGAGCAACTAGCATAGATTAGCAATGGATAATTTTATCATTAAATTTGACATTAGTGATAGACATTCTATTAGTAAATATACAGTTAGCGACGGATAAAGGTATCATTAACTCCATCCATCATTTATTTCATTTATTCTTAGCTTTTAAATCTAATGAGGAAAATAGGGATAGAAATTGATGATGGTTAACAAAATTTTATTGCTAATTGAATTTTTATGCTCTTTTTACTTACGCCGTGTTATCTGTAGCTATTTTTTTAATAATGATTTCTTAAAATTAGTGTCAGATTTTTATCACTAATCATTATTTTTTTTTGTAATGCCTTACACCATTAAAAGCTATATATTATCTTTCTTGCAATACCTTTAGTGTGAATAATTGTTATTGGTAGAGACTATAAAGCTTCCTTTCTAGTTTCCCGGATTCTCTTATTCAGTAGAGCATCCATAAATTGCAAAGGCTCTACTAACTTGTTTGCATTTAATCATCTTATTACTTAGCTTCTTTAAGTATGTCTCCATAGACTGTATCTATTCTGATATTAATAGGGATTCTAATATGGTTCACAATAGCACTAGTTTGAGCTTTTGAGAGTTTATTAAAAAGGGTGAATTCATTGTGGTATGCCTTATTTTCATTGAATAGGACTTTAGCTGCCAAGAGTTCAATATCCTTGCCTTTGAAGTTAGCCTTTATATATTGGTGAAGGATTGATAAGACATAATTGTGTGTGTGGAGCTAAGGCTTCCTTAGCAGGACGTGATAACTAAGGCTTCCATCTATTACGTAAAATTGATTGGATGTCTTGATAGGTCTTACCCCTAAATTCAAATGGACATGACTAACTATCTCAATAGATGTTCCTTCAAACATATTTAAAATAACAAGAGTTTATAGATGTGCTTCTCGAGGTAATTAATGGTGTGGAGTAGAGACATTGGAAATGATGTTGACTACTATCCATTGTCAATGAAAGTACATTTAACATGATGCCCTTTCACCACACCTTCTAAATATAAGGGCTAGTTATGACCTACAAAGAAAACTTGTCTATCTGAATTATAAAATATAATTACAGCATTGTGAGCATGTGTTACCCTTTGTAGACTGCTATCCATAATGCAGTAGACCTTTATTGAGCTTGAGGTATCTTTATAATGATAATTATTCTTTTCATCAAAATTAATCAAATTGAAAATAGAATAAAAGTTTAGAGACTTCACCAAAGCATGGGCCATAAAAGCATTTTGGTCTCCTTGAATTTTTGCTTCTAATTTTGAAGGCAACTTAATAATAGGATGTCATCCCTAAGAGATAATGTTTACATTATGCACTATTAGTGGATTTGTTTTGATTTTCTTTGTGCCAAACTTTTCTTCTTTCAAGAGGTTTAACTTTTTTAAACATATCTTTTGTTGGAAAATCATTCTTAGTCTATAGTCTTCAGTTTTGTAGGTGGGTGATTGATGATGTTGATAGAAATGAGGAGCTTGCTTTTGAGCTTTAGTAATTGAGCCTTTAGGTGGGAGTATCACAATGGCACCATATTTAATCCAAGCTTCTATCATTGCATGGACTCTTTCAATAGGATTAGGAAATGTGGTAAGATCTTACCTTTCCATTGTAATGCTTTATTGGCTTTATATTTCTTAGAATGCAATGTTTTATTATACTTTTCTAAAATTAAGATGAATTTGACCCTTGGTACACTTGATTTTTTCTTCATTGGAGGCTTTGTAATCAAGACTTTTTAACTATGATTTTGGTAAGACCGTAATTTTCATGACTATTGGTTTAGTGATGCAAAAAAGTTGTCCAACATAAATTATGAGATTACGGAATGAGAGTATATCCTTATGCTAGATGTAAGGTTGTTTAGGGTCATCTAAGTTTGTGATGTAATTTTAGACCATAACAAACTTGGTAACATCTTATTGACTTTCTTATGTGTGATCGTTATATCTATTAAAGTTATCAAAATAGATTAGGTCTAATGGATTAGCTTGATACTAGTATAATTTTTCTTAACTTGGGATTTGTATAAAAAATAATAATAGCTTGACTTGGTATGAGATTAGGACTAGTAAGTATTAGTACGTTAACCTTATAATATTAGCAAATAATAAATAATTAATTAATTAATATGTGTATGTGTATATATATATATATTAAAATTATAATTTTAATAAAATTATACTTTAATATATATAGTATTGAATTTATATATAAGGAATATTAAATAACTTTTAATATTAAAATTAATGAGTTTATAAAATTATCGATATATATTAGACAAAATTATTAAAATAAATCATTATATTAAAATTAAAAAATTAATAAAAATTATATGATAAATTAAAATTATTATCATAAAATCTAGAAGTTAATAAAAAATAATTGCATAAAGTAATTTTTATAACTAAATATACATAAAATAATTACTATAATTAAATGAATATATTAATTAGAATAATAAATTATAACTATTATAGTAAAATATTGATATATATATATATATATATATATATATATATATATATATATCTGTATATATGTTGTTAATTTAGTTAATAAAATATTTGTATATATTTTGATTAATAGTGAAATTTTTTAGACTAATATCCATAACTTTTACTTTTTTAATTGAGCGCTTTTTCACATTAAAAAGTATTATGTCTTAATTTGCTTTCTTACTATCTTAGTTATATAATAATAATAATAATAATAATAATAATAATAATAATAATAATAATAATAATAATAATAATGAGTAACAATATAATTTTTAAATTATAATAATAACAAAATATAATTATATTTGTAATATAATAATAGTAATAATAATTTATTTTAATTAATAATGCAAAATTAGTAGTAAATAAGTGCAATAATAATAATAATAATAATAATAATAATAATAATAATAATAATAATAATAATAATAATAATAATAATAATAATAAGATGTATAACTTACTTAGGGTTGCTTGATAAAAATTAACTTAAGATTAGGGTTATTATTATAGTAACTTGGCTAACCAGACCTAAAACTAGCTTGATAGAAATATGTTCGCTTGTTTTGATAGGTTTAATATTCCTTGACACAAGTCACTATGTTATTCATGCATGTTTTGTCTAATCCTTCCTAGATACATAAGATGGACCTTTTTATGAAATGAAGAATTCATTGTAGGAAAATTGTACCATCTTAGCCCGTGTATAAATAGACTTAGGCTACAATTTTGTCTCCTAGTACGGGACCTAGAGAATTCTTTTAGCCATAAGTCATCATTAAAGCTATACAAACCTAGATCATAGATTAATTGATGTACATGTTTCTTTGCATTTCTAATGCCATCAACTTTGCAAAAAATGAGTGGTTCATAACTTTAAAGGTAAGGAGCTTACAAATAGTGCATAAGAGAAAGGTGGTTTAAAATCAATATCAATGATGGCTTTATGCTTGTTTTCTTCTGAGAGCTTTCATAAATTAACTTGAGTAAGTACATTATGACAATCTTTGCTTAGCTTTTCGATATGCCTAGTGCATGCTTGTTGTAACGCATTACCATGTGAATGAACTGCATTTGTTCCATCAGACTAGATGATGTGAACTTTAAGGCTATTCCTTTAGGAATCTTTTTTAGTTAGTGATTCTTTTGACTTATCTACTTGTAAATTTCTAACTAATAAAGTGGCAATTCGCACAAGGTTTGCAACAACTTTATTCATTTTAGTTAGTGCTTAACTTATTTTCTATGAGTATTTATAAGATTTTTTTTCTAAATAGGCTAAGAATGTGATATTGTTTTCCTTAACTACTTATTGGATAGGTTAAGTAGTTCCTTTGTTAGTGTTAGTTGATCTTAGTTCATTTTGCTAAGATGACCACTCCACATTATTGAATTTGCTTATCTTGAAAGGACCAAGATTTTTTTTTCATTTTTGTTGGTGCTTGCATGCTATGGCTCTCCATAGGATGAACTTAGTTATAGGTTCAAGAATGAAGTCAAAATCAATTGAGCCATCAAATCAACCCAATGCATTTTAATCACTATTTAGGATGGAATCACAAGACATCATCACCATATATGCCTACCTATTGGAGTCAAAAAAAGATGTTCTAGGTTCTTTATGTAGGGGGGTGATGAAGGGAATGAGGAGGCATAAGTATGATGCATGGGAGTCAAGTGATCCTACTTTCAAATGAAGAGAAATAAGTACCTTATGTTTGCTAGTTAGGCAAATAGCAAAGGTCTCTTGACATTGTTATCGAAGCGCAAATTTAGGATATGAATGTATATGAAACACTCAAGTAAAAGTGTTCAAGCACAATTTTAGATGGAGTAGGGATCTAATGATTTTTCCTTGGTTGATTTAATGAGAGCTATTTATAAGGGAAAGCGGTAATTGGGTGCATTAAATGCTTAATAGAGGTTAGTACTAAGTTTTGGTAAAATTTTAAGGTTTTACATGATAGTTTGGAGGCTAGATTTAGTTTGGGGTAGTGCAATTCCCCTTTTGGAGTTAATTTTTAAGTTGAAAAAATGTGTTATAGGTTAGTGTTCTATAATTATTTCAAAGAAAAGAAAATTTTGAGTGAGAATTTACTAAGTGAGGTTAGGTAGGTGTGTGGAGTGCATTTCATTGTTCACTTTATTATGTTTTCATCTCTAAAGTCATGTTTTGACAATGTTTTTGAGTTCCTTATACCTATGTGAGGTGTAGAGGATTTAGGTGTAAGGAAGCCTCTTGTAGCACTTTGAAGTTACATTAAATGAAGCCTTACTTCAATCTAACTAATTTATTTCATTATGATTTCCCATAAAAAATGGTGGTGGTGGGTTTTCTCTTGCCTTAAAGAGCACAATCCATTGTCAAAATTGCACTTTTTTGTCAGAGAAGATGGGCTTTAGTGATCGATACTAAACCTTAGGGATTGTTTATAGATTTAAAACTTAGCACATAGTGGCTTGAACTTCCACAAAGAATTGTCCTTTTGGAAGATTGCCTACTTGGGCTATAAGAATTATGTGATGGGAAAGAGACTTGCTTTTTCTTGATATCATGATTTTATGAGATGTGTGATAAGGGATATTGTACTCTGCCTTGATATCTTGACTTATGATATGGATAGTATGATGAAGGTGGCCTAGTTTCACCTTGTTATCATTTTTGTGATAGGAACTAGACATCCTTGCTTTAATGTCGCAATTATTTGCACAAACAATTTGATGAAAAAGCGTTTCTTCTATCTAAATAGCATGATTGGATTATCATGATGTGGTAGAGGTGTGATATTCTCCTTTCAAGGTTGCAATCTTCTTCACATGACTAAAGGGAGGTTTGACCAAATGCTTTGTTGGCATATTTCAAGTGTATCATGACTTATTGGTGTGCACTAGGGGTTGAATTTGCGTGGAAATAGTTATAAGTAACAAAAATGGACATAAAAAGGAAAAAAAGTAAAACATGCAAATTGGTTGAAAATTTTTTTGTAAAATAATAAAAAGTTAAAAATAGAATGCATAATTAATTAATTTTAATGAAATAAAATCTTACTATTTAAAATATTTTATATTGAAAGAAACTCTATTATGTTATTTTTTTGGGTTTAGGTTTAAGGCTTTGTGATATTGACATTTAAATCATAAATAATAGAAATGAATGTATAAAAAGAGGGGGATAAAATGAAAAACAAGTAATGAAATAGAAAGAAAAGAAGTAGTGCATTAATTAACAAGCAATAAGATTTAAAAATTAAATTTGCAAAAAAATAATTTAATTAAATAGGGTTTTAAATTTTTAAAATATTTTTATAATAAAATATATATTTTACTATATCTATATTACTTAATGGTGTTTGAATTGTAAATGATCAAAGTGGGTAAGAGAAATAATACTGTAAATAAAAGGAAGAAAAAAATACATAAAATATAAACCTTTGATAAAATCTATTTATTTGAAATATAAGACTTAATAATTGATATAAAGAAAATATTGTTAGAATTTAAATAAATTTAATATATTTTGAAAAAAATTTATTGATAAATGAAATATAATATTAATTATATGCCTTTTATATTAAACTTCTAACTTAAAATATTTTTATAATTAAAAAAAATTATTAGATGAATTTTTTTAAAGAACAATATGTTATAAGAAATGAATTAAGGTATGAAATGGTGTTACTTTCTCACTCTCTTTATATGAGCAAGTGTATATACACTTACTCAAATAATAACCAAATAGAAGAATGGCAATATTGTAACTATTATAATACAAGGAAAATTGTTTGCGTAAATCATCAAATGGGAGGATTAGGGGTAGGAAATAAATTGGTGATCAATTTGGGCTTTGTTTGGGATAAGTAGTTAATAAACGAATTGATAGTTGATAAATTGGTTATTTGTATTGGATGTATTTAGTGAAAATATCTATTTTAAATTAATTGAAAAATATAAAATGATATAAAATAATATATTAATAGAAATAGATATATAAATAAAATTAATTTATATTTATTTTGAAATCAAATTATATTAATGCAGTTAAAATATTCAAAATATGATCACCTAAATTTAATTAATTATATGTTCATGATATTATATATTTAATCATTTATTTTTAATTTATTTATTATTCAAAATAATATTTTAATAATCTAGACTTTAATAATTACATTTCATGGCATTATATATTTATTTATTTTTTACTTATTTTCATTATATTTATTTTTAATTAACAAGGATATGTTAAATATTTATTTATATAATTAGAATATAGGTTGTCATTTAGTTAATAAAAGAGGGATAAATTTAAAAAAATATTGAAAAGATATTAATTTATAAATTATAAGATATTTTATGAAATTTATCAAATAAGAACTAATTTTTTTAAATTAGTACATCAAATACTTTTAAAAATTAACTTATAATTTATTGATCAAGGGTGTATTTGAAAATATTAATTCAATACTTAAGTTAATAGATTTAGATATAAAATTAAATCTTACTTGTTTAATTTATTCATATTGAATATTAAATTAAGCACAAATTCACCTACAGCATGTTTGAAAATACTAATTTAACACTTAATTGAATAAGTTCAAGCTTAAAATTAAATTCATTTATTTAATATGTTGGGATTAAATATTAAATTCAATAAAATTCTACTTAATATATTTATCAACAATTATCTAACTATATGTAATCATCAATTAATAAAATCTTGTTAGATAAAGATATCCAACATTATCTCTATTTTTATATTAATTAAATACATATATACATATATCAAGTAATTTAAGGATTTGGTATATAAGATTTATAAAATCATAATTAACATACATTTGAAATTATACAAAATTTGAATATTTTGTGATAAAATTTTCAAACCATTATTTACATATAATAATTAAAATTCAAACACTACAAATTTAGTACTTAAATCCAGTGCTTAATTTCAATACTTAATAATTATATACATATCTACACAAAATTTTAATTTGCTTAGTATTAAAAAATGTGATGTATAAAATTTTTAAAATTACAATCAAGAATTTCAAAACTATACAAAATTTCAAATTTTTGGGCTACATTTTCAAATTATTAGTTTGATTCAAAACTTAAAATATGAAATAATTCAAACATTATAAACTTAATGTTTAATTGATTTAGTGCTTAAATTTTAGTACTAAATGCTTTTAGTGTTATCAAACACAAACCAAGTTAATAAATTATAACTTATCTTATTTTGTTGCGCCAAATATATATATGAATTAGGTCATTTGTTAATCTTTTTTTTATCAATTTGTGATCCAATTAAGACTTTAAATAAGTAGTGGATTTTCCATGACTCATACATAAAAGATTAGATTTGATCTATCTATTTAGTTATATTATTGTTTTTGTATTATTTTATCATCTTATTTTTATTGCTATAATTTTTTAACACTATATCCTCTCATATTGTCATCATTTTACTACTAGAATAATTTTTTTTTCATTATTAAAAATTTTAAATTTATATTTTAATTCTTATTTTAAAATTTTAACTTATTTTTATCACTTAATGATAAAAATTATTCATTTTTAATTTTTTTTTAGAGAAAGAGTGAATATAGGTTAGATCAAGTTAAGTTTTGTTTAAAATAGATTAGACATACATAAAAATTAATTGGCTTAATTCACCTTATAAAATTATTGTAGCTTATTTAGGCTTCATTCATATATATATATATATATATATATATATATATATTAAGGTTTGATGTAATTTATTAACATATTTAGACCTATAAACTACAAAGACTTAGTAAGCCAATAAACTGGGCTTCAAATAACATAACCTACTTATTATATAAACCGAGTCAAAAGTTAGGTACAAGCTTATTTTATTTTATGAATATACTAGGTTAAATTAAAAATAAGTTAAATCATTATGGACTTATGTCCTGTAGGTCAATTGGTAAACCTTTCAAATAGAACAAAGTCTATAGACTAGTTTGGTTGGATTTATAAATTTTGACAAATTGGACCACTTAAAATTAAATTTATTTATTTTTACCAATAATGCAAAGCTGAATAGATACGAACTAATTCACAAACTCTTAAATTTCGTGGAAATGCAAACTGAAGTGCGGATATGAATTGGATTACAAATCACTTAAATTTATTTTTTTTTTGATAGATAAGTCGAACAAGTCCGTATAGTCCAAAAACTAATCCATATCCACCCATTTTATAGCCTACAAAGTTGCCTATATCCACCTAAATTTTGGAGGAAGAACCTTTCAAGTAGTGTTACATGTGACAAAATTAGAAAATCTATTTAGTTTTTTGAAAAAAACATTTAATTAAGATACAAAATTTTTAAAATTGAATAGACATACCGATGAATCTATATCACGGCACAAGGTTGATTAAAAATTAAAAAAAAAATAGAAAGAATTAATATGATATTTATAATGTATGTATGAATTTTAATAATAATTTTGTTAAATATTTATTAATTACAAAATAAAAAATTAAGATGGATGAATAATAGATATTCATGAATATTTATGGATGGATCTTGACTGGCACTTTTTATTAATGGATAAAGACCATATAGATCCAAAATAGATGAATTAAATAGATTCATAGATGTTTATCTATTTTTGCCGGCCCTAGAGAAATTATATTTAGTGAAAAAGCATAATTAATTGGAAGTTTCTATCAATAATAAAAAGGTTTTTGATAATTCTTTAATAACAAGTAAATATGAATAGATTATGTAATATAAAGCTGATTTATCATCGCAACAAATTAAAATCAAATCCTTTTCGCAAAAATTGTGTTCTCTTTACGGAAAATGTATAATTACTTTATCTTTATTTTTTTATTTATGTTAAAACCTTTCCACCAAAAGCTGCAGAGATTATTCTTGTTCCAAATTTGATTAACAAAGTAATAAAATAATTCAAAAATTAATTTTTATTTAAAAAATTAGAGTAAGATACCCCCACCTTTGGTTTGATAAATTAAATCACCAAATCTCTCATATAATTTTAAGACTTACTATATTGATTATTTTTATGCTTTCAAAATTTATAAAAAAATTAAAATTGATTCATTATTAATATAAAATATTTTACATTATCAACAAATGAGAAGGAGATATGTTATTAAAAAAATATAGTAATTAAGAACTTTTTAAATGTAATAAAAATTTTAATACTTTTTAATAAATATGATAATATATAAATGGATGATACTATAAAGTTAATTATGAGGGGATGATAGTGTAAAACTAATTTACATTCACAATAAATTAAAATTAAATCTATTTATAAAGGTAAAAATGCATTACACTTAAATTTAAATTTAATTTTTCATATATCATTTGAACTTAATCCAAACCTATCTCATAATACTCAAACTAGTTCATCTTGTTTGATTAAACCTTAAGTTATTTTTTTTTTCATTTAGCTAACAAAAAATTTAAATTTAAATGTCTGTGTAAAACTCTTCTTTATATGATCTAAATAAATTTTAAAATTAGAGAAAAAAATTATGTGTGGTTTTATTGATCTCATAAGGATATTAAATTAACTTTTTAAATATCACAACTTTAATATTTTGATTAATATTGTTATTCTCTCGTCTTATTTTCCACTTGAGCTTTCACACTTATCATAAAGACTAAGACTCACGGGCGATCCACACCTGTGATATTTTCTTATCAATAATGTTTAATATTATTCATATTCCCCATTTTTCATATTTACTTTTTCTTTTTACAAGAAAGAATAATTCTTGTATATTTCAATTATAATATTTTCTTATTTTTAAATAGTTGTTATAATTTTTAATGTAATAAAAATTAAAAATTATATTATTAATACATGAGTTCTACGAAATTATTAACTAATTTCTTTCGATTAATTAAGAATAAAAATATATGTTACGTTTAAAATATATAAAAATTTCTCTTAAAAAAATTATACTGACTCAACTTAGAGAGAGAAAAAGAGAACGAGAGTAGGAGGGGAAAGTAGACTGCAAGTAAACAAAAAGCAGAGTTATTGTCTATTTATACATCTATCTTTGTCGGTTCACATCACAAACTCTCTTCTTAGATCATAGTTGGCAACGTCAAATAATCAACACATGGCAAAGCCTTCTCTTCTGCTCATCTTCATCCTTCTCTCACTGGTCCCTCTTCCAACAAAAGCCCGGCCACTGTCCACAAACTCACGGTGGATAGTGGATGAAGGAGGGCGGCGCGTGAAGCTAGCATGCGCCAACTGGCCAGCTCATCTTCAAACCATGGTGGCGGAGGGCCTCAGCAAGCAACCAGTGGATGTGATTTCCAATCAAGTGAGAAAAATGGGATTCAACTGTGTGAGGCTCACTTGGCCACTTTATTTGGCTGACCAATGAATCTCTGGCTTCCTTCACTGTTAGGCAATCCTTCCAGAGCCTTGGCCTCCAAGAATTCATCCCTGGTTTGCAATCAAACAACCCTTCCTTCCTTGATCTTACTCTCATTCAAGCTTTTCAGGTAAATCAATTTGCTTTTTTTTTCTTCAAATAATTTTTTATTATATATATATATATATATATATATTAAAGCAATAAAATATACACTAAAAATAAAATCCAAAATTATATTTTGAAAGCAAATTAAAGGGGCACCGGTCATTAAATGCAAAATGACAAATAAATTTATAAAATTTAATTTAACAAATATAAAATATTTAAAATTTAATTTCAAATTCATCTCGATAGTCATGAAATATCGATAGTTATAAGAATTTTTTTGATTCTCTTACTAATTCTTTGTCACCATATTATCAAGTATTTGACATTCTTTTTTCATTTTGACATTACAAAAGTCCAAGAAAAAGTTAGTGTTGTTTTTTTCTTAAGTCATCACATGTCAACAGTATCTATAAAAAGACACATTATTTAAATTTAATTTTCCAATGGATATGACTCTTGTAAAATGTAAGGACATTATTTATTTAGAATAAAATGACAAATTTTTTAATCATTTAATCACACTCAGGGATTTGCTTTCAAGGGAAGACCGATGACTTCTTACAACAATTAGTCATGAAATTCTATATACTTATTATAAAAATTTTCAAATTTTGCGTAATTTGCAATATTTTCATGTAGTTGTCAAATATCTTATATTAGTAAGTATAATTATTTACATTGCAATTTTTTAGGAAAAATCTGCAAAATTTATGAAAATTTTGCAAAACTTTATTAAAAAAACAGCAATCTCATATACTAAATACCACCACCTTTTTTTTTTTTAAATTGTAATTAATTAAATGGAGTTCAGGCAGTGGTGAAAAGTCTGGGGGACAAAAATGTGATGGTGATATTGGACAACCACATTAGCCAGCCAATGTGGTGTTGCAATAGCAATGACGTCAACGGTTTCTTCGGCGACCGCTATTTCGACGTTCAACTGTGGACCCAAGGCCTCGCCAAGATGGCCACCATTTTCAAGGGAGTTGCTAATGTGGTTGGTATGAGCTTGAGAAATGAGCTTCGAGGCCCAAACCAGAATCCCAACGATTGGTACAGGTGCGTTGTATCCCGGTTTTAAACTGTGATTGCGGTGGCACTTTAATAATATATTGGAATCTGATATTATTTATTATAATTATTTATTTTTCATTATATTTGAATTGAATTTAAAATTTTATATATATGTGCTAAGTAAATATTATAAAAAAATGTGATTGCAGTTAATGCAATGATTATTATAATCATAACCGTAACAAAACATGGGTTATAATAATAGCAACAAGACAAGGGTGCATTTGTTGCTCTTGTCAGCCGTATTGCACTATAGTAACTGGGCAAATCACTTAATATTAAGATGCACTATAGTGACTGGGACAGATCACTTAATATTATGATTTGATATTTTTGAAAGTTTTGTGAATTTTTATATATTCAGAATTCAATTCATAAGTGTGCAACTGTGCATGTCTAAATTTAACCAATTCTATTGTTAATAAAAAAATTAATTTTAATATCTATATAATCGAACTGTACCGAATGGTTTAACCGTCAACTGATGCCTTAAATGATTCAAACCTATCCTTAAAGTTGTGGTCATACCGGTTTAAATTGGATAGAATTGACAAGAATTGAATTAAATCGAAAAATTGGTTCAGTTAATAAAAACTATTTTAACTCATTTATTTTAATTGTTTTTGAATTTTTTTACTTTTTTTAAAAATGGTAATTTTTGGTCAAAACTCAGTAGCCCAATCTATAAAAAAATTTAAAAGAAAATTCATTAATAAACTAATAAACCAATACTCAATTGCTTTATATATGCTAGTTTTCATTAATTTTATAATAATTCTATTCGTTAACTTTATTATTTTATGTAGATTGAGATTCATATTTTGCAAGTGGATATTTAATTTATTTATAAAATTTTATATAATATATAATTTTCTAAATATAATATTATATGATTTAATTATTGGTTTAATCAATTGAACTAATGAAATTATTAACTAGAACCCTTTCTGATTTGATGATTTTTAAAATACTGTATAATACATATTCAATATTTTAAGTTTGAACATGAGATGCCAAGAAAGAAAATCACAAATCAATATAAAATAACAATGTCATTGATTTTGTATGCATGTAATAATTTAATTATCTATAATTAGAGATAGTAATTCATATTGTTTGAATTAATTCATTTATTAAATATATTAAAATTAACTAACTAACTTTTCTAATCATATTAATAATTTTAATTAATAAAATTTATATTATAAAATTATTTATTAAATTTAATTATTTATTATTTTTTATAAAAATATTTTTAATTATTAATAAATTATTATTTAAATATTTATTATTATATTTTTAAAATAATAATTTTATATTTTTATTATATTTACTTATTTACAATTTAGTTATTAATTATTTTTAAATAATATTTTTAAAAATTTAATATAAATTCTTAAATAAATTAGCATATTAATAATAATTCATATAAAAACTTCATATTTATAGTAAATTATTATATTATATCATATAAGAAATTATCATTTTTATTCAAAATTTATCAATTTAATATTAAAAATATTTTCATATTTATTTGTCTTAAAAAATCATCCCACATCTTTTGAAGAGACCCTGATTCAGTGATCACGGCTTGTCCTTTCAAATGTTAATGGGCGGGCCTACTTTTTAGGTGTTATACGGAAAATTAGTTAGAAACTAATCAATGATGGTTGAACTTTAAGATTGTGGTTTCGATAATGGAATGTCTCATCACTACGGTGGTGGTGCCACCTATTAATTCCACCCAGCAATAAAAGCAGCTCAAATGTAACGAAGATCGTGACGTTATCAATAATCAATAATCTTCGAAGACCGTTGTTTTTAAGCAAAAAGACATTTTTGCTCGGCATTTTTCAGCGTTGGGGGCATAAGAGAAAACTAAACTTTAGATATCATCTCTTCTAATTTTAGTAAATGTTTTATTATAGTTTGCACTATTATTTTAACTTTTTCCTTTTATTATAAAGAGGTCCTTATCAAAATAACAAATCAAGGCCTTCACAACCCTTAGGAGAGATAAAGGGTGAAACTAGACATTTTTTTTTTATAGAAATGCTGTAGTATAATTTTGTTATGGACTTTTATTAAAGTATTTTAATCTTTTTATGAGGTTTTGTGTGAAATTTCTAGAAATAATTTTAAAAATATAATGAAAAAAAATCACATTTTAACAAATTTGCATATGAAATAAGGCTTTGTGTGATCCTATTTATATGCTTACTCTGCATTTTACTACACGCATATAATTGAGTTGTCATAACAAAGGTCAAAGGTGTCTAATTAGTTGAGAGGGCTTATAAGATGTTTTGAATTTGAGGTAATCAATTTTTTAGAGTTGTTTGGTGTGCCCTATATAACAATTATTCATGTTACAAATTTCTCGTTATGGTGGATGCTATGGTACCCATTATCTCATTTAATAGCTCCCAATATTGCTATATCAATATAAGTTCGATACCACATGAATATCATAAAATTCCTTTCTCGTTATATATTATAATTTTTTTATAGATTAATTGAACATGTTCGAAAATGTTTTTGTTGCAATTTTGAACAATAGAGTTACATCATTTTATGAAATTATTACATGTAAAATCTATACACTTGCAACTTTTTATAAATAACATTCCAAGATTTTATATGAAAAATTATGGGTTTGTTTGGATATATTTTTAATTTTGTGCTTTCAAAAACTATTCTTATAAATAATTTTTAAAAATAATTATTTTTATTTTAAATTGAAGGAAAACAAATATTAAAAGGTGTTTGGTATTATAAATAAAAAATATTTAATATAATTACAACTAATAGCAAGAATAAGAGAATAAATTAAGAAAATATTTAAAAATTATTTATTTTTTATTTTTAAGTTATATATTTGAAAATTAATTTTTAAAAATAAATTCTAAAAGCAAATTTCTAAAATAATTTTTCTGTTTTTTAAAAGAAAACTATTCTTAAAACAATAAACCCTATAAGTTTTCATGATTTTTGCATCAAACTTTCATTAAAGCCTGCAACTTTTTTTTTTCAATTAAGTGTCTTAAATTGAGGCTTACAATTGCAATATTATTATTGTAAACCACATTATATCTACAAATTTTACATTGCAACAATTACATTTTTTTTTCATATTTGCTGACATTTTTATTAATCGTAATAAAAGTGCAACCGCAGCAAATAATAAAACTTAAGATTATATAGTAAAAAATTAGATAGGTGTCCCAAAAAACCAGAGAAATATGTATATCAGACATCTTTCCATAAAATGTCTCTGATATGCAAGACAAAATTACATTCTACTCTTGGCATTGACATTACCAAAAGGGGCATGGAAAGCGGAGCAGAAGCCGTGCATGCAGCCAATTCAGATGTTCTTGTCATTGTTTCCGGCCTAAATTTCGACACAGATCTATCATTCCTTCAGAATCGGCCGCTAAATCTCACATTCACTGGGAAATTGGTATTCGAAGTTCATCGGTACTCATTCACCAGCGGCCAAGCATGGCAAGCAGGCAACCCAAACCAAGTATGCGGACAGATGACAGCAGAAGTAACGACGAAATCTGGTTTTTTGTTGGGAAAAGGGTTCCCACTGTTTGTGAGTGAGTTTGGGGCAGACACAAGAGGCACCAACGTTAATGACAACAGGTACTTGAGCTGTTTCATGGCATTGGCGGCGGAGCTTGACTTGGATTGGGCATTGTGGGCACTTACTGGCAGTTACTACCTAAGAGAAGGAGAGAAAGGAGTTATTGAATATTTTGGAGTTCTCGGTGATGATTGGGGGCAACCCAGAAATCAAAGTTATTTGGATAGGATTGTTGCCATTCAAATTCCTTTTGGAGGTAAGATATTTAATGCTGTTTGCACTTATTTTAATTTAATTATAAATTCCATTAATTATTGTAGATTGGGCAGAATCTAATCTAGATTTTGTTTTTATACACATTATAATTATAATTAAGAGATTCTCTTGCAACTCTATTAAGGAAAATAATATAAATATAAAAAATGGGATCTAAAATTAAGTTTTGAGTATTTTATATTCATTACATTAAATTTTATAAATTTATCCAATTATTTTATATTTAATAATAATTATTGATTTTCATTTGGAATCTAATATCAGTGCATACATTACTGCTGCTCTACTAATATAAGCTTATTTTAAAATATTTTTTTTTTAAAATATTGTAACTACTGAAAATGAGATATTAAATTGAGTTTTAAAATTTTTATATTCATTGGATTGAATTGGGTTTTACACATTTGCATAACCATCCTATATTTAATAACAATGTTTGATTTCCCTTGAAATTGTATTTTCTTTACATATAGTATTACTATTTTGTTTTTATAGGCATGGGTAAATAAGGATTTGTTTCATAAACAACTGGATAATTGGTTATTGGTTATGATTATAATCGACCATGAATGATGAGTTTTGAAATACTTAATTATAAGTGAGTCCATTTTATGTTTGATAATATTATTGAAAATTGATTTTTGATGAGCATACTTGATTTTGGAAAGTTCACGATTGAAGCAAAAGCTAATTCAAATAACTTTTGATCCAATCGTGATAATCAAACATAACTATACCAAACATGCGCTAAGTGCTTCTAGCAATTTTTTATTTTGGTTATTGTTTTTAACAATTTTTCATTAAGCATATATGTTTTTTTGAAGGCATTTCGTCAAGCTGTTTCTAACTTTTGCAGTAACTTTTTTTTCTTTGTATAATTTTTGTGAGGTAGTTTACCAAAACCAGCTTAAATAAGCTTAACTGAGACCAATAAGCTCTTTTTGCATCTGCTAATTCAGAAACTCATAAACTGGCCATTTGAAAGTCCTTATTAGATTTAAGTCAATCACAGAGCACTTATTTATTGTATCCAAAGAGGGTCTTAACTTTGATTCATCCGATACTGCAGAGCATGCAATGAATAAAACAAACCAATCAACTAGTATTATTCCGCATTAGACTTGCCTTCTTTCTTTTTCTTAGTTATTTCTTTAAGCAGTTGGAAGAATGTGAAGAATTATAACTAAAACACATTTATGTTTTTGAAACGCAGGGCCTGGCATATCAAAAGTGGATCCATACAAAGTGATCTTCCACCCATTGACAGGTCTCTGTATCCTCAGAAAATCACAGCAACTTGAGTTGGGACCGTGCAACATTTCCGAAGCCTGGACATACACATTAGAGCAGACAATATCATTAAAGGGCCAAAATCTTTGCCTGCAAGCAGATCAAGCAGGACAGCAAGCAAAGCTCGGAGAAACATGCACAGCTCCAAACACAAAATGGGAAATGATATCAGATTCCAAAATGCACATCTCAGCTAAAGTGGGCAACGTTCCAGCGTTTGTTTGGATGTCAACTTTGTGAAAAGCGCTTATGTGGTTGTTACCAGCAACTGCAAATGCCTGAATGGAGATGCAACTTGTGATCCTGAAAGTCAGTGGTTTAAGCTTGTTGATGCCGCAAGGGGTTTGATCTCACACCAAAGTCAGCTTTGAAGAATGTTAACTTTAGATGAGAGTGGGTGGGTGAGGGAGTTCAATGAGCCTCGGATGATATAGTTAACTTTAGATGAGAATGGGTAGGTGAGGGAGTTCAATGAGCCTCGGATGATATAATTAATGGCAACTATTGAAAACAATGAAAAATATATAAGAATAAGTGTTTGTTAGTGTATATATTGAACTTTGTCAGTGAAAATAAATATAATTTTAAAAAACATTAATTACTTTAAATTAAGTTTATACTCAGAATAGAATAACTAAGTTTGTTGTTAGTAGAAATACTTAAGGGAGTTATCTAAAATTATCAAAATTTAAAACATAATTATGACAACTTATGATATGTCTTATTTTGATTCGCTCTCCTTCGGAAAAAGGAAAAAAATCACACCTTCTCTGGCTATAAGTAGCAGGGATGAGAATTTGACTTATATCTAATAAATATCCATGATTTTTATCTATTTCAATGTGAGTATTGATTTAAAAAAATGGATATCGGTAGAAAATGATAAGATTTTTATGAAAATTTTACTAGATGTGGATGTGAGTATGAGAATTATATTACCCAACATTCCTAATATCTAAATAAATTTAACTATATAATAATAAGAAAAACTATTTATAGATGGAATCATTTGATTTAAATTAAAAATTTTTAGGATTGAAAATTATTACTAGCACTTTATCTTATTCTTTGGTGTCTCAGTATTGTTAATATTTTTGGACAACTATTTTTTTATTGTCATGTGAAAACTTTATTTTTTACTAAAAAAAATTTCAATATAATTTATATAAATATGTATAATTTAAGTAAAATAGATGAATTGGGAGAGGTATGGAACTTAAAAAAAGATTTCGAATGGATATAGCACAAAAATTTAAGCTGCCTACTTGTATCCTACCATCCATTGGTCGGAATGCTAATCCCATTAGGTAACCGTGGAAATTAACATTCCATTTATACGAATATATCTATATCTATGTTTCGAATAATTGATTGTCTTGATCAAAATTTTCACAATTTATTTTGATTTTGAGTACTTGAAAATTTTGGCATTATCAAATTGCATCTCTGTTCCATTTTCAAGAATGCTTATCTTTTGTTTGAAATGAACAAATAATTAAAAAATTAAATTGAATTGAACTTATGAATAATTTTATACTTGAACTAATTTTAAATGTATTTAATACTTTTAAAGTTCCAAATGAGAGGTATATTAAATAAAATTTGACCAAACCAAATATCCAAGTGCATGCATGGGTACTTCTAATAGCATTATCTTTGTCCCATTTTCAAGAATACTTATCTTTTTGTCTGATGTAAAGAAAAAAGTTTAAAAACTAGTGAGCACTTTAGAAAGGCTAACATAGCAATAGTCATTATTCCTGAAGTGGAAAAGAAGAAAGGCTAACATAGCTATACTCACTATTAATGACATGACAATGAATTCAATAAACGATATAATCATCCTTATATTTTTTTTATGATAGTTATGTGTGTAAAAAGTCATTTTATAAATAATGAAATATTTTTCTTATTGAATGGAGATTTGATTATTTAATGGAATGATAATTTTATAGAAAATGAGTATTTTCATTTTATAAGCATAGTAGATATCCAGTAACATGCTTCCCACTTAACCCAACACATTGTTTGTAAGTAAGAGTTTTTTGCTATTTAATAAAATAGAGATAGACCCATATTTAAGAATAAAAAAAATGTACATTTTATAAATATAGATACCATACATATATACACATACACACATATATAAATGTAGATACCATACATACATATATACACATATATATATATATGGATCTTTTCATTCTGCTAAAGTAAGAAGCTAATTAAAATTGGAGAGAAATTTCGATGTACTGCATCTTTTGACATCATGATCAAACATGTGTCCAGCATGCACTAACGTCATCCACTCAAAACTTACAAATATATCAAAAGCAGAACATCCTACAATAGCAAAAGCAACAAGTGAAAATGAAGCGAAATTCCATTGATGAGCAAAAGTAGCCTGAGGGAATCAATTCAAGGCCAAGCTTTTATCCAGAATTCCAAAAAGATCTAAACCCAGAACGAAGCAAGGAAGCTTTTATCCAAAATTCCAAAAACATCTACTTCCTTGCTTTAAGTGGACTCCATTTGGCACCACCAATCCTGCCTATAAATAGAGCCACTGATTTGCAGTTTTCATATCCAAATTACTTAGTTTTGTTGGTTGCAGAGATATAATTAAGATGGCAATGACATCAAGGAGAATGCGAGCGAGGGGTAATCGGAATATGTTTTCGGCGTCAGATGACAGTGCTCTGACGAAGCAAATCGTTGCCACTCATGCTCCCGTCGATGGACATACTGACGTGAGGCCTCTTCTTGACGTCGTTCAAGACATCTTCGACCGTGCTGCCGCCGCCATTCCTGCCATTCTTCTGGTACACAATGTCAAATGATTTGTGCTATGTAGATTCTAGCTTTCTGCATGCACTCTATGTGAGACCTTTTTTTTATCGTTAAATTATTTGTCAAACTGAAATTTAATGGTTAGATTGGATCGGGTTAGAAAATTGTGCTAAAAACAAAAGGTGCACGGAGTATTTTTTATGTTAAATTTGCATAAATAATACTAAGGTACACACGCACATATTGCAAAATTATTAGATCACTTTATAAACCCATATAATAGATCAATAATGGTGGCGGGCCCAAGGGCAGTGAGCGACAACTTCCGTAAAAATGTTTTTCTTTTCTTTTTCTTTTTCTTTTTCTTTTTTTTTTTTGTTCTCACTTGTTCAATTGTTGATTTATTTGACTTCACAAGTGAAGCATTATGGCTACTATATATTTAGAAGCACTTTTTACAATAGGGTGTTGTCATTTTTACTTTGATACATTAAATTTCATGAATGATTTTGGGGGGTTTTGTGTGCGTATAGGCACTGCCTACAGTATGAGTTCACTCACGATCAATATAGACACATTTGAGAAGATTGTGTGAAATATATTGCTTTGATACATTCAATTTCATAAATGATTTTGGAGGGTTTTGTGTGCGTATAGGCACTGCCTACAGTATGAGTTCACTCAAGATCAATATAGACACATTTGAGAAGATTGTGTGAAATATATTGCTGTGTATATAACAATTTTATTTATTGAGTATTGGTATCTAGTCGTTACTCATTTGAATTCAACCTAACTAGCCAAAGAAAGCATCCATATATATATTTGCAAATTCTTTTGGAACAATTAAGTTTAAAAGAAAGTTGGTTGTGGGAGTGCCTTTTATGTTTAAAAATGTATGTCAAAATTTATTTTTAATTTTATAGAAAGTAATTATGTTGCTATTAAAAAGAACTAGCTAAGCTGGTTGAGAAAAATTTATGTTAAAAATCATTTTTAATTTCTAAGAGTAATTATGTTGCTAATTGGATGACCCCGTGTATTCCGAATTTAAGTGTTGAAATTTATGTATTTATGGTTCCTGCTACTACCCGTCATGGGAAATTCTTTTCCTCACTCTATCTATTTGTTATGATCCCTTTGATTAAACAAAAAAGAAAAAGAGAAAGAAAAAGAAAAGAAGCACTCAATTTTGCTTAATAAATTTTAACCGGCGGCAATTCTTGTTTTTTTGAACATTTCAAAACAGAGAAAGCAAGCTCAAGTCGACACCAACTGGGATGATAATGCCCTCCTATCATCCGACTTACCTGAAATTCTTGATTTCTTATCCCACGTAATCAACAAAATCTCCAGCGAGGTTAGTTCTTTTTGTGTGTGTAAATTTAACTGCATTTCTGCAACTACCATCACACTAGTGCATGTGATTCAGAACCATGATCGAGACCATTGCATGTAATTTGTGTCAGATATCATGCAAGTGTTCCGGTGGCGTTGACCCGCATGCCACAGTCATGGGCATTCTGGGCATACTCTCCAACTATTCATGGGATGCAAAGGTTGTCGCAGCCTTAGCCGCTTTCGCCATCAACTTCGGCGAGTTCTGGCTGGTGGCTCAGCTTTACCCTACCAATCCTCTGGCCAAAGCGGTGGCAATGTTGAAGCAACTGCCCCAAATGTTGGAAGCGGCGGAAACACTGACACAGAAGTACGATGCAATCAGAAACCTCGTGAAGGCCATGCTGGATGTGGCTAACTGCATCGTCCACTTTGAGGAGCTTCCTTCCCACTACATCAGCCCCGACACTCCCCAGATGTTGTCTGCCACTGCTTATATTCCTGTTGCCGCTTATTGGATTATACGCAGTGTCGTCGTCTGTGCGTCCCAGATTTCTGACATTATCGGCAAGGGTCAGGAGTACGTATCTATACCACCGTAATCATCATTTTTCATATTTAGAAAACGTAGCATGGTTTTAACATACAGTTTATAATCTCAACTTTGCATGCAGTATGTTGTTGCATCATGCTCCACAACTAAAATTTTCATCATTTCTTGCTTTGCAATAATTTCATTTTTCCTGGATGCGTAATATATATTTTTTTAATTTTTTGGGAATTCGTCTTAGATACATGGCATCGACAACTGAAACTTGGGAGCTTTCAAGTTTGGCGCATAAGGTCAATAACATACATAGCCATCTTATGAAGCAACTCGAACTTTGTCACAAGCACATAGGTATACTGTATTTTGTGTTTTATGTCTATAATATATCTCCATTCGGATGTGTAACCATCTCGGGAGACATTCTACCCTTTTCTTTCCTGCAGTAGAAGAGATATAGATTCAAAAAATGTATAGAACATGGTCATTTGTGTGACATGCTTTTTACTTTTAAATTTTATCTTTCTTTGTCTTTTTGGAGTGAGAAAAAGATCTTCAATTGCTTCAGGAATTAAAAAATGCTTTTATTTCAAAGTAAGTTAGAACTTATTTTAAGATTGTGTAAAGGAAAACATTCATTCTTGAACCTTTTTTTCGAGGACTTAAGTAATGAGGTCAACCAACGTTGTATAAACAAAATTGCAGATGACAACAAACATCTTGAAGCTTTTCAGACACTTGCGCATCTTTTTGAAATATCACACGTTGATAACTTCAAGATTCTCAGAGCCTTAATTTATAACAAAGATGATCAGCTGCCACTTCTTGATGGTTCTTCCAAGAAAAGGGTTAGTCCTGAATTTCCCTCTCTCCTAAATTTGAATAGCGACATAATGATCAATAACAAATTCACTTTTAAGTAATATTTCCACACGTTTTTCACATATTTTAGGTGTTTATATTTTCAGGTTAGCATTGAGGTGTTGAGGAGAAAAAATGTGCTTCTACTCATATCAGACCTTGATCTCTCCAACAAGGAGCTTTTCATTCTGGAACAAATGTATTTAGAGTCACGACAGAACCCGACAAGGCCGGAGAGCCAATACGAGGTGGTTTGGCTTCCAGTGGTGGACAGAGCAATCCCATGGGATGAAGAGAAAGAGAACAAGTTTCTGGAACTGCAATCAAGAATGCCGTGGTATTCAATTTATCACCCTTCACTGTTGGAGCCAGCATCAATTAGGTACATCAAGGAAGTGTGGTGTTTCAACAAGAAGCCAATGCTGGTGGTGATTGATCCATTTGGGAAAGTTGTGAACCTGAATGCTATCTACATGATGTGGATTTGGGGCAGCTTGGCATATCCTTTCACAGCTGCAAAGGAGGAAGAACTTTGGAAGAAAGAAACTTGGAGGCTTGAGTTGCTGGTTGATGCAATTGATCCATCCTTGTATACTTGGGTATGCTTCCTTCTCTTAGTTGTGTAGGTACTGTACAGGGTATCGTATTAATTATATCTAGGAAGCATGGACAGGATATATATATATATATATATATATATATATATATATATATATATATATATATATTGATAATGTGACTTGACAAGTTAAAAAAATACAGGATGGGACAAACTTCAAATAACTCATATTTTATATAATACAGCAAATTACACTCATCCTCGCTAAAATGAGTTTAACTATATTTGCACCCTTTTATTAATATATGTATATATATGATCATCTCCATTGTCATAGAAAAATAAAGAATATCTATGTATATTTTCTAAAATACAGAGGGATAAGTGTAATTGGTTTAAACCTTTTGACATGTAAGTGTAATTTGCCCTATAATACAAAAATAAAGTAACAAAGAAAAGAAGGGTAAATTACACTTTACTCCTTAGAGGTTTAATATAATTATATTTATACTCATTCTATCTTCATAAATATACACTGACTTTCGTTTTTTTTATAAATCAACCTTTTTTTCTCTATTTTAAACATAGACTTATCAACCTTTTTTTTCCTCTATTTTAAACATAGACTTATTCACCCCTTTTTTTAAAAAAATAAGAAAGATAAATATATATTTATGAATACGGAAGGGGTATGAATGTAATATTAGATTAAATATCAGGGAAGTGTGTAACGAGATAATATAGAAGATACAATAATATAGTAGAAAACATAATAAGAAAGTAAAAAGCTAAAGCAAAGTCATTATAGAATTTAAAGGAAAAAAAATTCTTAAAAATAATAAAAAGAAGAAAGAGAAATTGCGTCCAACCATGATTAAACCCCTGTACATTTAATTTTGCATCAGATGTCAGAAGGGAGATCATACATATGCTTGTATGGTGGCGAAGATCTGAACTGGATCCGAAGATTTACAAAGTCAGCAAAGGCAGTGGCAGAAGCACTGCAAGTACCACTGGAAATGATGTACTTGGGAAGGAGCAATCCAGGGGAGAAAGTCCGCAAGAACTACAAAGTCATAGTCGAAGAAAATCTCAGTCACATATTATCCGATGCTCCTGCCCTAACCATAATGTGGTTCTTCTGGGTAAGGCTAGAAAGCATGTGGCAATCCAAGTTGAAGCAAGGAATGACAGCAGAAAACGACCCAATAATGCAGGAAATACTGACAGTTCTGACATACGATGGAAGCGATGAAGGATGGGTTGTGATAGGCAAAGGAGCAGATCCAAAAATGGCTAAGGGAAAAGGAGAGCCATTTCTGAAGGTCCTAGATGAGTATGATCAGTGGAAGGATAGGGCACAAGATGTAGGACCTT
The DNA here is from genome assembly GCA_020226215.1 of Sindora glabra. Taxonomy (NCBI): domain Eukaryota; kingdom Viridiplantae; phylum Streptophyta; class Magnoliopsida; order Fabales; family Fabaceae; genus Sindora; species Sindora glabra. The sequence continues at coordinate 41,332,312 of CM035229.1, forward strand.
TGGCCGCAATAGAGGATCATATGAAAGGGATCGAAACACCACATCACTGCAATCGATTGATATTGCCGGAGAGCAGTGGAGGGATTCCCGAGAAAGTGGTGTGTGCTGAATGTGGTCGTCCTATGGAGAAGTTCTTCATGTATCGTTGCTGCACTGATTAAGTTGGGGTTTGAGCTGAAGACTTGTGTATACAATGGAGAGGATAAATAAAGGCCGCACTGTGTGTGTGTTTGTGTTGCCGAGAGATTGTGTAACTTTGGGTTGTAATACGTTTTTTATGTGTTTGTGCATGGGAATTGCTTGTATGCTGTTTTGTTGATGTCGTTTTGCCTTGTTTTGATGATTCGTCTTTTCCTATTTTTTTGACATAAATTGTATTTGTGTAATGTCACATATATAATCTTGAGATTTTTTATGCTCTAACTATATCAAATAAATAAACATCAGTAGTAGTTTTTGTAAAGTTTGAAGATTTAGAGTTGGAGTTAGGATATTTAATGTGCGAAAAAAAACAATTTTTAGAGGAATATTCACCACACTTAAATTAAGTTTGCTTTAAAGTAGCATGTGAATTAACTTCTCAATATACAATAGAAATTTTAAAAAAATACAGAAAATAAAATTGGAGTTTTGGTTATATTTCCCTTCGAAATATAATTTTTGTAATGGTAGTAAGTGTTTGAGAGAAATAGAGAACAATGAGTAGAATAGATTTCGATCTTTGTTTTTGTTTCTATTTGTCTTATTATGTCGAAAAGTCTATAACATTTATAGAGTCTGATTGGTTTCATCTAATGGACGTTATTGAAGTTGAAAGAAAATTTTTCATTTTTGAAAGTGACAACTTTACGTTTTAAAAGATATGATTTTACCTTTTAAAAAAGTCAAATTTTTATTTCAAAAGATACAATGATGATATAACAGTCATATTTCAAATTTCTAAAACAATCACAATTATTGATTTAATTTTTGAAATAATAACTTATTATTTTTCCAAACAAGCACTCAAAGTCTCCTCATTTTGTTGGAAAAAAAAAGATTCACTTTTATAAATATTTGCAGCCATGCAAAATTAGACAAATATACATAGTATAGTGTATTTTGAATTTAACATTATTTATTACAAATACCTTAAAATTTATTAGGATCCCTAGATCCATGGCATTAAACCAAAGGGATTGCTAACCTCCACATATGCATGTGGAGGGTAGCAATTTCTATGCTCTTTTATTTAAATAAAAAAATTATGCCATTAATTAAATGATAATAAAATAATAAAAAATATTTAAGTAATATATGTGAAAAAATAATAAAATAATAAAAAAATTATACCATTAATTTAATGATAATAAAATAATAAAAAATATTTAAGTGATATATGTGAAGAAATAATAAGTTAAAATATTTAAATCAACTTTACTCATTCTCTCCCATTTCCATAATTAATATACTCATTAATTAAAGTTGTTGGTGGTGGTGACAAATTGATTATAATATCATTTATTATTTTATTATTTTTAAATTTGTGACATAATTTTTTTCATCCAAATGAAAGAGTGGAGGTTGATAACATTCACTTATGGATGTGGAGATAAATAATACACTTAAATTAATTAATCTTTATGGTAAAACTAGAAAATGTTAGTGATATACCCATCACTTGTTTCATGATTATGTGTATGTGTTTATTCTCGATTTATGGACTCTTTAAAGAGCAAACCTTTAACTCTTATATGAAGCAACATTATGTCTTGATTCAAATATGTGAAAGTTTATAATGTGTTTTTCTTTACTTTAAGGATACAATAATAATATCTTAAACCTTCATTGAGAGTTAGCTCATCCTCCAATATAGTATAGGATGATATTGACTTTATATCTTAGAACTCACATGTGTCAATATATTAACAAATCACATTCAAGAAATTGTTTTTACCGATTTAAACCTTTTATTTGAAACAATTTTAGTAACAGGTCATACTACCATTTTTAATGATAACAATCATTGGGTTTCAACCCATTTCTCTTTCTTATGAGGATGATATCTAAGCAATCTCTCTCTTTAGGGGTTTTGTTGATGGTTTCATAATGTAGGAATTAGATTAGATTACAAGTTATTGTCTTATAATAATTTCAAATCCATTTGTCCTAGCATTTTTTGTCAATATTTTTTTTATTTAAGAAACTACTCTACCAATAATTGATATCATTTTAAAATGAATTGGTTTTTCTCATAAACATTTTATTTCTTGTTCATTCAAGGAACTCCTTCATTAATAATGGGCATCATTTCAAGATGGATCAATTTCCTTATAAACATTTTGTTTAAATGTTTCTTGCTCATTTAAAAAACTTCTTAACCAATAATGGATGCCATTTCAAATTGGACTAAATTTCTCATTAATGTGTTTTGAAAACATAAGAATTAAATTTACTATTCCTACTAGTGATTCCAAATTGAACCCTAGACACTAGTTGATCAATTCAAGATTAAATAAACATAGAAGAGAAAAATAGGGGTTTAAATTTGCAACAAAGAAAGTAATAAAAAAATAGAATCTCAATGGAAAGAAAATTGCAAAAACAAAAGCTCCAATCAAGAAAGATTCATACTTCCAAGAACTTGGTGAAGTGAACAACTTACCTTATTTGAACTTTTAGCCTCTTTTTCCTCTAATTTTTTCTTAGTTGAAGCTTGCTTGGTTTAAGTGGTGATCTCAATTTCTTATCCGCTCTACAACACTATAGCATTTATGTTAGGTTCATTATTAGTTAGGACGATAGCTTTTTTGTACCTTTAGCTTCACCCTTGCTTACTATTGTTATGAATTAGATGATTTGTGTTTCCAAGTGTTGCATGCTAGCCTTTATTTCCTGTTAAAACTACATGGTGTTGTTAGCAAGAGCCTCTTAGCAATTTCAAGTGATTTTTTTATTATCAATCTTGATTCACTTGTTATCTAAATTGAATAATAGGTTAACAATGACTTTAGCTAGCATATCATGACTAAACTTGGGATGAACTTACCAACCTAAGTTGTATAACATGAGTAAGGGTCATATTAATGCTTAGGCTATCTTGGAAATCTTCTCATTGCATGAACTTCTTAGATTGGTTCATCTACTTGTACTATAAGATATATATATGTGTGTGTATATATATATATATATATGTATGTATGTATGTATGTATGTATGTATGTATGTATGTATATATTAGTAGGATATCTAACCATTGAACAAATTCCACACACCTTGACTACTTGTGTTTCCTTATAAACAATTAACAACCAAGAGAGGTTGTCATGACCCTTCTACAGTTATGACTAGTACAAAATTCTTAAACTCAATTCCATTAACGTAAGCTAAGATTAGCAATGATGGAAATAAGATATTAGATGATAATAAATGCATATATTTATGGTTGAGGTAGAATTAAAAAGGAAACTACAAATTCATTCTATTTAATGTGTAATATCCTAGCATATAGGAGGGTTGTTCCAAAAGAGAAGTTAAACTAATTTATATATCTTTATTGCACATGGAATAAGTTAGCTTAACTAAGCCTCATAACCAATGTTCCTTACATAATATATGCCAAGACAATTCTAAACTTAATCACCTCTAGTTATGGCCTTAGCTAGTAATCCAACAAATATATTTAAAGTTACAATATAATTTAAAATTCAAATGTTGCTTGGCTTATAAGATAATACGAAAACTCTTAAGAGGGGAAACTCTTCTATTGTGGTGGATGTAGTAGTGGTGCATTAACCTATGAGTTTGAAAAATAAAACCATAGAAGAATTAATTCTGATAGCTTAGTGAGATAACATTTTACTTAAACAAATAAATTTATAAAACATTTTGTTATCAAATATTGATAGTTTAATCATAAGGTAAATAAGCTCCCACATAGACTTACTACTAGACAATTAAAGAAAATCCTAGGCACAAATGCCTAAAATACAATTCAATTATTGATTTTAACATAGATAGTTGTCAAGCAATATCAACAAAGTAATAGTACAACCTAACATTCAATAACTAAACAAGCAAATAACACTCTTTGTAACTTACAACCATCCTTATCCCATAAAAAATCCAACCTTTCCCCTTTAAGATTAACCTTATCTATTCACAAATAGGCATAGGAATTTGTTCCATAAGCCTTAATGTAAGTATGGTTCACCCATCCATCATCATCCTAAGTAGTAGTACATGCACATGCAAATCTTTCACAAAGTTCCAATTTAGTTGGTTTCACAAAAGGGCATCAACAAAACTTAGTCATTTAAAATTTCAACCATAATATCAATTCATAAGTAACATCATTACAGTTTCTTTCTACTTTGTCTTATCTTATTCATTTATTGCATAATCATAGGTAGATATACTCATTAGGTCTCCAATCATTTATGTCAAGATCATTTGTCCCTATTTAAACATATAAAAAGTTATATTATGGTTAAAATCCTTAGATTATACATAATTTTATAAAGAAACAAAGTATAATCAATTATGTAAATCCAATAAGCAAATATTTGGTTATAATCAATTACATATATGAGGCCAGAAAGATTATAATTGATTATGTGAGCCATTATATTAGTCTAGAGAGAAATTTCTCTTATTATAATCAATTATATAAGCCATTATATAGGTTTAGAGTGCAAACATTTCAATTGTAATTAATAATGTAAGTTATCGTATGAGCTAGTGAACTTATAATTGATTATTAATATTACAAAATAATTGACTGAAGTCTAATGTTTAGAAGATAACATGCTTGTATTTGATTGATATTTACTCGAGTACGATTATATATCCATTTTAACACTTGTTCTATAACCATTGCAAATGATAACAATAACATTGATTTTTTTACCAATAAAAATTGATGTCATTTAACTTTTTGGCATTGTAGGAAATAACATTAAATATTATTTTCTTTCAAACAATTGATAGGTAATTTCTCTAATGCCACATCAACTTCATTTAATAATTAATTGATGTAGTATGCTCCCCTACCCCTAAACCTCATTCCCTCATTTCACATTCCTTTATCCAAACCCTATCCCTTCATTCTTCACTTACTTGTCCACTACCTAAACACTAACCCCATTTCCATTTTCCTTACTTCATTGTTCTTTATATTTCCCTTGTATTCAAGCTTATAGAGAAATAGAAACCAACATCTTCTATGACTCTACAAAATTTTAATTTCAATAATTTTAAATCATAAATTAAATTATCACTACTACAAAAATGCTAATTTATGTTGGTCAATAGACATTAGTTTACATTAGCACCAACATTTATTTCGATATAGTGGTATTTTTAAAATTATATGAAAATTCAAGATGATGGATAAGAATATAATTGACATCTATATTGATTATGGGAAAGTTACTATGTTGGTTATAAAATAATTGACATTTAAACCTTGCATGAAAATTTAGAACATTAATTTTTTACTTAATTGCCATCTAAAGGCATTTTAAAAATCTTTGAGATAGCACAATTTACTTTTCAATGAATAGGATGGCAACTTTAGTTCATAATCATTATCTAAAACACATTTCAAAAGTCACATTGGAAACCATAGATGCATAAGGCATAAGATTTATTTAATAAATAAAATATATTATTTTTTTATAATTTTTTGCTTGAACTCTTTCTTTCCATATGAAACATTTCTAACATCTCATTTTTCTAATATTCTCTCGATATCTATTCAACGATTGATCATTTTTATTGCTAAAGTATCAAATATACCCTTGTGATTAAGATGGAGAAAAATAAGTACCAAATTGGAACTTGCATTGAGTAAATGATTTTGATATATAGTATTTTTGCTATTCTTTCACTTTACTTTTATCGAGGACTATACAATGGGAGAACATTAACCTTTGATTCTCCCATTGTATACTTTTTTAATTGAAATTTAGTAAAAGTGGAATGAAAGAGTTAGTGAATGATAATTTAATATGTGGTTCTTTTGTATTCTCACTTTATTTTCATATTATAAGAGTGTACAAACTAGAGATATTTGAGCAACAAATTGGAGTTTGCATCAAGAATGAAGATTTTAATACATAGTATTTTTCTAATTATTTATTGTGTATTCATATAGATATTTATTTTTTATTTATTGATTTCTTAGTGTATTTATTGTGTATAAATTTTGTAAATATTATTTTCCTTTACTCTTTTATTTGTAATTTTATTATGAATAGAGTAATGACAACTAAAATTATATAAATTTGAATGATTGTTTCTCTTTACTCATTAGTAAGTTATTTTTATGTTAAAATTCTATAATTGGCATTTGCATTATATAATTAATAAAGAGAAGACATATCGAAATAAATATAACTTTTTATATTAAATTGATTTAAAAATAACTTTCTTTTCATATTTATATTTTCTATTCAGATATATTGTGAAATTTATATGAAAATAGTTTGTAATGTTAAGGCATCGATTGAAAATTCTTATAACATTGGTTATTTACATAACAATTTATAGATAATTGAAAAGCCTCTATTATAAAAATGACAAACATAAAAATGTCAGTTTTGGGATTAACCAACATTTAACATGATGATATTTTCTACAAAATTGAAGATTTCTAAATGAATATTATTTATGAAAAAGACTAAATAAAAGAAATTGAAGATGATTAAATGAATGACATTTATGAAGGAACTCCTCTTATATTATTATATTTTCTTTATCTCTTTCTCTATTATTATTATTATTATTTATTTTTCTATCATTTTAGTTTTATTTTCATAACATTATAGAGTAAAATAAAGAAGTGACTTTATTTTTTTGATAGACTGTCACTAAAAAATAAAGGGTTAATTACATACGTGAACACACAAACAATCAAGGGTTAGGGCGTGACGGGTGTCACACTCCCCCATAATATAATTTTCGACACCGTATTTCTGTTTGCAGTCATTAATGCAGTTGATCAGCGACATACATGATACTCCGGGGAGAAGATCTTGACATACTTTAATTTCCACCGCAGAGTCTCCATTTTCTGCATCACCCAGTGAGATCTTATTACTCATTTGTAATTCACTTATTTGATTTCGATACCATAATACAACTTTTGAAATCACTGTAAAATTGACGATAAAAATAAAATTTATAATTTGTATATTTTTTCAAACATGCACTTGATAACTCGAAACATTACTTAAAAGTTTCCTTTGTTAGGACAAACGATTTAAAAAGTCTCTTGAATTTATGTGAAGCAATACATACCGAAGACGAAAGAGAAAACAAGTGAGACCATGAAAAGAGCGGAGAGGGTCTTCATCTTTTGGGTTGACAGATTAGTGTCTAGCTCTTAATGTTAGATGACAGATTTGGACTTTCTAGCGAGATAGCCCCACTATTTATAGGAAAAATTTCTAGTCCTATATCAATGTTGACCCTCTACTTCCTATTGACCAATTTTTCCATGGTCTCCAAACATAAAAAAAAATTAGAAAATAGTTTCAAAAAAAGTAATTTTTCTTAAAACAGACGGATCATTAATATTATTCTATATTACGCTCAAAAGTATTAATGTCATCATACTTTTGGCATAGATTATTTTTTGAAAAAGTATTACGTGATGGTCTCACAATGATAATTAATGTGACAGTTTTTCTTAACACTACAAGAAAAAGAGTTTATAACAATTACATTTGTCGCGGTATAAATAAAAAAATTAACATTAATTTTTTATACCAACGACAATTTTGTTTAAACCAAGTTAGCACTATTAAGAAATAGCAATAGGATCTTATACCAACAACTTAATTTGTAGCTGTAAACACTACCAATAATAGTTTTATAGGAAAATTTTTTAGTTTTACAATTAATCTCAGTATTATTTTCTATTATTTTTTGACAAATTAAAAAACTTCCTTCTTAGTTTTAGGAGCTACTTAACTGTAACACAAAATTACTGGTTTGTCAAAATATAATAAGATATAATATTAAAGTTTTAGTACTACAATAGAACTAAAAAAATTTCCCCATTTATATATGAAAAAATGTTAAATGTGCAACAATTGTGCACCCCGAATCCTTACCATATGTTTATTTTCATGAAAATTACCTTTGTAAATTTTTTTTATTTATTTGCATTAAGATAACAAAAATATTTTATTTATTTGATGTTAAATTTGGAGAATGATAAAAGTAACATAATCGATCAATTTTGAATAGAAAGTTATTTTTTTTTCAATACTATAATACTATTCATTATTTTTTAATTATAATATATATATATATATATATATATTAATATAATGAAAATTTTCTTTTAAAAAAAAATCTTGTACACAACAAAGGCAGGCTTACTTTCCGTCAATATATTAGAGTTCTCGGAAAATTCATGTGATTAAAAATGTGAAGTTATGCAAGAGTTACAACATATATTTAACTTCTATTTATTTTAACCGAAAATAAAATTTTATGAAAATTCTTTTATAAGAAAATGTATTTTTAGAATATGAATTGATTTTTTGTGACTTGCTAACATAATTACAAATATTTTCTCTCATTTGGTACATAATAAGAAACTATTTTCTTTTATTGAAAATATCATTATACATTCAAAATTTACCTTTAAATTTAAGTCATTCATTACTCATTTTGTCGTTAAAATAGTTAACAAATCTTGAATTGTGAAAATTAAAAATTAAGTAGTATTTGGTACTAAAAACAATATAAAAAAATATATTTATATCTTTCTTTTTCATCTTCGTTATTTCTTTATAAAACTAATTTGTACTCATATGTATTTATCCAACAATGATAATCGCATTAATTATTCAGCTCTTAAATTGTTAAAATATTTTTTTAACCTAATTGTAGTACATTTGTATGAATAAAAGGAGAGAGATAAGAGAGAAAATGAGGGAATAGTGGAGGAATATGGATGGATTAAAAAAACCTAGCAAAAATAGAGGGAGAGAGAGAAAGAAAAAAAGAAAGGAAAATAAATAGTGAGTGTGATTATGTAATTTAAGATGATTTAGGAAAATAATTTTCTTTAATTAAAAGAAGAAATCATTTTCCTCAAAATATGCTATCATTTTTAAGTTGACCAAAATCTATTTTCATTCATCAAATTTTCTATTACCTGCAAACGTAAGAAAATTAGAAAATAATTTCTTAAAATTTTTTTCCCTTTCTTTCTTTTTTCTTGAAACGAACGGACCGTTAATATTATTTTATGTTACAGTCAAAATTATTAATGTCATCATACTTTTGACAAAAATTACATTTTGAGAAAGTATTACATGACAGTGTTACAATGATAATTAATATGGTAGTTTTGTCTTAATTAAAATTTCCACTCGGTCAACCTGCTAACCTACATATTCAACCTCTGTCAAAGCTAGAAGGAAGTAGTATTGTAATAATTAATATGGTAGTTTTTTTCTTAACCTAAAATTTCCACTTGGTCAACCTACTAACTTACACAATCAACCTCTGTCAAAGCTAGAAAGAAGTAGTAAAGAAATGCTCTCTTACAAAATACCAAAAAATTGTTAAAATTATTTAATGTAAATTAACAAGCAAAGAATCAAAAACAATTTGATCGGTTCAATATTATAAAATTTGCCTTTATACCGTAAGAATAGAGTTCAAAATATAAGAACACAAATGGAAGCCCAGGGGAAAGAGGAAGAAGAAATAGAAAGGAAAGAGTATCTATGCGCTATTCATAATGTTTAAAATTTACGATATATTTTCAATGGAAATATTCATTATACATTTAAAAAATCCATTGAAAATAACGAGATTCTTTATATAAAATCCATTACGATATATTTTTGATGGATTTCCAACTAATTTTTTAGAATTTTTGATGAAAATAAATCCCTTAGAAATAGTGAACCATTTGAATTTTGATAATGTTATTTCCAATGGGTTTTTGAAATTTTTTTTCTTAATTTCCAATGGATTTTATAAGTAAAAAATTTTTGTCACAAAAAGTAAAAATTGGAATATTAACTAGGTTGACAATTTGGGTATTTCCAAAAAATTATAAACTCTGAAAATTAATGAGTCATTTATTCTATACAAAAAGTAAGTTTTTGCTGAAAGTTAAAATTCTTAGAAAGTAAATTTCTATATAAACTTCTTAAAAAATATTCAAAATTATTTGATTGACAATGAGGTTGTAATGCTTCATAGAAAGTAATTTTTTATATTTTATTTGAATCAATTTTGAACTTCTTGAAAGTGTTAACAAAATAATTACAACACCCTCAATGTTATTATAATACATATTAATAAGTTTTAATTATTTTTAGTTCCTTTTTTTTGAAATTATGTACATGATATCTTTTGTATCATAATCTTTGTTAACTCATAATTTTATATTTTTCATAAAAAATTATATTAATTCATAACTCATAATTTTATATTTTTTTATTTTGGAAAACAATATTACTTTAAAAATACATATATTACTCATCTATTTATTCATTCATATAAAATATTATACATGTTACATAATTTGACATTAGTTATATTTTTATAAAAAAATTATCAATTGACCCATTAAAAATGTTTGTTTCCTATTAAAATACTAGATATAAATAACAAAAAAATACTTTTTACTACCAAAATTATTTGATGTAATTAAATACTATATATAAAATCAAATTCATATAAATGACATTGGAGTTTTGGGAACTAAATTAAATTGGAAAAAATAAAATTAAACATAAAATATACTAATATAACAATAGCTTAAAGATAACAACAAAAGTTACATGATAATAGAGATAATTTAGTTGTTACTAATTAAATTTAGTAGAATAATTTTGTCATTAATTAAATTTATTTATCATTAATTAAATTTGGTAAGGATGATTTTGTGTTTGTATCCATAAAGAATATATGAAGTAGATCATACCTACGAGGGAGGTGAATAAGTAATTTTTCATATTTTATGGGAAGTAGAACTTTTCAGAAAGTCTTATTTCTCTCAATTTGTTAAATAATAGCTAACAAAACAACTTATTTCTTTTCTATTTTTTAGGAAAATAGAACTTTTCATACTATTATTGTGAATTAAAAGACTCTTAAGGTAACAAGTACAAAGTTAAACCTCTATCAATGAATCAAATCTATGAATTACTTAGTTAGAAAATCGATGTCATTACATATACTCCATGTTAGTTCTAAAATTGATGTTGAATATACCAAATATAATGACGCCTATATATACAATCAACAGTAATGGACTAAAGAACCTTAAAACAACTGCTATTAAAGGGCAAATGTGTAGTAGTAATAGTCAATTACCACTACAATTTGGGTAGATTTCTAAATCGAAAATACTATTCACTTTGCCATTAATACCACTCAAACATATTTAATACTCTATTGATCCATACCAAACCATACTATAAATGAAAGGCTTCTTATTCATGCCATTTCCAACATCAAAATTAAATCAAACACTGCAAATAATCACATTCTTCATGTATTCAAGTGAAAAACCTAAAACTTGATGTAAACTGAACAAAATTATCTTATTCTTCAAAATAAGACTAAAATGTTCACTCACCTAGTATGAAAGAGTATTTGGAAGGTTGAATTTGCTATCTCTTAACCTTAAATAACCAAAATCCTAAGTATTTCACATTATGGTTCATCTTTTCCCCCATTTGTGTGAAGCACCTAAATCCTTTCAAATCTCATGAAAATAATTGAGAATTCAATTGTTATAGGAATCTTACCTTGTTTGAGTGAAAATTTTGATAAATATTAACTACATTCTAGTTTGATTGAAGAAAAACTGTACATGGAAAAAGAAAGAGAGGAATAGAGATTAAGAAAGAAGTTGGGTTTTAGAAATGAGATGAATGGGGATTAAGGGCTAATATTTAGGGTAGGAGCATTTTTGAAATTTTGTTGTAAATTTTTTTCACATTTACATTCTCATCTTTAAATGCTTATAACTTTTTATTCTTTTATTCAAAACACTTTTCTTCAATTAAAACCTTCAAGTTTTTCATTTTAAGCCTATTTAAACAATCTATTTTCATTTTTTGAAATTTTTTTCTCTTTTTCTTAATGCCTCGCTCATGCTCTCTTATCATACTTTATCCATTTCAAATATTTTTTTTAAAATTTCAATGCTAAAACTAGTTAATTACTTCACACATAAAATACTTTAATTATTTTAATTTCCTAGGGGATGTAATAAAAAGGAAAAAATCTCTAAGGAGAAATTGGTTGTGTTTAATAAATTTGATTGAATTATTTTTTTGAAAAATAATTTCTAAAATATCCAAAAAAAATTAATCCAAAATCTCGATTTACATGTAAAAAAATATTAGGTAGTGTTATTAAATACATTGGTAATTATTGCAAATAGGGCATTGGTTTGTACAAATCAAAATATAATACATTTACAAACTAATATACCATAATAAATGAATGTCACAATTTGTCTAAGAGTCACAAGTTAATAGTTGTAACCAGTTTGCCAGGCTTAGGTGAAACTTGACCTAAAAATGAAGCATAGTATAGATGTCTTATGGAATGAATTTGGGAGTAAATACATTTTTAGATTATTTTTCCTAATTTTTTCACATTTAAGGATATTTTGGTAAATTTACCAAGGTTTTAGAATTTAAAGGAGTTTGAAAAGCTTGTATTTGTGATCCATATATTTTTATCTTTATGTCAATATATTGTGATACCAATTGGACACCTAGAGTATGAAAAAAGAGCTTGTGACATTGAATGGAGTGCCTTGTGGGGTGCCTTGATATTGAGCTTGGGACTCAAGTGTATTTGCTTATAGTCATCCCTTACATACTTAAAACTATGTAATGAGGCATATACCATTAAATAGAGTTAGCCCTCTCCTTTTTAGTCGTACCTAGAGGCTTTTAGTGTGGATTGTTCTTATGGCTTGATATTGATGAATGCTTTGGTGACTTGGTTATGTTGCCTTTAGACATGTTGTATATAGGATTTCATTATGTGGATAAAAAATATTTGATATTCCACTATATTTTCCAAGTGAGCCATAAGAGAGTTTTATAAAAAGGTTAACGAGTTAGCCTCATGCCCCGCATGGTTTTAACTAGAAAGCTATTAGCTTATAAAATTTGGTATTAGATCCTAATTAGTGCTAGTGAACATGATCGAGTAGGCAACAATTGGTTTGAATGTGGTTTGTTTAATGCTATTAAGAGATCATTGATTAGTAAATCAGATGCAAGCTTAAGTGCTTATGAGTTAGCTTGCAATATGCGGGGAAGTGGTTATGTACTCTCTCATAGTAGTGGTATTAAAGAATGCTTAACCATTTGAAAAAGTGTGTAAATTGATAGCCAATCCAATGGAAGAAGCTTTTGTCTTACTAGTAGGCTTAACAAAAACCAAAGGCATAAAATTTGCAATTAGTGGAACCAAAAAGTGAAACTTTGGTCATGTAGAAATATGGCCATAGTCAAAGGATGCATCTTGAGGGATGACACTTTGGAATAATGTGTTAAGTGGATAACTCTATTATAAAGGAGTCTAAAATCATGTCAATAGGGTATAATGATACTCATAGGAGTATTGCTTAAGGGAACATAGCCGGTAGGCTAATGTGATCTCACAAGCAGATTAAGAAAATATGCATAATCTATGGGTTTGATAGAGAGGACATAATCACCTTCAAGATTTGAGATGAGATGCTAGAGAGCTAGTGCCTTATAATCTCGTAATAGTAGCAATGATACTTTGATGCAGTGAGCTATGTTATATTATTGCTTAGTGGTGTGGCGACAATGACTCGAGAGAAGTATAATAGACAGCATGACATAATCATATTGTTGAAAAACTTTATAGCAATGACCATAAGTTCACATTTACTCATGCATAGGCAAAGTGAAACTTGAGCTAAAGTGTGAGAGGACTTTATATGTAAACCCATCAAGCTATTGATATAAGAAAGCCATTAGATGGATATACTTAATGAAGTCATCGGGGGATGCATTTAAGTCAAGATTATAAGAGCTTAAAATGGTTAGATGTTGTTCAAGGTAGGAAAGGTCATAAGGACTATGATGTTAAAGTACATTAACTTTGAATATAGGCTATGATGATTGAGATACCATGAAGGTGTTAATTTAGAGAAGATTGAAAGGTATCCAATCGATTGTGAAAGTGGCATTGTAAGGTATAATAAATTGATTGAACTCAATCTAAGTGAACTTATAACTAATGTTATTGGGCCTTTAAGTAGATTAAACATAATTCTTGGCACTTGTATTTGTACAATATGACATTAGATATAAGATACTTATTAGTAGGCGATTCTGAATGTTAAGTATTGCTCATAAGCTATCGAGTTATTACTCACTTTTGCTGTAAAGGCGGCATTTGTGCAAGTTGTTGAGACAAGTAGCATATAATTGTAAAGGCAATAGCCTATCAAACAAATTATATCTATAGTAGGTTTGGGAGAATTAGTAGAATAGTAACACTAGAAAGAAGCAAGAAAACTTTAAAAAAGCCTATTGAGGAAGCTATTTGATATATGTAGAGGATGCATTTTGCCAAAGAGAATATTGAGGCTACAATAGCAACTACCTAAATATGCATAGGAAAAAATCATTAAAGCTTAAAGAAATAAGAATGAAAGTTTGAAAGTGCAAGTAGAATTATTTATAATGCTATGTTAGATTCAAACATCAATGAAGGCATTGACATTTAAAATTAGAGAGAATGTCATAAGTTGATAGTTGTTACTAGTTTAGCAGGGAAGTATGCTTGGTTTTAGACAAAACTTGGCCTAAAAATCAAGCATGGAGTAGAGGTCTTATGGAGTGAATCTGGGGGCAAATACCTTTGTAAATATTTTTCTGAATTTTACTAACTTTAAAGGCATTTTGATAAATTTGGCAAGGCTCAAAAATTTCAAAGAATTTGAAAAGTTAATATTTGTGATCCTTATATTTTTTATATTCGTATTGGTATATTATAGTGCCAATTGGACATTTAAAGTATATAGAAAAAGGCTTATGATAACTTAAAAAAAGTATATTTACTTGTATTAGGTGTATTTTTTATTTAAAATACTTTTTAAGTAGGTGGAGTGTTGATAATCTAGTAGGGCACCTTGACACTAAGCTTGAGACTCAAGTGTGTAATATTGTCTTATAATCATCTTCTACATACTCAAAATTATGTAATAAGACATATACCATCGAATAAATTTAACCTTCCCCTTTTGGATGTACCTATATGCTTTTAGCAGGAATTGTTCTTGCAACTCGATATGCATTGGTGCTTTGGTGATTTTGTTATGTTGCCTTTGAGCATGTTGTACAGAGGATTTCATTATATGAATGATAAATCTTCAATATCCTGCCATCTTTTCTAAGTGCCCCACAAGAGAATTTTATGGGAAGGATGGCATGTTAGTCCCAAGTTAACCTTATATATTGCACGATTTTGGCTAGAAAGTTATTGACCTATAACATTAATGTTGTGATTGGTATAGAATTATTAAACCTAATTTTGTCAACTTAGATTAGAATTTAACATTAGTAAAGATAGTATATTAGAAGGTAATGGATCCATACATTCATGGTGAAAGCAAAATGAAGTTAGAATGATAAATTCTTTCTCTTTATTAATTTGGAAATATCTACACATATGAAAAGTTGCTCCAAAATAGAATTTAGGACAAGTTATATACCTTCACTACACAAGGAATAATTTGACCTAACTATGCCTTAAAACATTATTTCTTATATAGTCTATGTCATTACAATTCTAAACCCTAACACATAATCGTGGCCTTGGTTAGTGAGTCTACATGCTATCATAATTACAATATTAATCATAATTTCAATGCTACTTGACTCACATAAGAATGAAAGGCCTTAAAAAAGGTAAACCTATTTACTATAGTAAGGATGGGGGTGCTATGCCATCCTGAGTATTTTAGAAAAAATAAACCATGAAAATGCAAGTTTGAGATTTTAGTGAGTTAACATTTTACTCAAATAATTAAATTGATAAATGGTAAATGAATGATAACATCAATTCATTAATAGAGTAAATAATCTCCTACATGGAAATACCAAAAAATAGTTAAGTAAATTACATACGTATTTATTGCAATGTAATACAGTTTATTCACTAGTCATAGTGTCAAACCTGACAAAGAAAGATAATATAGCTTGATAATGCTACATAAACAAATAAACTACCTTGTGACAATCATTTAACTTTATCCTTTCATAAACTTAATCTTGGCCTTTAAGGGTTAACCTTATCTCTTCACACACAAGTACCTGAGTCTAGTGTATAAGTCTTAACATAAATATAGTTTACCCTTACCATTGTTATTTCACAATTATAGCATATACATAAGTAAAACATAACAGTTATTAACCTAATTGGTTTCACATAGAATGCCAAGTCCATTCATAGTCATTCAATCTATAATAATCATTACTATAAAATTGTAAATAGACATTAGGTGTTTAGTGGATTAAACATCAATTTCTAATCGACACCTAGTGAAGCTTCACTATATATATTTTTATGATATCAATTATATAATTAATGTCAAAAATTAAAATAATGTTAGTTTTTTTATTAATAAAATTTCATCATTTCTTTGTTGGAAATTTAATTTAGTGAGGTGTAAAATCAATATTACATGTTTGTATTTTTAAAAAGCCAACATGGAATGTCTTATATAGCATATCGTGTCTATTAAATAATCAACGAGGTATGTCCATACCACTTTAAAAAAATCCCCTGTTCCCCTCTGTACACACACTCCATTTTGTATAGCTTCAAAAAATAACCCTACTGTGCTACATCCAATTTCAAATACATATACTACCTCCAAGTGAAATTCAAACTATCTCTACAATGGTCTAATATAAAAATATATACAAAACACCCAAAATGAAACAGAATCCAACATTTCATATTACATCACATAATCCTATATTATTCAATCTAATACAAAACAGGTTAATTGAAATAGAAACCATATTTCTTGTTACACTAATTTCATTCAATTAGGATATTGGATTATATAATACCTTGTAAGCAGAAGATTGCATTGCTAAATATTTGCATATAGTTAGACTATGTTTCAAACTACAAAGAAAAAATAGGCACATTAAAATTCAAAGAAATGGCTTATTGGTGAAAGCTAAATTTTCTTCTAATTATCATAGTTTTTTTTTTGTATGAGGATATTGAAATCCATGCCCTTTCATCATTGTTATCTTTTACATGAAACTTATATTAATGAAATAGAAACAATTAATGAGATACAAACTAATAATCAAGCAATTATGTATGTATATATTCTCAACAAGGAAATTAAACCTAAACACAAGTATATATCAGTGTGCATCAAAACTATAACCATAATAATCCAAAACTAAACATTTTCCAAGCACATCCTAGAAATTAAAACAAATTCATATGTTTATATGCAAGCTTCTATATGTAATTTATTTCTTACCTAAAGTTATGGTGTATACTTATGAACCAATAGAGCATTAGAAACATTGTATTCATATTTCATAACCTCAACCTTAATCATTCTAAGTTGAATATTTTGCATGCATTAACATGGAGCCCAAACAAGCAATACCACATAATTAGAATGAATATATTAAAACATAACTCAAACAAAATTATTAAAAGCTTTAAAGATTATACCTTATTTGCATGTAAGAGCAAAAGGAAAATTTATGCTATATAATTCTTTTAGATTTCATCTTAAGTTTGAAAGAGCTTCATGTTAGAGGAATGTTAATTCTCTAAATGGTCCTGTTGCTTTGTACTCTTTTATTTTTGTTCTCTTGCTAGTTCACTTGTATTTTTTGATGGTGTGAATGATAATATAGAGTGGCATCATATTAATCAATTTCCATAATTTTTAATAAAAAATTACCAACATGTAAGGTTATGTTAGAAAAACCATAATGGTTATTAAATGTCATATTTATCATAAAACACTATCATCTATAATTAGGTGACATCATCTTGCTAATCAATATTTAACGTCAATTATTAACCAAAAATTGATGTCGTGATACTTTAATGTCTATTAATTGAAAAAATTGATATCTTTTATTTTGGGAACTTTTTTTGTGCTTTTTGAAGTAGTAATTTTATAAACTAAGTATAAATTTTGTAAATACACCAACATCATTTTTGGAACTGAATAATTTTTTTATTCAATTACAACTTTTTTCTTATATGACTAAACAAATACAAACAATAATATATTGAATTTAAATTTAGAAATATATAGGAGAGGAGATAATTTATTATGAAAATATATTATATAATTTTATTTATTTTTGTATCATTACTTAGACATATACACCATAAACATTATAATTTACAATGTACAACTAACTTCTTATTTACAATAAACATACAATAAATGAACTAATAGTAACAAAATGGGATTGGAATTATCTTTTACTCATAATTTCTTTATATGGTATTCTTATACAAGGTTATGGTGTCCTAATAATGAAAAAGAAAAGCAAGTGTCCTTCAATTTTAATTCCAATAAAGAATTACACTTTTCTTCATATTACTTGGGGGCTTTTAAGTTAGATAGTGTAAATTATCATATTCAATATTGAATCTTGTGTTATTATGTTAAGTACTATCTTATTCAAAAAATAAGTCTTTTTGCATATTGGTAAGTCTAAGTAATACATTTTTCTCCATTATCAATTCCAGAATTTAGATTGAATTCAAAGATAGCTTCCTTTCCATCTCATCTAACATATTTAAAGATGTTGCAAATCTTGTTGACAAAGGATTTTCCTTATTTGATATCTCTGCTTTCACATTTTGGTGAGGACTTGAAAATATGTAAAACTTTAGATATCAGAGGAGGTAAGTCCTTTAATAAGATTTATAGCATCTAAAAGTGTCACATGAAATGGAAGGTAAGTTATAATCATATACAATACAAAATCTCAAATTAATTAATAAAGGTTAAGGCATCATTAAGCTATTTCAAATGAGTAATGAGAGTAAAATTTATAAGCATTATGTAAAAACTTTGATGTTGGTTACTAATAGGAAACTAATCTCTTTGGTTTAATTTATTTCCCATCAAATTGGAGGTTTCTTAAGATGTTAGTTAAGGACTTAACTAACATGTAAACATTTAATGTTTTCTAGGAAAATGATTAAAATGACTTTAGACGGTAGTTATGTACAAAACTAACATCTTAAATTTTTGCAATTTTCTTTTAATTTCATAAATAGCATCCATTTAGGCATCAAATAAACTCATTTGTCATTTCTTTATTAGATACATTTGGAATATTTTAGATGTCTATTGTATAAAAAATTGATGTTATAAATTATTTAAATGTTAGTTATTGGAAAAAATTAACGTCTTATCATTTGAAACTTTTTTATATCAATTTTGTTATATATTTGCAATGAAATTATGAATATAAAGAGAATTATTTTTTACTACTTTTACAAAAAATTATTTATGTTTCAATATCTTCTATTTTGTAAACTTTATAATCCAAGTGCTAATTACACAAATTAAGTATAAAATATAATTTTTCATTAAACAATTTATTATGAAAGCATAAATAACTAAGCAAAGAGCAAAAAAATCAGCAAATTTATATGGAGATTATATTTCTTTCCAAATCATTTCCATAAAACAAACTCACACAAAAATAATACTAAATTATCAACACATAAAAACTATAGCAAAACCATTATATATTAAAGTTATCATTCTTGGTACAAATTTCTATTTATTGCTTAATTTTCTCCATTTTAATCACAAGAATATACATGGAAGAACTAAAAGTAGTTAAGTTTTTCCAAGTAAACTTTATTGATGAAAGTGGAGGATTGTTAGAGAGATTTCATCAAAAACTTCAAAATCCTCATACTTGTTAAAGAAAGTTTGGTTACTCATGCCATAGATCATATGGTAACAATTCAAGTCATTTTATGATATTGTAAAGAATGAGTGGAAGTACTCCATATGATTTATATCATTTCTAAATTTGCAACTAGAATATTAGAGAGTGGGAGCAAAATTTTTAGTAATTATGTAAACACTTAAAGCTCTTGATAATACAATTAAAGTTCGGATGAAAATTTATAACCATGTTACAAAACTTTCAAAAGCAACGCATCCATTCCCTAAAAATTAAGTTCAAGAATGGATGGGTTACCTTAATAAATTTCACAACAAGCATATCTTAGAAATGTTTCATATGAAAAATAAGAGAGTAAGGTGGAATTTATTAGTAGAGTGAAAAATAATAAATATTAGTTATTAACTAAAATTAATGTCCTATGTATCATTGATTTCCAATAGATTTGATTGTTGCTATACCATTAGATGTTGATTAAGTAAAAAATAAACATTCAAAATTTTTACATTTTTTAGCAAAATGCTTGAAATGTCCTTTAGATGATGGTTATGTACAAAATGGACATCTTCACTTTTTCATTGTTTTACATAACCTCATAAATGATATATATTTAAATGTCAATTAATTGAAAAACCAATGTATTAATCTTTAATATTTTCTAGCTAGATTATTTATAGTATATTTAGACATTAGATATATGTAAAATTGACGTGTTGAAATGTCCTTAAAATTTTAAAAAAATGTCACCACATCCAAATAGTGTTGGTTATGTTTATAATTTGTCCTTTTAAATTTATATATAATTTTTAAAAATACAACTATCTCAAAATAGATGTCTATGTTAGCCTTGATCGACAATTATTAACTAATGTCTATTTATAATTTTGTAGTATTGAATATAATTTATTCTTAGAAAACATATATGAAGGGGTATTGTGTAAATAAAATTCTTAAAACATGTAAAATTTGAAAAGAATGTAGGATGAATTGATTGGAGAATTGATTGATGCCTTATAGAAGACATCTGTCAAGGTTGAATTGAATAAAGAATCAATTCATGCCTTACAAAAAGCCTTTGTTATGTTTGAATTGACTGAGGAATCAATTTAGGCTATATAAATAGCACACTAAGCCTGATGAATTAATTCCCCTTAATGAATTATAGTTGAATTTATTTAGCAATCTATTCAAGCAATACAAAAACCATTTCAAGATTAATGAATTAATTAGTGAATACAATTCACCTATCAAATTTTGCATATTTTGCTTGAAGTACACTATTTATTGAATAAAATCCACCCTAAATCACACTCATATTTTCAAATATCTCACATAAATCACCATAAAAGACATGTTGCAACAATATGATCCACCATGAGATTTACAATTTCTAAGCTAAAATCACAATAACCCAACTAAGTTCCTTTAAAAGCCTATATTGGCTAAAATATGAAGATTTTCATGTAAATCAATAAAAGCTTGAGTATAATGATACTCGTTAGTTGGAGGAGGAAAGATTGAAATGGATTTAGTGTTGGATTAAGCTACTACACACCAAAAAGAAAGAATTTCTTAAGTTAGGGCAAAATTTTCCTTTGAACCCATTTCATTATCATATAACCAAATCAACAACAATTTGCTTATGCAATGAAAAGGGGTTTAGCCATGAATTTATTGAGATGAAAAGGACTAGGAATTCCTCATCTCAATGTGTTGATTGATGAAAAGGAAGATAAAGATTGAGAAAGATAAGTGAAGAGAGAGTTGGAGAGAAAAAGGAAGTTGATTGTGAAAAAAGATGAAAAGGGATATAAGGTTTAAGGTATAAGGGGTAGTAGCAAGGACAAAATAGAAAATAGTATAACAGGACTTCTTCAACTTGCTTATCCCACAAATCCTATATCATGAGAATATGTATAATTATGAAAATTTATCAACACACATTTTCTATATAATCAAGTCATCCTAAAGGAAAATAATATGGTTATAATAATTCAATCATGATTTTACTCATCCATAATATATCTAGCAACGTAGCTAAGCTCTCATCATTTTTAATTACCTCTAGGATAAAAATATATTTTAACTTCACCCCAAAATTCCAAAGCAAGGGTTTAATTAACAACTTTCTAGTCCTAATGCCATCGGGTGTAATAACAAATCCAGCTTTTATTTAAAAAAAATCTTAAAATTTTGGAGAAGAATCACAATAAATGTAATTATCAATGATTTAGTTTATATTTGAATAATAAGTCTCTACAATTTACTTTAAATTTTAATTTTTCATGCCTTATGTATATTTATATTTTCTTACAATTAAATTTATTTTTTGTTATTTTTTAAAAGATCTTATAAGTTTGAGACTTTGTTATGATGTCTTAACTTAATTTATTTCTAAATTGTATCAATTTAATAATTATTTTTCTTTTATATTTCATATTTAGTATGATTAATGATAAATTATCTCCATTTTTTTAAATTATATATATGTACTAAAGTAAATTGAACAATTTTTTATATGCATTGGATACCTAACTTAATATGCTAATTAAACCTGCTCCCCACGAATCAAATTCTATGAACCTATACCCATATCACGTAACAAAGTGTACCACGAATTAGGTAACACTGGACAGAGAGGTTCACTGAATTAATTAGTTTCTAATTTCAAAAATATTCTCCATCATCTTTTAATTCATGGTAGGTATCTAGACCAGGTATTTTATTTTAAAATTTCAAAATTTCTATACCAAAATTTCGACATTTGAAATTTAGATAAAATCAAAAAACAAAACATTATCTCATGCAGTTAAAATTTAATTAATAAAGTTAATTAAATATTAATTCTAATTATATTTTCTTGTTAGGGACAAATATTCTAACATCATTTTTTTATAGATAAGAACAAAATAAATTATTTTTCCTTCAGATTTTATGGATAAATGAGACTAAAATGCATTTATGGTTTAGTTGTTTGGATGAAGCTAAGAAAATAGAGCCAAGAATTCCAAAGCTAAACATAATCATTTTTCACCAAAATTTTAAAATTTGAAAACTAATTTTTCACTCATTTTTAGATAATATAATTACTGGGTCAATTATTTTTTCAAGCATGGAGTAAATTTGGATAAAATCCATAAAGAAATTGCACAAAAATTTGCAATAAAAGAACCGGCTCATAAATTAAGTTTAATACATGGTCAAGTGACTTTTGATTAAAAATATGGGTGAAGGAGATGAACGATGTCATAGCATGTGGGTGCTTTTAGGCAGTAAACATACTGCCATGCTTCACTCCCTAAGCACTCTCTAATGTGTATTTTTTTAGAATAAATATAGTTTTAGCTATATTTTTTCTTATTTTATTTAAATACATAAATGAACTTATTTTGAGCCTAAAATTTTTTTCTATGTAATTCATATAATATTAGCTACCTCCAATAATTTTGTAACAATTTTTGACACTATTTGAATAATGTAATAATTTTTGAAAGATTATTATATTTTATAAGAATCATTATATACTCATATTATGCCATAAAATACTTTATGTTTGTTTTGGTATGTTATTCAATTATTTTGAAATTTTAGATTTAAGTTTTCCATAAATTTATAGAAACTTAAATTTTCATACCATCTCTAGGTTCTTTAGTCCACTTAGAGAATATTTTAGATAGTGAGAGTTATAGAGTGTCACAAACTAATGAATTATTATCTATCATCACATGGTTTAATTTAGTGTAGCCAACGAAGTAGAATACTAAGAAGGCCTGTTATGAGTATCCTATAAAGTTGAACCAATCCTTCAAGGTGGATTATAAAGATATTATATAGGATTCAATTAAATTGCTTATAACAAGCCAATTAGAAAAGAATGGGATTTTTAGGGATGCTTAAATAAGAATCTAGACTCTATATTAGATTGATAGCCAATGATTATATTTAATAGAAAGGTATAAACTATAAATAACTTTCCCCCTCCTAATATTTTTCTTAAACTCACTTATGATATAATGTAACACATTTTAGTGGGAGCTATTCATTGGAGAAAAAATATTCCTCCTGGATTATGACTTGATGGAAATAATATAAAATAGTTAGATAGTTTTCAAGAGAGAAAATAAATATGTCTATTTATATGGTTGTATCTCATTTTGATGAGATTATAAATTTTCTACAATACGAAGAGAGCAATGAGACCAACATATGATTATGAGTACAATTATTTTGGTAATTTTGGTTCTATGTAACGATGGTATTTTACTAGTCATATCAATGCAGACATATTGGTTAAGACATTGTGATCAAAACAAATTTAAAATAGAAGGCCTAGGAGTAGGTTATGTTAATAGTTATATTTGGCTTGTCTTATCTATAGTAACTATAAAGGTTCAATACATTGATGATCTCTTATGTCTATAAACCTAAAAGATAAAATTTATTAAGCCTAATATTTTTCCTAAGTGATAAAGAATATCACATATATGTTTGTCATAAGTATAAGTTCATAGGTCAATGGTATTGGATTGCTATTAGTAAGATACCCAAGTGGTACAAATTATTACTTATTGACTTATGAAAGATCAAGAGATCTAGTAGGTACAAGTTACTGATCTGTACGTCACAATGCACCAAAATTAGATTATATTAGTTTAGTAAAAATAATATAATACAGTGAGACAAACCAGGTAGTACCCTTGTGATCCCTTGAATTATCTTTTCTAAATTGATCCTTTAACATTGTTTACACAATTGTTTAATTTATTATTGCACTAAAAATAAAAGAAACAAATAAAACAAATAAAATAGATACAAATAGAATGCAACATGAATGCAAACAGTAATGCAAAACATAGATTATGCAGAACATAAAATTAGGGAGTTGTGATTGAAAATTGAAATAAACATATTAAATAAAGCAAAACACAAAATAAACAATAAGGAAGAAAATTAATGTAATAGAATGGTCAATTCAAGGAATTGAAAGCTCTAAATTAGATTAATTATGAATTAATTGATATTTAACTTTTCTAATTAATTTTTCAATCTTGAATTACTTGAAACTTTTGCAATAATTCATGAATCTTATACTAGATTACCATCTAAGATTTAATTAATTAAAATTAATTGAATTAAACAACTGCTATAATCCCTAAGTTAGATTGAAATTGATTTAAAAATAAAATTTGATTGAATTAAGAAATTAAATTAGAAATCTTCAAATTAATCCCTCAACACTCTACTGTTATGTGTAAAAACATGATTGATGAACCACAATTCAACATTAAAACAACAAAAGATTAGAAATTACAAGAATGAATACCAATTATACCAAATCAATACTTAACACATAATTTTAAGAAATCAACCTAAGTAATTAGGGAAAAAGGAAAAATAATTAGAGAAAGACAATATTACAATTCATGATCTCATAATTTAGAAAAAGAGAGTTTTAAACTCCTTGAATTAACTTTGAATTTAGCCTTTCATGGCTAGAGAACATAAGTTAGAAGAAAAGAAAGAAAAGTATGCTACTATTTAAAATGCAAAGTTTATAAAAATTTCTAAGTCTAATCTATGCTCTTGCCTTTATATCTAACCTAATTAACCTAAAACTATATTGAACTTGATTTATGTCTCTTAAGATTACAGAAATAGGCCTTTCCTAATTTTTAGAAGCTCAAAACCTATTTTTACAAAAGTAATTAACTTTAAAGTTATAGCAGTGAATTCTTGCAGGTCTAACTACTAATCAATATAACATAAAAGTTGTAGAGTTAGGTTTTTTGATGATTTAAGTGCTAGTTTCACATTAATTGAACCTCTGTAACTCCATATATGATCCAAAAATTAAAACTAGCTCAACTAGGATAGAGATAGGGCTTTAGCTTTTTAGCTAAATAAGGTCTTTAACAAGTTCAAATTGGGCTTTGACTAAAACATTAAAATTGTAGATATTTCTTTAAGCTTTTCATGGTATAAAGATCACTTAAATCTGACATTCAAAGCCTAAAATAAAGCTAAAAAATAAAAATAATGTCAAAATTTAACATGAACCAAATAAATCAAGAATATTGTAAAATTAACTCTAAATTATAAAATAAGGTTAATTTTGTAAAATTTAGCAAATATAACATATTAAGAGACATGAAATAGGAGGAAATAATATAGTAAATATTTTTCTCATTTGTTACTTAGACTTTTTTAGTTAGCCATCCAAGTGATCATGAATTTATGTATAGAAACATGTTAAGAGGAACTATGTTGTGGAAAATATTGAGTAACTATTTATCATAACCTTCATTATAAAGGTAAGGCATGTTGTGTGTTAAAAATGTGTTTATCAAGCTGCAAGGTTAAAGGTCTTTTTAGTCTTAACCATTTTTGTGTCATGATAAATATCACTACCATGGTCTTCTCTTTAAATAATAAAACCTTTACTTATGTAAAGGAATTTAATTTGAAGTACCAATTTGTGTGAAAGAAAAGATATGAAAGCATATTACTTTCTTTTCATGGATTGTATACTTATGGATCCACTAACCAAAGGTTTAGTAGTTAGTATAAAGCATGATCATGTGAATAATGTAAAATTGCATAAAATTTTTGGTGTTTTGAGTTAGTAAGACTTTTTTATATGAGGTTAATGTTATCTTGAGCAAAATTTAAATGAAATACTCATAATGAGATGTTTGTGTTGTCACCATATATTTTGTGCACATTCTAGGTTATGGCGTGTGATTAGATATATTTAAACCTTATCTCATTATAATGTTAAGAATTTTAATTCTCATTAGGAATCTTGCATAGATGTTAAGATTCATTGTGCAAAGATTTACATATAGTTACATCAAAGTCATGTAAATCTTATAGTCCACACTTTGAAATTATTAATTGTGTTAGTTAGCGTAACACTTAGTAAAAACACAATAGTTAGAGCTTGACAGAATTAAACTAGACAATATTTATTAATGGGTAATGTATAGAAATATCTACTAATATTAATAAAAGTATTTATTGGATTTACTAAATGAAAATTCTGCTTGGAATTATTTAGAAAAAATCCAAGAAAAATAGAAATATTCAAAATCCAAGGTTGATAAGGTTTTGTAATAACTTAATGTTTATACTCAAGAGTGTTTTACGAAAACTTAAGGTGTCAAAAGCATAAATTAGGGAACATATTGAAAGGTATGCATGATTTTAAGGGGAAATAAAGGAATATCGCTTAGTTGAAGGGCATAGATGAAAAGTCCTAAGTGAAGCCTTTGATTAAAGTCCTAATGGATGTGGATGATTAGGAAAGATTATTTGATCAAGAAATGAAAATTAGTGACTAATTAGGATTAGAATGATGATAGGAAATCACTTAAGAGGTAATCAAGGTTAAATGACATATACAATGATATAAATGTGTAGGTGACATATACCATGATAGCAACAAAAAAACTAAAACTAAAGACTAAAAAACTTGGAATTTTGCATCATTTTTTTCCAAGGCAGAATCATGTGCTTAGTTCCTTTACCTTTTATTTCATCTTTTCTTCTATAAATAGCCAAGAATTAGCTCTATCACAAACCACACAGCTAGAGAGAAAATTCGGTGAGAATGAGTTTTTGAGTTTGTCCTTCAATCCTTGGTGAGATCTTGTTAGTTTCTTTATTGTTATTTAAAGTTAGGTGAGGAAAGAAGCTTTATTGATATTCTAGGTGAAGGTATAAGCCTATAAACTTTCATAGATTCATTTTTTTTCAAGAATCTTCTATAAATTCCCTACTAATTTCTTGTTATTTTGGATGTCATACTTTGAATGTTAGGTAAGGGAATTAAGAATCACAAACCTCTTTGAGTGAGCAAAGATCTACTTTTTTTCTTTCTTGGTTTTCTTTTTAGAATATGTTTATATATAAGGTGTATATGTGATTTTTTTTTTTGTTATGATAAGGCCATCAAAGTCATGGGAGGTTAGTTGTAAAAACATTTTCTCAAAACTCAACAAAGGATATTGAGGAAAATGGTTTGTATGAACCATATATGGAGAGTGTGTGATTTCTTAAGGATGAGAAACTTGGTTTTCATGCTAAAATTTAGTAACCACTAAATCATACTTTGATAAGGATAGTTTAGAATTATTACATCAATGTTACAAGCAAAAATTACCTAGAAACAAGCTTCAAAAGCTCATGGATCCTATGCTATCCAATGTAGGGAAAATTCTATTTTTATTAGAAAAACTTATTACATTAAGTTTTAAACTATTTTAGGTATGTTCATTAACATTTATGTTAAATTTCTTTTTGTTAAAAACATATTTGAAAATATGTTTGGAAGTTTGATGATGGATGTTGACAAAATTTTTTAAAACTAATGCTTCAATGTAGAAAATGATTTATTATAAGTTAGTCTTTCTAGTAAGACATTTTAGGCAAAAGTATCATATTACTATAATTTCGAAAACTTATTTGCGTTTTACCGTTGTTTGAAAATATATTACCAAAATACGCATGAGGGGTGGAGGTGCCAGGCCGGAAGGCGTCCTCGGGGAGGAGGCGCCAGTCCGCCCTCAAGGCCCACCAGAGGCGCCAGTCCGAATGGCGCCTTTGGTGGGCCTTGAATGGCGTCCTTACTCTGCGATTTTTTGAAAATAAATAATTTTGATAAATAATGTTGATGCCATTTCAAGATAAAAATTTTAAAAATAAATAATATATGATTGTGACTCAAAATAAATTTTTAAAAATAAATTACTCATTTTATAATTATATTTGATATCATAAAAAATATTTTATTCCACTTTGATATTTAATACATAAATTTATTATAGGAATTAAATAAGAAAGTAGTTAATGATAATAATATATTTAATAAAAATAATAAATATTTAGTAAATAATTGAATATTATTAAAATAAAATATAAGATCAATAAAGAATAATTACGTAATTTATATTATAATTTTTCTTAAAATTTGATCCGATGACACTTAATATTTATCATTTTTCAGAATTATATACTTCCACCTTTCAGAATTATATTATTACAAGTAATTATTTAATACGTTATTACACATAAGCAAATTTATTGAATTATTTAATAATATTCTTTATATACAAAGTTGAAGATTGTTAAAAATGAAAAGAAATATAACGAAATAAATATATTTCTTTTTATTTTGTATTTATTCCAATAATATTCTTGCTACTTTGTATTTATTTCAATAAAATTAATTTTATTTTGTAAAAAAATAAATACGAAATGACGAAGTTGAAGATAGTTAAAAATTAAAAAAAAAGTGGTTATTTCGTTGTAATAATTTTTCATTTTGTAATGAAATTAAAATTATAACATGAATTAATTCCTTTTTATTTCATCACAATGATAAAATATTTTGGTAATGAGAGGCAAAAGTACCCATTTACTATTTTTTTAGAAACTATT
The DNA here is from genome assembly GCA_020226215.1 of Sindora glabra. Classification (NCBI taxonomy): domain Eukaryota; kingdom Viridiplantae; phylum Streptophyta; class Magnoliopsida; order Fabales; family Fabaceae; genus Sindora; species Sindora glabra. The sequence continues at coordinate 41,361,708 of CM035229.1, forward strand.
TTTCGTTTTACCGTTCTTTCGAAATATTTTATCAAAATATGTACAGCGGTGGAGAGACGGCAAATGGCACGTCGAGGGACGCCAGACGAAATGGCACCGTTGGCTCTCGAGGAAAGGGATGCCAGACGATATGGCGCCTTTGGCCTACGGCACCCTCGCTCCTCATTTCTAAGTTAATTAGCTGGTGACCATGTCTACTGTGGATCCAAAAGACTTGGATTTTAGTATTGTACATGGCCAGCATCCCCCATCTACGTTGACAATTGTACTACGTGTTTTGACCTCAATATTTAGTGGACTCAACTCATAACGTATTGAATAAACATAGTATTTAATGTCATTTACAAGGATGATGGTTATTTATCCTTCAAATATTATAATTAATATTATTAATTTTTTTATATTTATTATAACTATTTATTCCTTTCTTCACTAATAATATTAAAATAAATAATGAGAAAAAAATTAATTAAAAAATAATTATATATTTCATATTATGAAGATAAAATTTATTAATTTATTTTAATATTATTTATTTATTTTAACATGGTAAATAAATAAAAGAATAAATAATTATAACAATTGTGAAAATAAAAAATTAATAATGTTAGTTATTAAATTTTGGGAGATGTCATTATCATTACTTTTATAAAAAAATTAAATATTCTAATTATTTTAAAGTTTATTATTTTCTATTATTTATATATTAACTTAAAATTTGGAAGATGTGCCTCGACCGCCCTCAGAGGCATCATTTGATTTGGCGTTTGTCCGCCGCTGTGCGTATTTTGATAAAATATTTTGAAAGAACGGTAAAATGAAAAATAGTTTCTAAAAAAATAGTAAATCGATACTTTTGCCCAACGAGATGTGAAACATGGAATAATCCTTATCATTAGAAAAAAATAAACACACATTGTTTTAAAAAATTTGTAATTAATTTATGTTTGTTAATAATTTATAATAATTAAAGTTATGAAAATAAAATACCAGAGGAGAGAATAAAATTCTAGTTAGAAGGATGTTATTGAAAAAATTGCATATATTTGATGCGTTATATGAGAATTGAATTGATTGTGTATTTGTGAGAAGAATTGGTAATTAAAATCGATATAAGTACTTACGCAAGAAGATAAAAATGTTGTAATAATCAAAACCATCCTAAATGTTGATGTTTGGCAATAAAGTAGTAAGATAGATGTGCATAAATATGCAATAAACATGAAAAAGAAAGCTAATGTCTACGTAAGTGATGTCCAGTCCCACATCCAGGATTGGTAATGTGGCGGCCATATCTACTAACCCTCTGCGCAGGCTCGGGAGTCACATCTCTGGTGTCTGTGGCTCCTCTACCTCCAGCTCTCGCTCTGCCTCTGTCTCTGACTCCCGCTCTACCTCCACCTCTACCTCTATCTACAAGCACTAAGTCATCTGTGATCATGCCACCAAGTGCTGATCCCTAATCCTGAGTATGTAGATCAAATGCAGGACGATATGGCTGTGATGGACTAGCATTACTGGAAGGAAAGGCATGGAATGAAGATGAAACTTCTAGTATATGTGGAAATGCCTGGAATGAGGATGGAACACTAGAAGTAAACTGGTACATCTAGGATGATGACAGACCATATAGTGCAGTCGGGAACATGGTGGAGGATGAAGGATCATCAGGTGCAGTAGGGTACATATGAGATGAGGCAATCATATTTAGCATCATCATCATGGTGTCGTGGGCAGTCGATGGTGGAGTCTGTTGCACTGTCGAAGTGGATGGAACATCAGCTTGCGACGTAGGTCGTGGAGCAGTGCGACGACGTCGACGAGAACGAGGCTGATCATGGTCACCCTCGCAGGGTCTAGGATATGATGGGTATGAGGAGCTGGCTCCACATGTGAGTCAATAATTACATGATCAACCTCCTGAATGGCATGAAGGATGGAGTCCGTCGCTGATCTAAGCGCATTGAAGGTGAACCTAGACTGCCCCTCAGGTGTAGTGAAGTCCTGTAGTGTAGACACCTCATCTACCTGTGCAAATTTTTGACATTAAAGTTAGTTACAATACTAATGCACATGAAGAAAATCAGACATAGAAAACTAGCACGCAGTATTACCACAAGTTCTAGTGCTCCCCCAATGGGTGTAATAAATCGCTTAATAACCCGTTTGTACCATGCTATGTACTCAGACCGTGGGCCTAAGATTAGTCGTGTGGTCGGTTCGACAACAGCACACAAGTCTCGCTGGATATCCCAGAGTGCAATGTACAGTTGATGGCGGATGTGCCACTCCTCATCATGCCGACTGGACAAGTGAAGGCAATGGATCTCCGCCACCTGTTTTGGTGGCTCAGGTATAGGCTGGCGTAGTCCAAACTGCTGCAAAACCCTATCTAGCTGGTGCCACTCAACAATCTGAAAGTGTATGAGTGGCACCACTACTGTTCACATGTCACTCCCGTCAAAACAGTATCAAGGAAGTGATGCAGTGACGACCTCAATGTATAGGATCCAGGTGATCTGAAATTACACATTTATATTGTCATTTAAATGTGACAATGAAATGGATAAAGGAATGAAATAAAAATATAAAAATATACACTATCCCCTTCATACCTGGTCGAGACGAAGACGGTCCAGCACGTCTCTATAATAGGGTAGGCTGTATGCCGGACTATCTTGGAACGTCTTTTGATAACGCCAACTACCAAGTACAATAACTAAGTTAAACAACTTAAAAGTTAACTTAATTACAAGTGTAAATTGAAAAATTTTCTAACCTGCGGGCTAGGGAGCCAATTCCTGCATCCCCCTCTGGTATGTCTGAAACGGTAATCACGGGGGCGATAGTGGGAAATCTATCCCATGCCTAAAGCTGCAATAGTAGACAACACCCCCTATCTCCTTATAATCTGGAGCAGTAGCCTTACAGAGTTCTCTATACATATAGGCTAAGCAGGCAGATCTCCAACTATATGTCCCAGCCTCGTGGAAGTCTCCTAGCAAAGGTAAGTGCATGAGATGGACATACGTGCCGGAGTGGTTTGGAAACAACGTCCTACCAATGAGACGTAAAATGTAGGCCTAGGTGAATCTCTACAATGTCACCTCATCCGCATCATCTGGAAGATGAGTGAAATGCCTCTCCAACTAACTCATCTTCAATCGTCCCCCTCTGATGACATTCTCGTCCACCGGTAACTGTAATCCCAGGTACTCCTCTATCAGGGCTCCCCATCCCCACACAGTAGGGCCCGTCACTGCTCGACCATCAATGGGTAGGCCGAGCTGAAAAGCCATATCCTGCAATGTAATCGTGGTCTCGCCCTGCGGCATGTGAAAAGTGTGTGTCTTCGGCCTCCACCGCTTTACAAAAGCACTGATCAACTGATGGTCAATCGGCACAAACTCGCACATCGCCAGGGCGTAAAAACCTGCCTCTCGTAACAAGAGGACAATCAACTCCGATAGCTGTTGGTGATGGTAGTGATGAGCCTGTCAAATTCTCAGCACATGGTCAGGTTACAAAAAAAGATTAATAATTATTGCGTCTGACAATACAAAAAAGGTTTAACCAACTTTAAGATCTAACTATTTCCATACATGGCCTACCCAAATTGACTGGGATATGTGTGAGTCCTAAGCTGTCAGAAGTGAAGGATCTTGTGGTCTAGGATTAACGCGTCGGGAAGTGGATGCCATCTGCCAATATAAGAATTGCATTAGGATGGAATTTAGACACATGCTAATATAACATACGTGTGCAATTTAACTATAAAGATCCATATAAGAATTTATAGCACTTGGACAATTGAAGTAATTTTTTAACATTACTAGTAATGGGGTCACACATATATCCATAATGGCATGCAATTTTACAACAATCAAATAAATCACATCATCCGATCGTTACACTTATGACATTGGTTAACATACTTCGTAACATATCTACAAAAGTAAAAATCAAAATTAACGTGAATAAGGGCCTTCATCTCCATGTAGAAGTGGGCAGTGCCTATGATTATGACCTTCTATCTTATAAAGACCGCATTTTTGCTTGACACCACTCTCTTGAGGCCAATCCATCTTATTTCTGATCCGTGTCGACCTCAGTCGTCCCTTTTCACGCAATCTTCCATAATTTGGAACTAGGACAGGAAATGGTGGTAGGTTATTCCATTGCGACCACTCCCCGATCGGCCACCACTTAGATTTGTAACAATTAAGTAGGGTGTCAAGTTTGTATACAGGATCAACATATGGTTCCCACGATATGTTGACTGAGGCATAAGCAGCAATAATATGAGTGCAAGGATACCTATATGCTTGAAATTGTCCACATTCACATTGCTCTTTGTCTAATAACACTTGGATGACCTTTCCACACGATCCCCTGGCCATATCAAGGCCCTTCACCACTTCAAACCTAGTTCTTTGTCTATTATAAGCATGAACGTGGTAAGAAGAAGCACATGACTGGATAGTCACAAGCTCCTGTCTGAATCTTCTTGCGTATATGTGACCTTGTTGTAGTTTAGCATGTGCTTCTTTTGCCCTTTCCACAAAGTACTTGACACATCTATAGTATGTTTGTTGAACAAGGCCTGTGATTGGTAGCTTCCTTAATCCTTTGAAGAGGCCATTAATGCACTCTACTATGTTAGTCATCATATGACCATATCTTCTTCCTTCATCATAAGCAAGCGTCCACTTCTCCATCGGAATAGCGGTCAACTTCTTGTGGATCTCCTCATTAACTTTGATTAGGTTGACCAATCTCTCCATGACCTTTTCTCGATTTAGCTCATATGCTGAACACAAGGAGACAAATAGGTTAACCGGGTTGAACTACCAGATGCATAAATTTACAGATGAAGGGTTCAACAAAAAAGTTATGCTGTAAGGCATACCAATCCTAAGGACAGCTTTCTTGACATTGTCATCCCTGCATTTCTTGCGAACGTTGCTGGCAATATGTTTGATACAGTACTGATGAAAAGCATGAAGAGGCTGCCATCCTAGACCTTCGTTGGCTACAACATCTTTTATAGCTCGGTGTCGATCTAATATCATGCATATTCCTTACTGGTTTGTAACATTTACTTGTAACAATGCCAAAAATCAACTCCAGTTTTCATAATTCTCCTTTTTAACAATGGCAAAGGCAAGAGGTACAGGACATTTGTTACCGTCTTGGGTCGTAACAATCAGTAGCACACCTCTGTACTTGCCATACAGAAACATTCAATTAACTTGTATGAATTGCTTGCAATACGGAAATGCCGCAATACATGGCTTGAAAGCCCAGAAAACTCGGTTGAAAACATGTTTTTGTGGATCAACACGGTTGTAAACTATGACGAATTCTCCTGACTCCAACTTGAATAGAGCTTGGTCACAATATCCTAAAATGTCCAACCATTTCAGGAGCACTTCATATGATTTATCCTAATCTTCGTACACACCTTGACAATTGCCTTCTGTTTTGCCTTCCATGCTTTTCTGTATGAAATTTTATACCCATACATGCCTTCCACCCTCTCCTGTATAAGCGAGATTGGAACATATTACTTCACTTTAATCATCTCCAGTATCAAGGAACTAATATACTCGGAGTCAAGAGACTTGTGATCCTGTGTTAAACTGGCATTAACACATGTATGAGGCCCTGAAAATCTAGTTATTGTCCAAGTGTTAGAATTCTTCAGATTGGTCGCTCTAAGGCGGAATTTGCATTCGTCCCCATAATTATCACACTTCACACTCAATCTTCTAGTATCTGATTCCTCTACGTAATAACTATGATACCTTCTAATGTGGTAATGCTTGGTTGCAGCAATTAATGCCTCCTTGCAATCAAACTCTTGTCCAATCTGTAAGTCCTCCATGCCGTAATCATAGCTTAGTTTCATTATTTTTGAAAATTCATTAGCATTCCTTATGACATCCCAATCAATGTAAGAGAAGACAGCAGCTTGAGAGACACCACATGATGTTTGTGCAGCATTGTCACTCCTCATACACCTCGTTGGTACACTATCTCCATGTGTAGTTGCACGTTCTTCATCATTAGTGTCACGATCATCATCGCTACTGCAAGACACCTCATCATCTTCAAAACCAGACTCAAAGTGGGCATCAATTAATATAGGATCAGTGAATTCTTCCTCTACGACCGGTAAGGCACTTGTTGAACCCATCATGGTATGTGATACATTTCTCGGGAAAACACCTGCAACAGATGAGTCCAATGTAGGAGTATAACTATCAGAAATGTGGAACTCAATTCCACCCGTGTAAGGAGGGCCTTCCCACACCATTGAATAACTAGTACTGACATAAGCCGTTGGATCTACGGGTGGTCTAGTTATTGGGACTCTTTCTTATGAACCAAGGTTGGCAGCATGCAGTTCGGATGTGATCACCTCCACGTACAATTCCATTGTTGTCATCGTCGGATGTTGTTCGTAGCTTGCTATGGCACATGCCAAATCTTCATCGTCATCCAATTCGTATGCCATATATTGAGCCTCTGTTTGATGCTGTGGAAACCTGTAAATAATTTTCCTCACAACTTCATCTTGGTGAAGCTTCAGTTGGGCATGAATTCTCTCTCGCAAAACATTCATAGTGTTGTATCCTTTCAATTTCAATGCCTTTGGGGGAGGTCCATCGTACATTACCCCCATCGATCCCTCAATCATTGTACCATTTGAATATATAAAAGCAATTAAACTTTTCTTCATCTCGTTACTTTTAGCTGTAGAATATTCGTTGCACCCTCACAACTGATACATATTATCATAAATAATTTTTGTTCTTATAAACAAATAAACTAGTATTTAATATTACAAGTAAAAATGAACGGAATGTATTATTATTTTTGTAATGCGATTATTTAATAGTACGTAATAATTTACCCGCACAAGCCAAACCCATTCTGACCTTTACAGGCTGACATTTTTTTTCGATAAATTTTTAAGCTATTTTTATGCTCATTCGTAATTTTCCATACTTCATAAATTTTTAATATTCATTTGCAAGTGTGATTTAAATAATTTAATTCTAATTCTTCTTTTTTTGTATAAATTCTAACGTAATAGAAATAAATTATTACAAATAAAAATAAATTTATATTTGAAACAATAATTTCAATTTTCACTTACATGTACACAATTGAAAAAAGCTTAATTTTTAAATATTATTGCATAACAATTTTTCATATATAACAAACAAATCATATAATAGGATAATTTTTTTCGGCCAAGTAAATGTTATTTCTTTTTAAAACTAATATAATATTTGGCTATATAATCTTGTTTATATTTTAATTTATCTTTTTCAATTATCATTTTTTTTGTTTATTCTGCACAAATTATACTAATTAAATTGATTAACTTTTTCAATACACTACATTTTCTATTTTCATGATTATTTTCTCCCTTCACACCTATTATCAAATAGCAACTAAAATTATTTACACATTATTGTTTGTATATTTTTATGATTACAATCATGAATTCTTTTTTACATACATTAATTTCATCTAATACTTATATTACAGTACCTCCATATATATTTTAATACTTTTTGAATAAACCTATGTATAGTATAATTTTTTCAACTATGTTTATTATTCTTGCATTTATAATATCTACCATTTAAATAGAAAAATATTCATATTTTCAATAATAATAACCTATTTTTTAAAGCTTCTGGTTACATCCACATATCCTAAAATTTTATTTTTATTACCTCTCTTATGATATATTAAAATTTCACATGAAAAAATTTTCTAAATATAACTTTCACCTAGGCCCTAAAACTTATTTTAGAATACCTTTCTTTATCTCGTTTGTTCTTCTTTTAATAGCACAACCTATCACAGTACATATAAATTTCTACAAATTTTTCATAAATCATAATTTCACATCATAAACCATAATAATCAATATAAAATAAAAAAACTCATATTATTTATATCATAATATTCTAAAAAAATTTCTCTACCACTATAAAAGAAATTTTCATGATGACTAATAAAAATTATAATATAAGTACAAAATTTATAAAATACTAACTGATAAGTATTAGGAAAAACAAACAGAATAAAACCTCTAAATGAAAGAAAAATTTGTTAGATATTTGAATAACTTTAATCTCTAAGTAAAAATTATTACATATTATTGTATCATTAAAAAAATTATGCAAAAATCATGCTAAATTAAATATATTTTGCAAGACAATATATAAAAGGAACAAAAATAATAACATAGATAAAATTTTATTAATGTATATTTAATTTTAAATATAGTTTCTGAATTTTTTTATCAAGAAAATATTAATAAATTTTAAAAGAGAATTAATTTTTATTCTTAAATACTTTTATTAAAACTGAAATATATAATTAATTATTTCAATTAACGCTTCCCATAACATTAATTTTTTTAAATTATTTTAATATAAAAATAAAATATGTTACATTATGTCAATATTATGTAATTATCCTATTATTTAAATTGTAAATAAAATAAGTCAAAATAAAAAAATTATAGCAAAATAAATTAAAAAAGGAGAAGTGCTATGTGAAAGGTAAAGTAATAAGTGTTAAAAATTAAATATATAATAAATTAATTTTATTAAATAATATATTTAATTATTAAAAATAATTTTATATAAAAAAATAAATTGTATTATATTTATATTATTCAATATATTGCATTTGAACTTTTAATAGAATGATTGAAAAAAGAAAGGAGAAAAAATTAAACAAAGTAGATGAAATGAAGAAAAAATAATATACAAATTGTAAACCCTTGGAAAAGTCTTATTTGATGTATTTTAAATTTTAAATATAATATTTAAAAATTATTATCAATAAAAATTTGAAAAAATTTATATAAATAAAATTTAATTTAATTACTAAGCATTTTTTTTAAAAATATAATATGAAATTAATTATTTTTATTTATAAAATGTATATTAAAGCTTTAATTTATTTAAAATATTATAATAAGATAAAAAAATTATAACTTATTATATTTATATTAATTAAAGATGTTGATGTTTTAAACCATAGACAATACGAGTAGATATAAAAAGAATATAATAGAGTAAATAAGAAATAAACAATACATACAGTATAAAGTAATAAAAAATTAATTATATAATAAATTAATTAATTAAATAAATTATATAATTTATATAGAATACATTTATAATAAAAAAATTGATATATCTTACTGTTAAAAAATATTAGTGTATATGGTTTAAATACCATGAGTTAACAAAAAGGAATAACAAAAATGTACAATAAAAAAGATAAAATAAATAGGAATAATGCATAAAATATCAAGCCTTTACAAAATACCCTCAATTGATATTTACTTATTTTGACATATATTACTCTATAATTAATATAAAAATATTGATCAATAGGATAATATATTCTCGTAATAATCAACATACAATAAAAATAATCTTATTTTTATCATATCCTATATCCTAAAAAATTTTATATTTTAAAAATATCTAAACATAATTTTTACCTAAATTGTAAATTTTATTTTAAGATATTTTTCTTTATCCCCTTTGTTCTTTTTTTAAAATCACAAACTATCACAGATCATATAAATTTGTTCAAATTTTTCCTAACTCCTAAATCATAATTTCAAATCATAAATAATAATAATTAACATAAAATAAAAAATTTTCTCCCAATGTAAAATATATTCTTATAATAACTAATAAAAATTATAATATAAATATAAAAATTATAAAAAAAACTAACTAGTACAAATCATAAACTATCACAGATCATATAAATTTGTACAAATTTTTCCTAAATCCTAAATCATAATTTCAAATCATAAATCATAATAATCAACATAAAATAAAAAATCTTCTCCCACTGTAAAATATATTCTTACAATAACTAATAAAAATTATAATATAAATACAGAAATTATAAAAAAAACTAACCAGTACAAATCATAAACTATCACAGATCATATAAATTTTTACAGACTTTTCCTAAATGTTAGATTATAATTTTATATCATAAATCATAATAATCAACATAGAATAAAAAATTTCCTAACACTATAAATACAAAAATTATAAAAATACTAACCAAGAAAGAGCAAGGAAAGAAGACCAGATCTGCTCCAAAGAAGAAAATATTGTTGGATGAAATGCACAGAAGTAAGAAAGAATGAAAATTTATGAATGAAAAAATGAAAAATGTTGCGAACGGCTGGGAAGAGAGAAGGGAAGAAAAGCTGCAAAGAGGTTGTGAAGTAGGGTTCTTCTGGCTGCAGAAAGGAAGGAAGGGGGGCAGGAGGCGCCAAATGCAATGGCGCCTCCCAGAAAATTTAAAATCCAATGGCGCCATCTTGAATGGCGCCAGGTGAAATGGCGCCTTCAACCTTGGGGTGCCATTCCAACTGGCGTCCTGCAAGCTGCACGTGCTCCAAAGGTGTCAAATGATGTGACGCCTCCGAGCCCCACGTAGGCCATTCAAAATGGCGCCCTACGTACTTCGGTAATATATTTTGAAACCGCGGTAAAACAGAAAAAAATTATAAAATAACTGTATTTTGGTATTTTAGCTGACATTTTAACTATTTATGTAAAATATTTTATGGTTAAAAATGGCTTTTTACTGATGCTTTAAGACTCTCAAACTTGGCTGGATATTTTTAAAAAATTTCATCTTATTGTATATTGGTAGTTTGAGATGTGAGAAGCTTGTATAACTTGTTTTAAATATGAAAAGTTTTCAAAAATTATATTTGATGACTTATTATTTATTCAAAAAATTTCACAAAATTTGTTGAAATTTGATATTTAAAATAAAATTTTCAAGTTAAAAATTCCTATTTTTTATGTATTTTTTATAATCAAATATTAGGATATCTTGTATGACTTATTTTGGGCATAAAATTTTTTAATAATGTTATTAAATGTCCAAATATTAATGTTTAATAAGGTTTACTATTTTTAATGGAATTTATGTGCATAAAGGTGGTTTTAAAACCTAGTATGGTTTTGTAACTATTTTCTTAACTTTTAAATGTTGTTATATGATGAAATTGTGTATTTTTATATTGATGAGCAGCAAGAAATTTTGCTTGAGTAAGTAAAGAAAAATAGTTTTCTTGTTAAAATAATATGTAACGTAGAGAATTAAATCTACTTAAAAATAGAAATTGTTGAACTTAGAAAATCTAAATTGAGAATTTTATGGTTTTATTGTAAAAACCATGAGTTTAGAATAATATTTTGCTTTTCCAATATCATACCAATGTGCTAAAAGTATGCTTGAATGGTGATAGAAATTTTATGGGGAAAAAATGGACATTGCTCCATAGGTTTCATGGTGGAACTATAATTTTGTTACATGATTAGTGTATGAATTATTTTATAACTTGTATATACACTTATATGTTTATACAAGAAATTATTTTTTCTTTAAGCTCTATGTTAATGAGCTTTTGAAGCTAATACAATAATCTAATATACAAAATGGAAGCACCTATATTTCTTATGGTCACTAGGAATTGTGATGAGGTAACTATAAGACCTATTTTGCTATATTATACTCTATGTTATATTTAGATTATGGCTGATGGATGACATTTTGACTATACCCTATATATGTGAAAAAGGAGCTAGTGGTGAGAACTTTGTATGAAATGAATTGAATGCCACATGTGATTTTTAGGCTTTAATATCATTTATGAAATATTGGCTTGAATGTCATATGTAATGTTGTGACATGATTATGTGATTATGAGATATTGTGGAGAGTTACAAAGATTGGCTTGACACTTTGTATTTAGAATCACAAAGAATGACACGAGGTAATAGGGCATAAGACTTGATTCACATGGTTAAGGTTAGCTTAGAATAATAAGAACTTTTTATATTTTCATGCCATTTAGAGTTATTTAGACATTTATATTGTATTTAAAATTAAATTATATCCTATCAAGTTTTTAATAGTATAATGTACAAAATTGCCTAATGAAAAATATTTTCTAATAAGAAAATGAGTTTCAGTATATATCTTGTATATAAATATTTTTTAAATTAAAATTAATTATAAAATTTATGCGATAATTATTTTATTGAATAATTTATTATTCACTCTACTTGTGCATATATTTTTCAAATGTTTTGGACCTAGATGACATGTATTGAGATCTGCACTATAGCACTTGTACAGAGCTACTTGTCCTTGAAAATCTCGACCCTGATAACTCTTGACATACACCACACCTCAACAACTAATTTGCAACGATCATGAATAAATGTTAATCAATCTCACTTGATTATCGCAAAGTAAGGATGACGTTAAATGCTTTTCTAGAATTATTTAGGCCACAATGACAAGTAAATTGGGTTTTATATATCGTTTGATTCATTTCTAATAGTTTTGGATGTTGGCCCAATTGACAATTAGCTTTTGGTGGCCTTGGCCGTCGCTAACCTCCTTAAAAACAAAGCATCAAATCAGTTGCCGCCATTTTTGTTCTCATATTCCTTGCATATCTATATCAGCCAGAATCAACCATGGAAACTACTTGCAGCGCCTTGCTCTACGACATCATCAACTTAGAGCTTCTTCCTCTTCTTTTAATCTCGATTCACATCCTCAAAATATTTCTAGAAATTCGCCGTATCTCTCCCTCATTTCACACTGCTTCTCTTTCTTTTCATTTTTTGTTGTAGTTTCAGATTTTCACATGCTTTCCTTGACTTGTAATTCCAATTGCTCTTTTGTTAGCTGTGATTTTAGTTTAATTGTTTTAATTCACGTATAATGAATGCTTTATATGATTAAACTGGGCATCGGTTGTTTCTTCAATTGTGATCTCACTCGATTCATTTCAACTAATGGCTTCAATTGTCTTGTTTATGTTGAGATTAGTCAACTGATTCTTTGAAGGATCTATTTGTAGCTTAGGTTCTCCAAAGCTTGGCCCACTACCACTGCCCTCTCAAACCACGCTCCTGACCTTCGCATCATCGTGGCTGGTTGAAACAAGTTCGTATATTTATTTGGGTTATTGTCTTCTGCAATGTCCTTTAAAATAGTCTCTGCAGTTTCAGATTTACACCAAGAGCTCCCCTGAATATTTGATTTTTGTGTTCCTACGCTTAGTAAATTAAAGCGTAATGATTAAGTCTATGAATAAAGTATAAACTATTAAGACAAGACTTATCCTTTATTCTTATTATCTGATAATTGAATATAGCTAGCTAATTAGTCCACTAGAAATATCTCATTGTTCTTTCCTAGTTTCTTTCAACCAGGCAACATTTTGCACTGTGTCTGTGATACTTGTCCATGATTTTAGCCCAACATGAGTACATAGGAAACGTCTAAAGACTATTATACATTTAATCTCTATTTCTATCATTTTGTCTTAAGTGAGTGGCCATTACTCCTTGGCTTACCAACTGATGCAGGACAAACAAAGCTAGAAATTGGAGTTATTAAATCGGGCCTGCTTTTGAATTTTGGATGATGACATGGCCTGTGCATTTGTGCTCCTAAGTACATGCGTTTTATTTTTGTCTGCAATTGAAGACATCTTATTTTGTTTATGACCTTTTAAGATGTGTTTGCATATACATGTTTAGGTTGGGCTAGAACGTTAGAAACTTGCTAATATAATTGAAAGAGAGGATATTTATTTTTGCTGGTGAATTCATGTTAATGGATCCTCTAATTTGTATGCCAAATTTTTGTGTTGAATAAGTCACATCTTGATTTATTTTAGTCTGTATTACTGTTGGTCATTGGTCATATGGCCTTAGCTTTATTTGACATTTCTAGGTGATGATTTTCAAACTTCTGAAGCCTTGCGTTTCCCTTTTTTTTTTTTTTTTAACTGAATGACTAGGATGTAACTACTTTCCTTCTTGTTTTTCTTCTAAATTTAGAACGAAGACTTGGAATTTGGAGAGAACTACCTAAGTACAGAGTGTAGCTAGAGATTGAAATTGCCAAGTGCGATTGGAGAAGTTGAAAGAAAATGAGTTGTGCCCATGCTAATTTCTTTTTATACCTTGATATTTATTTATTTATTATTTATTTTTGTGTTGTTGATGGGTTTATACCTATAATTGCTTTTGATAAGCATTTGATATTAGTGATCCATATGTTCTGCTTTATCTTAAAGCTCAAGCGCTAGTGCAGAATGAAAAGAAAGTGAAACATCTTTAAAAGTCTACAAGTTCCTTTATTGGCAGCAGGGTTAAAAGAAAGTGAGTTTGAAAACCTAAAAACACTTCATTTTAATGTCAAATCCAGTACAACTCATGGATCTAATTACTGTAGAAATGATTGATGTCCTTATTTCATAGATGCTTTTGATGATGGACCCAAATAACAAAGAGTGCTTGTAGATGCAATGTAATTTATATAGAATATGAGTCTAGTTATTGTGGTTTGTGATCATATGAAATAATTAAGTGAATTTTTCTAGAAAAGAAACAATAGAGAGAGAGAGAGAGAGAGAGAGAGAGAGAGAGAGAGCTATTTGACATAATCTTTGGTGTTCTTCACAGATATTTTGGATCAAACTCAGCTTGACAGCAACCCAAAATTTTAACACAAAGAAACAATCAATATTACTATGGGTTCCTAAGATAAATGAATTAGTTGTGTTTACCTTTGCACTCCCAATTGCAACCATAACTAAAGTAAAAGTACTTTAGGTATCGCAAAAAAGATATGATGAAATATGTGGAAACTTTGTCCTATGTTTTGTTCATTTGTTTATAAAGAATTTACTTGAAAACTTGGCATGTCCTTACTTTGTAAGTCATTCCTCTTTTCTTTTGAAGGTTAATTGATCAAAACATACATAGTGATTTATCTTCATTTGACATGTTGCTGATGGGAAAAAATTGGTTTACCCTGTGAAAACTTGTAGGAAACTGTACTTATCATTGTGTCTAATGATATTTATTTTATTGGAACAAAAAATGTCCAAAAGAGCTTAAATTTGTGGATAGGAGGTTGTTTGCCAATGTGAATCTCATAAGGAGGAACAAGAAGTACCTTGTGAGTTTTGTTTGAATTCTTTTGTTTGCATTTTCGCTATGTACTAGGAAACTAGTCTCTTGTAGTTTACTGACATTAGTGTTCTGTTATTATTATTTTTTATTATTCATAATGTTAAATTGTAGTAATTGACAGTAATAAATTTTTTGCATTGCAGATGGATGATGTTTAAAATTACAATAAAGGTTAGTAATGCCTATTGATGTGAAAATTGGAAGAATTGAGTTGTATATTTTAGAAAATAGAAACTATCTTTAGATTTAGAAATTTGAGTTTCTTGTACAAAATTAGTGTACTTGCTAATTTGTGAATACCAATGCAATGGATAAGTTTATTTTTTTTTCTACTTAAGCTTTCTTTTTTAATAGACTGAAATGATTACAAGATATGTGTGTGTCAAAGTAGTGTAATAATGGATTTTTTTCAACTAAACTAACTTACTAGTGACAGTTAAAGTGAGTCAAAATTAGTAGCAAATTTTTTTTTTATAGCCACAACATGGTAGAAAAAAGAATGAGATAATTGAAGTGGTTGTATATATATTTTAACAGCCAAAAAATATTGATAATCACTTAAGATTATTATTGACAATCACAAATTGTTAATAGTACTTTTTGTGACACCATTTGTTGTGACAATCCTCAATGGCCAAATAAATGTCACTAAAATTATTTTTGATGCTAATATTCAATTTTATTGATGATCATAGTCATCAATAATTATTTTTTTTTCTTGTAATGATACATACAATAGAAAGATAGTCCAAATTAATAATAATCATTTTCATTTATTTTAAAATGTTTGCTTTTAGATGTAAATTTGTATAATTGTGGTTTAACTATCTTTTCTTCATCTATATAATTATTTTGAAACTTTGACATCTAAGTTATTGTATGGTTTAGGTAACTTTTGTATAGTTAATGTTTGTGTATAACACATATTTTTGTACATATATAGGTTCTGGTATTATTTGATCTCCTCATGGTCCTTACACAATAATTTTATGAAGAATAATGAGTTAGCCATATGATTATTTCCCAAAGAAAAATTGGTTTTCATTTCAATCAACAGTAAATACAAATCTCTTTCAAAGAATCTTCTAAGTGTTTTTATAAGTATTATTTCAAATAGTATCTATCAAGTCTTAAATTGAATTATTTTTAATTTATTTGATGTTATCGCTAGAGTATTTTAAATTAAAATAGAATCTTTTGATTTTTTCAATGTTTACTAACCCAATCCTATTCTATTATGTTTGTATCATGGTTTGAACATTGGAAATAAAAATATTTCTTAGTATTCAAAGGGCTTTCTTCAAAAACATCTCTCTAGTTTCTTGAGGCATATTCTTAAGAGAAAGCTTTTTAGAAAAGTTTCATAAACCTGTCTTTATGGATCCTTTATAATCTTGTTTGATAAGTCATTAATAAATTCATAATTTTAGATTTTTTTTTGCATTCATTTAAAATAATTTAGTAGCATGTTTTTATCTTTTGATTATATTTTGCACTAAATATTTAAATTTATTTGTAGGGAATAAAATTTTAAGAGGAAAAGAAAAATTCAAAATGAAGTTCAAGATAGAAAAGTAACTTGAAAGCAAAATATCTTGAGGTCAACATTTTTCCTAATATAAAAGGAGAATTATAGTTGGTCCAAGCATCACAGCTTAGTGAAGCTTCAAGTAGCATTTTGAAGTAGAAGGAATTGGAGGTTAGTGGTGTTTTGCAAATCTAGAGACAATCACAATTTCTTTCAACTAAAAAGCTTAGTTGTGTTTAGATGTGTTTTATTGTTTATTTTTAAAAATTATTCTTAAAAGTTGTTTTTAAAACTTTTTTTAATTTTCAAAAATTATTTCTAAATTCAAGAAAAATGATGAATAGATAATGTTTGATGTAGTAAATAAGCAAAAGTTTCATTTAGCTACAAAATTACTATCAAAAACAAAAAAGATAAGTTCAAAAAACATCTAAAACTTATTCATATCTCTTTTGGTTTTTAAAACAAGAATTTCAAGAATAGTTCTTGAAAATAGATTTTGAAAACAATTTACTAAATAGAAATTTTTATTTTTAAAAGTAAAAGATGAAAAATTATTTTTTAAAAATGGTAAACAAACAAACCCTTTATCTTTAAGTTTGGATGTTATTTATTTATTTATTTATTTATTTTTATTATTTTGATGTTCTTTAATTTTCAATCATGAATTAAATACTTTTTATCTTAGAGTTGTAATGGATCTTATTTCTTAATGGATTAATTTTTGAAGCTTTCTCTTATTATTTATCATTGCTTATTATTTGTTTATTCTAATTTTGAATGTTTTTTAAATTGTCTTGCCAATAATATTGAGATTTATGAGTTAATTTGAATAAGTATTATAAAAGAAAGCTTAACCCTTATTTGCAACTCTAAGAGCAACTGTTCATGGCCATTATGGGGAAATCCCATATACTTTTGAATAGATGATACTTGTTTAACATAGAGTAGGAATATATCTACACTACAAGTACAATCTTGATAATACCTATATTTAATGAGTTGTTTTAATTTTTAATTCACATAAGATTATAGTGTTTTAAGTTAAAAGAATATAAGACTCATCTATTGGAAAAGAGTGAGTCATATATTATTGTTTGACAATAAAATTTGGTGATGATCAATAGAAACTTATAAATTTAATTCATTCAAAATAAGTAAAATTATAGACCTTAGGATGCTTCCTTAATTTTTATAAATTATAATTTTTTATTTTGCTTGAATTTTAATATTTGATTTTTCTATTTTTATTTAATTATTTTGTGTTCATTTAAATCCTTATTTTTAATGCAAATAAAATTAATTTAAGATAACTTTAGTACTTGATAAGATTAGAATAATTCCCTATGGGATTCAACCTTTAAAATTATTTGTTATATAACTTGTTAACTGTATGTACTTGCATGTTTGTGTCATAATGTTGTCTCTTTGAAAAATATTTCCTTGAAAAATTGTTTGTTTAAGAATTTGCTAGAAGTAATAATCTTCTGATAATAAAATATTTTTATGAAATCACTTCACTTGTATTCTCTATTTTGCTAAACTCATTATGTTTCAACTATTTCTTAATTTGAAAGGAAATCTTCTTCTGATTGTTCTAGATTATAACTCTAAAAGAAGTCACTATAATTTAATCTATAAAATTCCATCAAAAGAAAGGCATAAGATTTTTTTTTTTAAAAAAAAACACATTTGAATTTTTAGTTTTTCTAACTATTTTCAAAGTAATGTATTTAAAAGATTAAAATCATCAATAATGAAAAATGATTTTTTACTTTGACTAAAAGAAGGAAGAGTTTTGGAAAAGAATTTGGAAAGTAAAAAATTAGCAAAATTTTTCTAACTTCTGTTTTTGCATCATTTATATTTCTAAGAAAATAGTTATTATTATAAAGTATTTTTGTTTAGAAAGTCATATAAAGGCATTTGATTAATATCTTTATACTAGTTATGATATCTGAAAAAGTGGTTCATGACAGATGTGGTATCAAAGCATGATCTTATTATGGAGTAAGCGAAGTTTAGGAAATTATGGAAATTTGACCATGGGTATTATAGGACTAACCATCAATAATGATCTCAATTGTTCTATTAGGAGTACTGGGTATCTATTTCCTAATATAAGTTATTCTATAGGCAATGGTGACTACTATTGCAAATCAAGTTGAATAAAAAAATGAGCAATCTATAAACTCTTATAGTAGTGAGGGTAGAAATGAATAAGAAACATTGGTTTTGGCTATTATTTTGCAACAAATGTTAGAAAGAGTACCTGATCAAAGAAATAAAAATAGAAATAGGCAGAATAATAGGCAATCTTCTCTTCCAGTACCTTACTAGAATAGGCTATAGATAGTTCATTAATTCCTAAAATTGAAACCTTTAAGTAATGATGGTACTAATCCATTAATTAACTTCTATTAATTTTGAGAATGAATATAAAGAATCTATAAGATACTAGGATGTAATAAAACCATTATGGTATAGCTAATTAGGCACTAAATGAAGGATGTAGCTCATTAATAGTATAATTAGAACATAGAACTAAGGCTAAGAAGTGATAATCTGATTACTTAGGTATAATTCTAGGGTGAACTTGTTAATCTATTCCTATCTCCAACCTCTGAAATACAAAAGTAAGAGATTTTGAATAATTGATTCAAGCATTATGATGAATATGCAATACAACACTCAGTTTTTACGACTCTCATAATATATTGGGTATTTAGTGCTTATTAAAAAAGAATAAGTGAATTAATTTCTACATGGACTCTGTGATTACTACTATGGCCGAATTAATATGGCTAAAGATGTGACCTATAAGTGAGTGTTGAACTTAGAAATTAAAGTAAAGATATGTCCAAATGAAAGATATGAGACAAAAGCAAGCTCGAAAAAGAAAAGGGTAAGGTTTGATAATGAAGGAAGCAATGATAAAAGGTTAAGTAAGAGTGCATAACAAGTGGACAATCTAAAGAAAAGCAATTTCAAGGGCAGAAGGCTTACCAAAGTGCAAGCACTACATCTAAATCAATGAACACACTAAAGACCTACCTAATACCGATTCTACCAATCAAACCTCATTTTTATAACTAGTGTAACATGAATCATATTGAATTATGTTAATCTTGCTTCAACTGTAGGTGAATAGGACACTTAGCTAGAGAATGTATAATTAGCTATTAATGAGCTACATCCATTTCTAAGGAATTAGTATAGAAACAACAACACCCCTAGCACTTAAGTCCCTTAAGCATCCATTTCTATGAGATCATTGATAATATTAAGAAAAGGAATAGAGGGAAGAGGAAGGAAAGGGACAACTGAGACTTTGGCTAAAGTATTTTTTATAACAAGATAGGAGGCTCAATCTCTAAACATTGTCATAATAAATACCTTAATAATCAAGAAATTTTACGTAAATGTTCAATTAATTCTAGAGTTACCCATTCATTCCTATCTTATAATTTACTAAGTAAAATCTTGAGGCTCGAAGAAGAATTGAGAAACATTATGATAGTTACTATCCCAACAAGAAAAGCTATAATAATGACTCATAGTGTTAAGAGTTTAACTTAGATAATATCCAACTAAGGTAAATTTGATGGCATTGAACATAATAGATTATGATACAATCCTAGAAATGGATTAAAGGAGAGATAGCATGGATATTTTGAGGTGAAAAGTAAGAAAAAATTTTCTCTTATGCAAAGTTTAGGAAGCTTGTGTAGTCATTGTAAGCAAAGTTGAAGTGGAAGAACCTAAAGTGAGTGAAATTCCAATAGTAAATAAATTTCAAGATGTTTTCCTAGATAAGATACTAGAACTATTGCCAAATTGGGAGATTAAATTTATGGTTGATGTAATTTTTGGAATGGACTTAATATCAATTACTCTATACCAAATGGCACTAACTAAGCTAAAAAAGCTAAAGGAATAGTTGGAAAATTCAACGAATAATAGTTTCATGGGACCTTATACCTTTTATAGGGTGTGTCCATACTATTTATGTAGAAAGACAATAGATCATTAAAATCATGTATTAACTATTAATAGGTGAACAAAATCACTATCAAGAACTGATATCCTTGCCTCAAATAGTTGACCTATTTGATGAACTTCAAGGTATTCGATGCTTTTTTAAAATTGATTTGTGATTTAGGTATTATCAACTAAAAAGAAGACATCCCAAAGATAATGTTCTTAGCATCTTAGTATGCTTAACTTCTTTTGGATAGAATCATACCTTTTCCTAGCATACTAACTATGATTATCTCTAATGGTGGACGTAATTCATGCCACATTTCTATTAGTCATTTTAAGGAGTGCTCGAAATGTAGTTACATTTTAGTATTAAATTTCACCTATAGACAGATAGATAATCAAAGAGAATAATCCAAATGCTTGAAAACATGCACAAAGCTTGTGCACATTTGTTAACAAATATCAAAATGGCATAACAAAAGCATGGTAGGCCCAGAACTTGTAAGTCATTAATCAAATTTACTTCTAATGATAACAAGTATTGAAATGGTTCTATTTAAAGCGTTATATGGTAAGAAATGTAAATTTCCTATAAGACAATTTAAGTTGGGAGAGGTAAAGATGATTGAACCTAATTTGGTGAAAGATAGAGTTAAAACTACTAAAGAACAATTATGCTATCATATGCAAATGGAAGATGGAATTCTATAAAGGTGAACATGTGCTTTTGAGGGTGTCACTAATGAAATGAGTCATGCTATTTGGTAAAATTCCCTAAAGTTAATATGTAAACTATTGATAATGCTATGAAATGCTATCTTGTCTAGTGAAAATTCGAGCATGAATTATTTTGACAGGGAATAATTGTACTCAACTAAATTAAAACAAACAATATTTATTAATGGGTAATATGTAGAAATATTCATTAGTATTAACATATGTATTTATTCAATTTACTAGATGAAAATTTTGCTTGGAATTATCTAGGAAAAATCCAAGAAAAATAGAAGTATTCAATATCTAAGGTTGGTAAAGTTTTAGAATAACTTAATGTTTATACTTAAGATAATCTTATGAAAACCCTAAGGTGTCAAAAGTGTAAATTAGGGCACATTAAAGGATATGCACAATTTTAGGGAGAAGTAAGGGAACATTGCTTAGTTCAAGGGTAAAGATGAAAAGTGAAACATTTAATTAAAGTCCTAATGGATGTGGATGATTAGGAAAGATTATTCAATTAAGAAATAATTAACTGGTGACTAATTACAATTAGAAAGATGATAGGAAATTACTCAAGAGTTAGTCAAGATTAAATGACATATGCAATAATGTAAATTTAATGGCGATATATGCCATATCATAAACAAAAAGACTAAGATTAAAGACTAAAAGCCTTTGAATTTGTATCATTCTTTCCAAACTAAAATAGTGTCCTTGGTTCCTTTATAATCTATTTCATCTTTTCTTATATAAATAGCCAAGCATTAGCTCTATTGTTGCTCACATACACAAGCTCCATAGCTGGAGAGAAAATTTGGTGAGAAAGAGTGAATTTTTAAGTATTTTCTTAATTCCTTGGTGAGATCTTATTAATATTCTTTAGTGTCCTTCAAAGTTAGTTAAAAAAAAAAGCTTTATTGATCTTTTAGGTGAAGGTATAAGCCTATAAACTTTCATAGATTTATTACTTTTCAAGATTCTTCCTATGAATTTCCTATTAATTTCATGTTATTTTGGATGTTATATGTTGAATGTTAGGTGAGAAAAACCAAGAATCACAAGCCTCTTTGAGTATTAGGTGAGAAAATTAAGAATCACAAACCTCTTTAAGTGAGTAGAGATTCACTATTTTTCTTCTTAATTTTCATTTTAGAAAATATTTATCTATAAGGTGTATATATGATTTTTTTTTTGGGTTAATGCCATGAAATTCATGGTAGGTTAGTTGTAAAAATGATTTCTCAAAACTTAAGAAAGGATTTTAAGGAAAATGGTTTGTGTGAATTATAGAGAGTCTATGATTTTTCTTAAGGAGAAAATTTTGATTTTCATGCTAAAATTTAGTAGACACTAAATCGTACCTTAATAAGGATGGTTTAGAATTATTATATTAGGGATTTCAAGAAAAAATTACCTTGCAACAAGTTTTGTAAGCTCATGGATCTTATGTTGTTTGATGTAGGAAATTTTCTTTTTGTATAAGAAAAACTTGTTTCATCAATTTCTAAACTATTTTAGAAATGTTTATCAACATTTATGTTAAGGTTTTGTGGAAAAAAGTTTATAAAATATGTTTGCAAGTTTGATGAGAAGTGCTAAAAAACTATGTTCAGAACTAATGCTTCTAAGTGGAAAATAGTTTCTTACAAGTTAATTTTTCTAACAAAACATTTTAATTGTTTATGTAACATGTTTTATGGTTAAAATAGTTGTTTGATAATGTTTTAAGTTTTTCATACCTTGCTGGATATTTTTAAAAAAAATCTTAAAGATTTGCATATAAAAGGAGTTTTTAAAAGCTAAGCAAGCCCTTTTTAGGATGCATTGGTAGTTTGAGTTATGGAAAGCTTGTGTAACTTGTTTTAAGTATGAAAACATTTCAAAAATGATATTTTATTACTTATTACTTATTATTTATTCTAAAAAATTTCAAAAAATTTAGTTAAAGTTTGATATTTAAAATGAAAATTTCAAGTTAAAAGTGTCATTTTTTGACTTATTTTGATAATTTGATATAAAGCTACATTTTATGACTTATTTTAGGCATGGACAAAGCTTAAAATATTAATTCTAGAAGTTTTGATTAAATCTTAATAGGTTTTGTTATTTTTAATGAAATTTATAATTACAAGTGTAATTTTAAAACATAGTACAAATTTGTGACTATTGTCTTAATTTTTGAATGTTGTCATATGATGAAATAATGCTTTTTTATATTGATAGGCAGCACGAAATTTTGTTAGAGTAGGTAATGAAAAATAATTTTCTTATCAAAATAATATGCAAAGTAGAAAATTAATTTTATTTAGAAATAGAAGTTAAACTTTGAAAATCCAAATTGAGAACTTTACTATTTTACTATGAAAACCATGAGTTTAGAATAATATTTTGCTTGTTGAATACCATACTAATGCACTAAGATTATGCTTGAAGGGTGATTAAAATTCTATGGGAAAAAAATGGCATTGCTCTAATGGTTTCGTAATGAAATTGTAAATTTATTGCAAGGTTAGTGCATAAATTATGACATAAATTATTCTATGACTTGTATATGCCCCAATATGTTTATATGAGAAAGTATCTATGATTTAAGCTCCACATTGATAAGCTTTTGAAAGTAATACAATAATCTATCATATAGAATGAAAGCATTTATATTTCATTGTGGTCATTAGGAATTGTGACAAGGTAACAATAAAACTTATTTTGCTAGATTATACTCTACATTATATTTAGGTTATGGCTAATGGACAGATTTTTTACCTTACCCTATATATATGTGAAAATAGATTGGTGAGTGCTTTATGTGAATATAGAGTTGGTGAGAGCCTTATATGAAATAACTTGAATGCCACATATGGTTTTTGGGCTTTAATTTTGTTAATTATATATCATGTGACATTGTGACATGATTATGTTATTATAGGACCTTTTAGAGAGTTGCAAAAAGTTGCATGATGCCTTGTATTCTGAGTCATACAGAATGACATAAGACAAGGAGAAAGGCATAAGGTTAGGATACATATGGTTAAGGTTGGCCTAGAGTAATAAGGAGGGACATTTTATATTTCTATGCTATTTAATAATTGTTCAAAAGCTTATGTTATGTTTATGATTACATTTTATTTTATCTAAATGTTTAATAGAGTAGTATACAGAATTATGTAAAATGAAATATTTTCTAGTTAAAAAAGGGATTTTGGTTTATGTCTTTATAGAAATGTTTCTTGGATTAAAATTGATTAGAAAATTTATATGATACTTATCTCACTAAGTAATTTATTACTCAATCTACTTATAGATATATTTTTCGAATGCTTCGGCCCTAGATGACGTCTATTAAGACCTCTATTATATGATGGCGCTTGTACTGGATTTTATTTGGTTATTTTTTAAGATTTCAACCTTGATAATTCTGACATACACACAACTGGCAAATAGTCTGAATTCATGACTGTCATTTTCGTCCATTTTTTAATGTCTACTTTGAGAGTTTAATTTGTATAATTATGGTCTGACTATCTTTTTTTAATTTATATAATTATTTCAATAATCTAATTACTTGTTTAATGCATTGGCTAGGTAAGTTTCGTATAATTGATATATCTATATAACACATATTTCTATACATATATAGTTTTTAGTATTATTTGATTTCATTATGGTTCTTACATAATGATTTTATGATGAATAGTGAGTTGGTCACATGACTTCTTCCCAAAGAAAAATTATTTCCATTTAGACTAAAAGGAAATATGGATATCTTTCAAAGAATCTTCCAAGTGTTTTTCTAAGTATTTCTTTACATAGTATCCATCAAGTCTTAAATTGAAGTTATTTCTGATCTATTTAATGATATCTTCAAAGTATTTTGAATAAGAATAAAATCTTCTTAATTTTTAAAACTTTACTAACCCAGTCTATTTAATGATATCTTCAAAGTATTTTAAATAGGAATAAAATCTTCTTAATTTCTAAAAGTTTACTAACCCAGTCCTATTGTATTATGGTTTGAACATTTGAAACAAAAATATTACTTAATATTCAAAGTCTTTTTTTCAAAGTCTCCTTTTGGTTTCTTAGGGCATATTCTTAAAAGAATGTTTTCTAGACCAATTTCATAAATTTATCATTTTGGATCTTCTTTAATTTTATCTAACAAATCATCTCTTTAAAAATATATTTCCTTGAAAAATTGTCTATTTGAGAATTTGTTGAAAGTTATCTTTTGATGATATAATATTTTTCTAAAATTATTTCACATGTATTTTTTTTTTGCAAAGGTCATTATGTTTCAACTATTTCTCAATCTAAAAGGAAATCTTCTTCTGATTGTCTTGGATTATGATTCCAAAAGAAGTTACTATAATATGATCTTAGAAATACCGTTAGAATGAAAGGGGAAAGGAAAAAGGTTTTTTTTTCTTAAATACATTTGAACTTCCTAACAACTATTTTTAAAGAAGTATATTTAAAAGATATAATATCATTAATTGTGAAAAATATTTTTCTACTTTTTCTAGAAGAAAGAAGAGTTTTGGAAAAGAATTTGTAAAGAAAGTGAAAAGAAAAATAAATTTAGTGAATTTTTCCAATTTGTACTTCTACATTATGCATAATTCTAAGAAAATAGTTGATATTATATAGTGGTTTGGTTTAGAAAGGCTTGTAAAGATATTTAATTGATATTTTCACATTGGATATGAAAAAGTGGGTCATGATAGTTGGCAAGGTGTTAGTATTTAATATGTTTGATGTTAATATCCCTTTGAATATAATATCTTATGTTATTGAATGCCTATGATATCAATTTAGATTTATAGGCGTAACAATACCATTTTGGATTGACATTAATATTTTTAGTGGCCATTATTAATAAATTATATGGGTTTAAGTGGGATATTGTTAGTATTTTTTTGAGGACCTACATAATTTATTAATAAAGGATGTTGATGTTAATAAGCCATTGATGACATTTAAATAAACAAAGCCTAAACACATTTTAAATTTAATGGGTATGAATCTTATAATGGATAGGATCCATAACTCGGTTACATCTACATATAAAGCCCATAACTCACTGGAACCTATGCTTAGTTTCTACTCTATCAAAAGAATTATTTTGCATTATCATAGAGAGAAAGTAAATAGGGTTCTAATTAAAGGAGGATAACCACGTAATTTTATTATGTTTTGGTGTAAATTTAGGAGCAGAGAAAGGAGGAACTTCACAATTATTAATTAGAAGCTCTAAATTAGGAGCATAGCTATGGATATCCAAGAAATAGGTATTTCTATTATTGAAATTTCTCATTAATTAGGAAAACCTATGTTCATAAATATCATTTTTCTCATGTCATAATTTGAGTTTTAATAATTTAAATAAAATAATTCTTGCATGATTTCACAATAAATATTTTAAATCCAATGGTTGATTTTATGATATATCTATTTCATAAAATGTTAAAAAAATTGTATAAATTTAATTCTCTCTCTCTCTCTTACACACACACATGTATTAACAATTCAAAATTACCTATGACTTAGGATGCTTGGGAATAACAATTATTAAATTTTTTGGAATATGATTTTCTTTTAGGCTTTGTTTATTTCGTTGGAAAGCATTTTCCACAAAATATAGTTATAAAAATGATAACATAAAGAAAAATATTTTACTTATTTAATGTTAAATATAAAGAGTTTAGAGAAAGTAACTTTTCCTATTTCAAAAAGGAATTTGCTTTCCTCCATTTTCAAGCTTTTAGGTATCATTTTTTTAGTCATTGATGTAAATGACATATCATTCCTTCATTAATTTATATACAAATGATGTTTTCTCACGAAAAATGCTTTACAACAAAACAAACGGAGCCTTAGTCAACCAGGGACTCATATACAAGATACAACTAATCACTTTGTTCATCTTGTATGCAAATTTTAAAATTTTGAACACCTATATACATGGAATCAAATTATTGAAACTTTCCTATTTTTTGTAAGTATCTTTTTACATTAAATTTGAAGTTTATTGATGTGATTAAATAATTTCATATTAATATAATATCTTGTGAGAATGACCAACATGATAAGTATTTTAAATCCAACAGTTGGTTTTATGATATACCTATATCATGAAAAGTTATAAAGTCATATAAATATATATATATATATATATATATATATATATATATATATATATATATATATATATATTATTCTAGATCTCACAACCTAGAATTTATTTTGCAAAATCACAAGTCAAGAAAATGAAATATTTAAGATCATAAGAAACATATAGATGAAAATCCGAAAAAGAAAAAAAATTGTTCTCAAGAATAAATATGAAGTAAGAACTTTATTTTATTAACAGAATGTTGCTTCAAAAAAAAAGGAAGGAAGAGGGGAAGGGCTAATTGCATGCGTGAATGCATAACAATTTAATGTTAGGATGTCATACTCTGCCATAATAAAATTATTGCCACCATATTTTTGTTAGCAGTCATTCGTACAGGCGTCTAGCGACGTACATAACACTCTCGCAATAAAAAAACATTATTCTCCACTATATATATATATATATATATATGTATGTATAGAGAGAGAGAGAGAGAGAGAAGATGGGAAGCGATAGGAAAGGAAAAAGATGAGAAAGAAAGGGGAGAAAAAATAAATAAAATTAAGATAAGAAAGAGCTACAGAGAGAAACATGGGATAATGAGGGGAGAGAGAAATGAGGTAAGTAGAAAGGGGTAGTAAGAGAAAGATAGGAAAAAAGAAAGGAAAAAAGAAAGGACAATAGAGTGAGGATAAGTAGGGTTGATAACGAGTCAAGTTAGTTACAAATGGCTCATTGCTCAATTCTAATTATAGCTCAATATGACAAGCTTATGAGATAAATAAATAATATATGAATTATGGCTCATGTTTTAAAGGAATGAAGCTTGAGTTAATAAAATTATCATTATTACAAAATTATGCTTTAACATCGATTATTTTTCATGTTTGATGTTGGTTATGAACTAATGTATGTACATACATTATTATATGTTAAACTATTCTACATTTGCTAAAAATTGACATAAAAAAATATAATAATGTTAGTTTCTGTATGAATGAAAAGCATCATTGTTTCTTTCTTAAAAATATAACTACTATACTTAAAATTACAATATTAAATGTTAATTATAAATAAATGACCAACATTAAATGTAAATATTCAATTATGATTTTTTTAAATAATCATTGTGGTATATCCTTTGCCCTAGCCTCCTCTTATAGTTCCTCCCTTTTAATAGTATCCCCTTCTCATAGTTCTTCCCTATTTGATCCCTTCTAATCCTCAACATCACAAATTGAATTTCAAAATCTCAATTTCATCAATTTTAGAGATTATAAAAAAGAATGAAAATGGTTAAAGTTTATATCTAATACCTATTAGCTAATATGTAAAGTTGGCATTCCTCAAAAAAGTTATCTTAAGTCAAATATATATAAACATAATAAATATTTATTAAAATTTAATTTATAATAATACACATTTTTTAATAAATAAATAGTAGATAATACCACCAAATGCCAAAAGAAAATGAATAAAATCAAGTTTCTTGTAAAACTTGTATCACAATGAAAAGCAACAAAACATAATTGATTTTGAAACTAGACACTAAGATTGAAACTAGAAACTAAGTTGCAAGAATAAACATGAAATCTATAAAATTCCCTACTTTTGCATTATGTACTTTTTAAGTAAGTGCATAACCCCACAAATTTACCAATAGGCTAACAAATTTTTAGTACTACAAAATAATTTGTGAGTATAAATGTAAAATATAAAAATAATTATCTTAAGGTTAGAATATGAACTTACCTTAGTATTAGAAAACTTTTATAATGAAATTTGCAAATGGAGCCATAACTCCACTATTTTTATTTTTATCTTCTATCTTTATTATTGAATTGTTCTAAGTTTATACATCAACTACTAAAAAAAAAACTAAGGTGTATAATAAAATGACATCCTTTAACTTTAAAATTTTAAAAGTTGGTTAAATAAATTAAAAGTGACATCATGCCAAAATAGTTTTTTCCCATTATTTTTCAAGTAAAAAATTATAATTTTACAAGTGATAGCATTAAAATTATTTTTTTTTGCATTATGATATTTTTTTATACAAAATTAAACAATATAAATAGTAATAAATTGAACAACCTAACAAATGAGAATCTATAAGAATAACAAACTCTAAATGAAAAGAAATAGTAAGATACCTTTTTTTATAATTTCTTTATATTATTTGAGGGGTTTTGAGTTAGAAAATATAGGTGGTTACAAACTAATAACAAATTATAACGAGAAAAAGTGACATCACTATTCATGCATTGAACTTAAACCTACTAATGTAAGATTAAATATATTACTTCTTCTTACAATAATTTATCATCACTTTACAACTTATCTTTATATTTTCTAGATATTCTTAAATGTGCTTCTTGATATAGAAGGTATAGATCAACGGTTTATGAAATCTATCAATAAAGAAGGCTTGTAAAATGAACAGTGTAAATTATAGTATTCAATATTACCTTGGCAATTGAGAAGATCCTAAAATCAATCAAAAGTCTTCCTAAGGATTTGTACCTATACTTTTAGTAATAAGCACTAGGATTCTACAATGCATTTAGAACAATTTTTGTTTAAAATCCTTCCAAATACTTAATTGGATTCCTATGTTTATGACCAAAGTAAGGGTATAAGTCCCTATAGGAAACTATTAAAGGATCCCAAGACCTCCTAAATAATTCTAGTAAAGTCGAATACAAAAATCTATAACCCCGAAGTCAAAATCCCTCTTTTTAATGGAACAAAAACTATCTTAATAGATTATTGATTTGTTTTAAGTCGGCAGAAGGAGCTTTATTTATAGGCTAAAAGCAAATTATTATACATTGTGTAAACTGTTGATGAATAGTTATGATGGTTGAAATGACTATATCTCTAAATGTCGATTATTTATTAAAAATTGATGCAGTATCTTCAAAATCATATTGGTTTTTAATAAATAACCTATGTTTTTTAAGATAATTTTTTAATATAACTTCTACATATAAACATTTTTCTACTAATAACCTACTAAAAAATTAAACTAAATCTTATAGCATAATTATTATATAACCCTAAATTAAAATCAATACAATTTATAACATAATCACTAAAAAAACATTTTGCAAATTCTTATGTGTTGAAAAGGGATCTAATATATTTTTCTCATGTTAAAGTGCTCTACAAGATTATAAAGATATTAACCATGCATTCCTGGCAATACTGGGTGAAATATGATGACAATAAACCTATTAGCACTACACATTTAGAAAAGCTTTAAATTTTATGATCATAACAATTGCATTGAACTCTGGATATCTTCTGCCACCTAAACGAGGCAAACTATTTAAGGATAGAGGAAACAATGGTTTAATAGAAAATTTTAAAACTTTTCTAAATTTGCAGTAAGAATGAGCGTGTTGTCCTTTTATATCACCTAAACAACAGATAGAATGAAAAGCAATGTACATTAGTTATTAAGCAAAAATCAACATCATAAGTTTTGGCAATTCCCCAATACACATTACTTTATAAGGTTTAGTACTTATTATAGGTTGATAAATATTTATTATTTTCTTTTATAGTTTAGTAAATATTTATTACAAGTAGGGGTGTTCAAAAATTGCCGAACTGCTAAAAACCGACCGAATTAATTCAGAAACATGCGATTAGCATCAGTTCATAAAAGCCATCAGTCGGTGGCGAGTGAATTTGTTGGCAAAAAATACGAAATCGGTTTGAAACGGGCAACAGAAGTTCTAATCAAATTAAACCGAGTCCGACCGAAAGCATTATAAAACGATGGCGTATGAATCCAGCCTCCATCCAGGAAGAAAAACGCGCTCTGTCTCTCTCTAGTTTCTGCCCACCAAACGACTAAACGATGTCGTTTTAATTATGATTTGCAGATTTGGCTTTATCCCTTTTCGAAGTAAGGCAGACATTCCAGAGTGTTCTACTCTCTCCTCTCATTCGATTTTTTCCCCAAACCCTAGCAGAGCTCCGTTTGCTTCCTCCCACTCCCTCATTGCCCCACCGGTGATCTCACACCTTCCTAATACTATTCAACGAGTGCGTCCGATCTAAGAATGAGAATGATCGGTACAACTAAGGAGAAGATCGACGCTGAGGCCGAAGTTAGTCAAAATTGCTAAGGTATATGATTTACTATGAAATGATTACGTTTTCTCTTTTCTTTCGATTTTGTAATCATTATTATTTTTAACACTTTGCTTCTTCACTCTAAAGCCAAAGGAGGATAACTTGTTCACAGTTTGCACTTCGCACAAAGAATAGAAGAGACTAGTTGAATCCGCAAGGTTCCTTGTTTGCTTTTGCATGTTCGGCGAAAGTCCAGATTGAATTTTTCCTTGCTTTGAACAAGAAAGGTACTATCTTGCGTCAATCCTTTATCTATTTGGGTTTTTTTGTTGTATTGCTTGCATGCTTGTGTAAATTTATCTTATTTACTTTGCTCTGTTTTTTTCCTAAATATTGGTTCTGCTTCTGATATTGGGCTAAATTTGGTTTTGAATATGTGCTAAATGGTAAACATGTTCATTAGAAATATGTGCTG
Organism: Sindora glabra; assembly: GCA_020226215.1. Lineage (NCBI taxonomy): Eukaryota > Viridiplantae > Streptophyta > Magnoliopsida > Fabales > Fabaceae > Sindora > Sindora glabra. Next base: position 41,393,708 of record CM035229.1, read on the forward strand.
TTGATATTCTTAACTTGTTCACAGTTTGCACTTCGCACAAAGAATAGAAAAGACTAGTTGAATCCGCAAGGTTCCTTGTTTGCTTTTGCATGTTCGGCGAAAGTCCAGATTGAATTTTTCCTTGCTTTGAACAAGAAAGGTACTATCTTGCGTCAATCCTTTATTTATTTGGGTTTTTTTGTTGTATTGCTTGCATGCTTGTGTAAATTTGTCTTATTTACTTTGCTCTGTTTTTTTTCTTAAATATTGGTTCTACTTCTGATATTGGGCTAAATTTGGTTTCGAATATGTGCTAAATGGTAAACATGTTCATTAGAAATATGTGCTGTTGATATTCTTAGTTCAAAATTGAATTATTAATGAAAAAAATTTCTCAGTGTAATGAGTCTCTATTTTTAGATTGTTGCCTTCTCTCTCTCTTTTTAATTTTTCATGAAATAAATTTACAAAAATTGAATATAAAATAGAAGTTAGGGATTAGGAAAATAATTTGTTTGTTATGCACTAGCTAGTTTGTTATGCAATACAATCATTATATGATTAAGATCAGTATATCTTTAATAATAGTTATCTAGTAGCATACATAGTTCAGAAAGTGCTTTAAACGTAACCTTTTTTTTTTCCATTAAAGACGTTTTTGTCTAAAGATTTGTTTTAAAATATATGACTATTTTAACTTACACTTCATAAATTTGGTGAAGCGGCCTAAAAAATCAGTTTAAACAACCTTACTTTAGATAAAGAAATTACAATCATAAATTAATCACAATAGTTAAGCATATTAAAATAAGCTCTAATAAATCAGAGGAAAAAAAACTATATGGCCTATTATATCTCCACCAAATTAACCAAGACTTGAGAGTGTGTAGTAGTTTAAGAAAAGACATCACATAAAATGACACCTTCCACACTTTATGTATTCATCAAGCAAGCTATTAAAAAATAGTCATGCAGAATAATGCAATGAATATAGTTCAATTTTCAAGATACCTAACCAAAGTACATATATTTCTCAAGAGGCTGGGGAAAAATACACGCTTTGCCTTGATTCAAACGGGTCAAAAAGATGGAAAAAGGAATAAAAAGAGGTCGTTTTAACAAACACCTTGGATGCAATTTGGGTCAAAGACGCTTCGGAGAATACTGAATAAAACAATTAAAGGATAATTAAAATTAACATCAACTTATGAATTAATTAATACGAGTTCCCTCCTTCATTCTGAAATAGAAAGCCAAAAACCCTGAAAACCCGGCTTGCTTTTGACAAAAATAGAAGAAAAATCTATGGAAGTTGTCACTCTCATTGAATCCTAAATATTCCTAAGTGACATGGATCCCAATAAGGCATGCAATTGAATACATTATGAAATTAAATTTTCTAGTAATGATTATTTATCTTGATCTAGAAATTATCAAGTTCTTTGAGTTGGGTTGGCATAGAAGCTTTCTTGTGCTACAATTTATGGTCAATAAGGTTATTTTTTGAGGAAAAATTTTCACTTGGATTGATAGAATTCTTACTTCTTTGAAATATCCTTAGACTTCTTTCTTACCTTTCATACGTGCTAGGGTAGAGGTTTTCAACAAAACTGGTCACTGCAAGTTTACGGCTAAAGAAAGATATTTGGAGTGCAAGCACTAGAACAAATTAATCTTTTATATCATTACGGGTCAGTTCAGGATCACTTATGTCTTCTTGCAAGATGAGAAATAGTTTTTTTTTTAATAATAAAAAAGAGATAGCAGGGTAATCAAGGCTGATTACTCTTGCTAGATTTTATCATTAATTGGAATATTTTTTTCGTTGCAATCATTTTACTTAGTGTAATGGACATTGAGGAAAAGGGAAAGAAAGATTTGAATTGTAAAACCACCATAGAGATACCGAGTCATTTCAAAATCTCAATTTAGACAAAAACTGAGAAGTCAAAACTCTCTCCATATATAAGGGCCTCTACGTTCTCAACTTCACCAACCAACTTCAAATCAAAGTGGATCCATTCTTTCTACCAAACTCCAGCAAAAAGCAAATCAGATCCTCAAAGACATAATTTTATATGGCTTTCTCTAGCAGCTGGAAGCTGTTGCTCAAAGTCGTAATCATCTATATGATGTTGTTTGCTTTTCTATAACTAGGAGCAATGTTGAGGCCACTGCAGGGTGATTCCTGGACGACAGAAAATGGTCTTTTTCTGATGTCGCTTCAATGAGGCCTCGTAAGTAAGCCAAGTCTCAATCCAACACAACCTTGAAAAAAGAGCTTGCATTCTGATATTTCTTGGCTGGCTGTCTGGCTGGCTTCCCCATTGACGCAGCTTCAAACAAATATCAAAGTCAATTAATTAGAGATTTAGAGATGATGAACTTAACATTATTCTTTTGTATTGCAATTTTTCTCGCTGAAGAACATACATGCAAGTGAATTTTTTTTTCTTCTTATATTCTTGTAAAGAAGGTGCTGTACATTGATTTGATAGAGAATAATACACGTCAAGATTCAAATATCGTGATTTTGTCTGGTTTCTATTGTGTTACAAGAGTTTAGTAATACTTTTAATTTCTACAAACCAAAAGCTTAGATATAAACTGTGGATGTCTTATGATTAGTAAAGTTATTGTAAGTAAATGCAGTGAATATAATAGTGAAAACCTCTGAAAACCAAAAGTTATTGTAAGGTTCATACTTCATAATATGTGGTCATTTGTTTTGTAAGTTGTGAAGGATGTTAATAAATAGGCCTTTTTATTGTCATTTGCTGTGTAAGTTGTGAATGATCTTTATAATATGAGTTTGAATTTCTTTATGGTTTTACAATCTATTTTATTGTTATTGAAACTTAGCACTTGGTAGGTTATTACATGGAGGAGAACCTTGGTGAGCCACCCATTGGTGGGGCAGAGAAAACTGCTACAAATGTTGCAAGTGGACCTAGTGTAACAACTGATAGTGGAAAACAACCTGAATACGATGCAAAGAAGCAGCCACCGGCAACAACAACCAAGAAAAAGAAAAGGAAGCCATCTGCCAACAAAGTTGCTGGAATTTCAACTAGAAAAAGGAGCATTGCTTGGGATCACTTTAAGAGAGTGCCTGATGAGGAGGTGAGTGAAGCTACTGCTAAATGTATATACTGTGGAATTAGATTTTTGTGTGATAGTAAGGAATATGGTACATCTAACATGTTAGGGCATATTCCTAAGTGTCCAAAATATCCTTTTGCTTTGAGGAATGACCCTAAACAATAAGTACTAGATTTTGAAACAAAATCTAATAGGACAACCTTGGTAGGTTCAGCCCCTCACGTTTATAGCTTAGAGGAGTGTAGGAAAGCCATATCCATATTTATAATATGTGATGAACAGCCTTTTAGAGTTGTTGAGGGTTATGGATTCAAATATATGTGCAAAAGATTGCATCCACAATTAAATGTTCCTTCTAGGCACACCATTAGAAGAGATTGTATGAAGATGTACATAGAGGAGAAAGGGAGATTAAAAGCCTTGTTAAAGTCTGATTGTGTTAGGGCATGTATTACCACTGATTGCTGGACTAGTATTCAGAACTTGAACTACATGGCATTGACAATTCACTTTATAGATAATGATTGGCAATTGCAAAAAAGAATTCTTAATTTTTGCCTTGTACCAAACCACAAAGGAGAAACCATAGGAAAACAAGTTGAGAGTTGCATGAATGGGTGGGGGATTAAGAGGTTATTCACTGTTACTGTTGATAATGCTAGCTCCAATGATGGGGCAATAGCATATTTGAAGAAAAAAGTTAGTGCTAAGAAAGGGCTGGTTATGGATGGTGAAATGTTACACATGAGATGTTGTGCCCACATCCTAAACTTAGTGGTGAGTGAAGGCTTAAAAGATCTCCATAACTCTATTTCAGCAATTAGAAGTGCAGTAAGATATATAAGATCTTCTCCCTCTAGGTTAGCAAAGTTCAAACAAGCCATTGAAGAAGAACACATCTCTCACAAGTCACTTGTATGTCTTGATGTGCCTACAAGGTGGAACTCCACCTTTAAAATGCTAGAAGCAGCAGAGAAATTTCAGAAAGCTTTTGAGCGATTAGAGGAAGATGATACTGATTACACTCTCTATTTCATTGAGGATTCAAAGAAAATAGGGCCACCAACTAGTGCTGACTGGGATAATGCTAGAGCTTTCACAAAATTTCTCAAAGTTTTTTATGATGTTACATTGTTATTTTCTGGTTCTTTGTATGTAACATCAAATTTTGCATATAGCCATCTAGCTTTGGTGGAAAGTGAGATTAAAAAATGGAGTGGGGATGAAATGTATGATTCGATATTGCATGTTATGGCATTGGACATGAAGGCTAAATATGAGAAGTATTGGGGTAAGATTGAAAAAATGAATCCTCTCTTATTTATAGCAAATGTGCTAGACCCTAGATACAAAATGGCTTATATTATGTGGTCATTTGAGGAGATTTATGGGGAAACTGTGGCACAAACCATGGTTAAAAAGGTTAAAGATGACTTGGTGAGGATGTATGAGTGGTACTCAAAAGAATATGGCCAACCTTGTGCATCTACAAAAGATGGGTCAGAACTTAAAGATGCAAACAACATTTCATTTGTTGTTGAAAGCCATGCCCATAGAGTTGCTGCTTTTAGGTCTCATTTGAAGAAAAAGAACACAATAGAGGAAAGAAATGAAGTGGAAAGATTTCTAAATGAATCATGTGTAGTTGAAGATGAAAAGTTTGATATTTTGGTATGGTGGAAGCTTAATGCATCAAGATTCAATATCCTTTCAAAAATAGCAAGAGATGTGCTTGCTGTTCCAGTATCAACTGTAGCTTCGGAATCTGCCTTTAGCACAGGAGGAAGAGTGTTAGATTCCTTTAGAAGCTCTCTCACTGCAAAAATGACTGAAGCCCTCATATGTACTCAGAATTGGTTAAGGCCATCCCAGATTAACATTCATGACATAGAAGATGATGATGAGCTTGGCTTGTGTCAAGAAATAGAGCAAGGTAAATCTGTCCACTCATTACTTAGATTTTTAAAAATTGTTTTACCTTATTTTATAGTTCTTCATTCTTTAGTTTATTACATATTACTTCATTCTATTTTATGCTAGAAATTTTGGGAGGGGGTGCTGGAAATAGAGCAACTAGTGAGGGGGAAACAAACTCTCAGACACAGCCTATGGCTGTTGATTGAACCAACCTAGTTCCAGATGTTTAGTTTTTTTATTTTTGCTGCAAGTAGTGAAATATTGAAGTACATATTTTGGTAAGTGAAATAGTAAATACACCTTGAATTTCTAATTTCATTGGACTTATTTTTAATTGTCTTTTGTTCATATAATTGTTTATGTTTATTTATTTATTTTTACTGAAACAGAACTGGTCTGGACCGATTTTTTGGTGTGCTGGCCATCTAACAAGAGTAACATCACGCCACTGGTATATTATAATTTGTGGCATTGCACAGTTTTTGGCTTTTTTTGAGGTTTCTGGTACAGTTTGATGGTGCAGAATTTGTGGATAGAAGGCTGTATAAAGAAAACAATCAGTACAGTGCTACACACAACTTCAGGTTCATTGGCTGAAGAATTTTTGTATAGCTGAATTTTTTGGCACATAATTGGTAGAAGCAATATCAATTCTCATTACTAGAATTGGAGAATCCAAACTATATTTTTGTTGTTGATGTTTTTGTTATTATGTTGACTTCAAACTTGTTGGATTGCTGGATAATATTTCTATTATGATAACTTTAAATTTTATGAATTTTATCTTAGCAATATAAATAGATATTGACATGTTGGATGGCCTTGTATCCTGGCTGTCCCTGCTGTGTTGTTAAGCCTTTAATTGCGTGTATGCCATTTGTTATTTGACCAGATTTAATCATTTTTAAGTTTGTATTTTTAACTTGGGCTTACTGGAAAAAATAGCCCGAGTTTAATTGTGTTAAACCAAACTAAACCGTTTGAAAACGGTTGCACTCGGTGGGTGATAATATTCGGTCGGCACAGATATTAGAAATTGACTCTTTGATTTGTTTCGGTGGGGGAAAACTCGGTTTAAAACCGAATTTACCCACCCGATGATCAGCCCTAATTACAAGTTAGCTGGCTATTTATGTACCTTTAAACATTAATAATGATTACAAATTAACATGGTCTTTGCTTCTAAATCTAATTTTACAAAACCACATTAGTTTTAATAAATAGACAAGATAAGTTTAGTATTTTTTTAAATACAAATTCTTTATCTTAATGTTTTTATGTTGAAATGCAAAACCACTTACTCCTTATGTTAAAGAGATTAAAATCCTGGTTGCAATTTCTCCTTTGCTAAAAAGATCTAATTTATTATCATCATGTTAAAATGCCCTACTAGATTTTATAGATATTAGTCATCCATTCCTTAAAGTAAAGTGTAATATAAGGATAACACACATGACATGATCAATGATACAGAATTAAAAATATTTTAAATCTTATGATTATCAGTCTCTCATCATACCATAGATATCTTATGATTATGAGCATCTTACCCTTACCATGGTTTGATGAGAAACTTATAATCATAAAATTCAAAACATTTATAACTATGCAACATCAATTAGTATGTTGTCCTTACTTAAATAAAAGAGGGAGTGAAAAAGAAATACGTAGAGAAGGAGAATTAAATAGGTGTCAGTTTAAAATAAAACTAATGTTTAAAAGATTTATATCTCACTTTTGATGTCCAGTGGTTAGTTTAACCAATTTCAAAAGGCTGACATCATAATTTCCTAACTTTATAAATGCTATCATTAGTAAATGCTTACTATTTATTACATGTTAGGTAGTCGGTACTATATCACTTTTTATTTTTTATCTAACTTTTCATCTTTCTCTAATTTTTTAAACCCACATCAATTCTTAGTAAATAACCAACATGGTTTATCATACCTTTAATTTTCTCAAGTGATTATTAACTTTTTGCATCCTAACATTTTTCTTACAATAGATATCAATTACAAATAATTTTTCTAATAACATTATCAATATTTACTAGAAAATACTATACATGAATATTACAATTAATCATTATGAAATTTACAAATCCTTATACATTATATGTTTTCTATAAAATAACCACCTATACAAAAATTATTGTACATTATCAATACAATTTACAACATAGCCATACATTCTCATATTGAAAAGATTAAAATTCTTGTTACAAATTCTTATTTGCTAAAGAAATTAAAATGCTTGTTGTAGTGCTCCATCAAATTTTGCAAATATTAATTATTCTTTCCTTATAATAAAAGTATGGAATATGAGGATAACTTACCCATATCTAAAAATTCTTTGAATTTATTGGAAGCACCACATCCATGACTCTTTTTATTTGAAAGTAAGAGACATTAGAGTTGTAAATAGGGTGCTTCTAATAAATTCAAAGCATTTTCAAAGAGTGCATAAGTTATGTTGAAATTCAACCTAAAAAAAAGAGAAAATGAAATTTATAGAGAAAGTAACATCAATTTTAACATTAATTTATATAAAAATTGATGTTTAAGTGACAGTGCACTTTAAATAAGTAGACCGTTAAAATACAGATTATCTTTATAATTTTTAATAACACTTTAAATACAAATGTTTCCAATAACATCATAAATAAAAATAATACATGCATTTAGACATCAATTTAATGTAAAAACAATGTTTAATATTCTATATATTCAACATTTGTATTCCTTTACATGACGGGCATATGAAAGCTAACATGTAAGTAATAATTGATATCAATTGTAAATAACAACCATCTTCTTAAGCTTTCTTTAGGTTAACCTTTCATCTCCCTAGGCTTTATAACATCAGTTTATTATGTTAACCAATGTAATAAATTGCATTTATTTTCAAAAATACTAATGTGTTGTTATATAGATCGATTTTTACTTTAATTGTCATAAATGGAGTGATGTTAAAAGGCAAATCTATAGTAGTGTATTTATCTATATGCAATTATGGATTATATTAAGATTTATTTTCAAAGTTAAACTAGTTTACTTTTCTTTAGTAATTTCTAAATACTGTTTATGCTAGTTTGTAAGTATATCTATAATGTTAGAAGTACTAATAAAAGAATTGAAAATTTTTAGATTATTTATTCTTTTAGGATATACTTTAGTGTAACTTTACATTATGAGACAAATTTTCATCTATATTACATAAAGTATGCTTACAATACATGAGTAATTGTACATAAAAAACAAATTTTAGTTATTTATATTTTTTATTTATTCTATGTTGTTTAATTACTAAACATATTTACTTTCATAATTCAAACTATTAAATTGTTAACAAAATATTCCATTCCTATGATTTATTAGTGTAAATGAGCTAAGCTGAATTGCTTGTGCATTTAATTTGAATTGCATAACTACAAAATTGTGAATACATGTTAGGTGTTTAAAGGTTTGCATATCAATTTTATAATAATGTCTAAGTGTCATTATAAATTAGTTTTAATGTTAGTTTTATAACCATTGTCAATAGTAACAATTACAATAATGTATTATTATATAAAAAACAATCAACATTATTTCTTTTGAAGCATCAAGAGAAATAATATTAAACATCTATTAGTTGGAAAAAATTGACATTAAATGTCTAAAATACTATGTCGGTTTGAATAAATAATCAGTGTGATATGTTTTACTACCCCTAACTCTAACCATCTCATCTTATTTCTCCCTCCCTCATTCTCACTATTCTCCATGTGTTACTCCTTACAAACCACCTTAATCAAAAATAGAAACTAACATCTCCTATGACATTAAAGTATTCTAATTTCAATAATTTTAAAGAATAAATTAAATAACAAAAATTTAAAAATGGTAAAAGGTTATATCCAGTACCTTAATTAGAGGTAGATTTTCCACTAAATCTGTCTTAATAGTTATTATTCAATATGTGAGGTTCACATCCATACAAAAGCACTCTTACCATCTATCACGGCCGGTGGCACTCTAGCCGAAACCGTGCGGCGCATACTTGCCACTCTTGACTAACATGCCAGCCTTCCAACATTAAACCCTTATTTAGCACGCTTGGGTAAAGATAACAGCACATGTCCGCACACTAATATCATATGTCATGGAAGCGCCCGCGCATACCGGACCGTAAGATCTTTTCACACAGGAAGCCTCTGTGCACTACGGACCGTAAGGGACAAATGAATAGGGAGAAGGACACTCCATTCGCTTGGTTTATGCCTCATTCCATAGCTTTGAGTGTGCAGGGGGATGGCCACAAACCAACACACTCCGTCCCTAACTTAGTGTCCCAGCGCCCCGCAGGCCCGTAGAGCACTCCACCCCTTAAAGAACATTTTGAACAAAAGCCCTCCCGTAGGAAGATGACATACTTTTTTTGAGTTGTCATAAGCCCTTTTCGCCATGCTCCGAGTGTCCGTTTGTCACGAAAACTAGCCGACACAAAGATAAAAATGCGAAGATTCCAAATATGGTCTCGTTGAACCCCGTCGGATTCATGAACCTTCCAAAATGATTAAAATACCCCTAAACTTGGGAAAAGCGGGAAAAATCGTACGCAAGCCGGATTGATATCAAATTTCAGCCACAGGACGCTCATAATATGTTGGATTTTTTCACCAAGTCTCGTCTTAATCCAAGCATGTTTGCCTATCAAAATGTCACAACTAATATATATAAATGTAATGAGTATTCATTAAATTTGATGTATGATATTATACATTTAATATAAATAAATAATGTAATACTATCAAATGCTAAAAAATATGAATGCAATCGAATTTTTTACTATATAAACTTGCATTAAAATTATAGATAACAAAATATAGTCATAAAGCCAGAAATTAAATTGTAAGCATAAATACAAAAGTTAAACAAATCGTTCCATTTATATTTTAGAACTTTCTAATAAGTGTTAAACCCTACATATTTAGTGATTGGTTAACAAAGCTTTAATCTTCAAAAATAATTAGTGAGTGTAAATACAAAACTATAAAAAATCATCTTAATAGTAAAAGATAAGCATATCTAATTAGATTGAGAAGCATTTTAGAGTTAGAAGATCTTTGAGATGAAATTTGTAAATGGTACTAGTGCTTTACTTTTTTTTATTTTCAAATTGTGCATTTTTTTTACTTTTTTTTATTTTTAAGTTATGCTAAAGGGCAAAAGTTTTCATGTTGATTACTAAAAACGTTGACATGCAAAGGTAGTACAAGTAAACCACATTGGACATTCAACATCAATTAAGTTAAAAAAACATCATTATCTATAGTGAAATGATGTTTTCCTCATAATTGATCTTTAATGTTGGTTTTTAAATAATACCTAACATCATAATTCTTTAATGTCAATTAATTAAAAATAATAATGTGTTTTGTTTAGGCAACTTTATCCATAATCTTCTAAGAAATAATTTTATGAATTAAGTATAAATTTTTTTAAGAATAACAACATCATTTTATGAACCAATATGTTAAGGATTTACCAAAGATGTGGGTTGTGTTTTGAAGTTTGGTTTTATAAACCAATTTGCATTGTTGTGTAAGGTGGGAATTATTTCTTAGATTATATATCTAAATCTTTGCAATGTCAAGTTAAATTGTATTCAAGGAATTATGATCCCTTTTTGTTAGTGTTTATGGATTTGGACATGGGTGCTTATTGAAAATAAAAATAATTAAACTATAATGCAATTTGCAAATTTTATCTCAAAACCTTTCCAACTCTAAAATGATTCTTTTTTAACAAGTATAAGCACCTTCCCACCTTAAAATGATTCTTTTTAGTTTTGTATTTATGTTCATAAATTATTTTTATAAAATTGAAGATGTATTAGCTCATCACTAAATTTGTGAGGTTGTGCACTCTTTGGAAAAGTGCACAATATGAAAGCAAGAATTTTCTTAGTTTTTATATTTGTCTTTGCAATTTAGTTTCTAATTTTATAATTCACCATATTTTGTTATCTTTTATTTTGATACAACTTTTACAAGTTTTTAGAGACAAGAAAATTGATTTTATTCATCCTTAGCCTTTGATGTAATATCATACATAAAATTTTAATGAATGTTCATTGTAATTACGAATATTAGATTCAAGAAAGCTTTTTCTAAGGAGTGTTAACTTTATATATTGAACAACAGGAATAAAAATGCATCAAATCATCCATCTCTAACTAAGGTTACTTTTCATTGTGATTAAACTTTTTTACTTAATTTGTTCATTCAATTATTGAAAATTGGATATTGTAGTGTTATAGAGATATTAGTATAGTTAAGGTGTGCAATATAGGGAATAGGTAAAACAAAAGGACTACAAGTAGGGATTAGGTTTAGTTAAGGGGGAATGACATATCATGTCAGTTATTTTTACCAACTAAACTAGTATGTAAATCAAAAGTCAATTGTTTTTAAATATTGAATTTAATGTTATTAAACATCTTAAAGTTGTATCTCTGATGAAAATATGATAATAGTCTTATAAATATGGAAACTAATATTTTTTTACTTTTTTACTTTGGTTATAAAATCAATGTGGAATTTCTTAACATACAACAACCCTCGTTTATATGTTAGATAATAAATAATATTAAATGTGTTAAACAACTAATAGTAAAAGGCCATTGTCTAGTAGTATGTTAAGGATAAGGCTAGTAGAACATGGAAGGGACTATGTCGATAGATGATTTATAACTATCATGGCTCTTATTAGTTCTTATTTTTAATTATGGCTTACATCATGACCAATGTATGAAAGAACTAGCCTCATCATATGCTTATAATGTATAGCATTTATTAAATTATGAAAACATATAACGTTAGTAAGATATGATTCGCATGATTGATTGAATTATTAAATTTTTTTTAAAACATTAGATTTTAATAAGGGTGATGTTATAAGGAGCTCAACCTCTTAAAAGATTGAGCATTTTTTCTATTTGATTATCTTTTTTTAAATCTTAAAATAAGTAAATTAAAATTACAACTATAAATGCTAAAGTAGTAATAGCAATCTCAAAATGAAAATACTTAACCTTTTAAGGAATTAAGCTCTTTGTAGCATTAACTTTTTAATAAATTCATTTCAAAGCTTTGAATTTCAATAAGTGAATTTAAAGGCGTTAATTTGAATTATTCTTAATAGCCTTAATTATCATTTAAGACATTAATGAAATTTTATGTCCTTAAATGATAATTAATGTGTTAATGAAATATTAAGGGTCTTAATTATCATTTAAGGCATTAATGAAATTTAGAGGCCTTAGATGATAATTAAGCACAAGATTCCTCTAGCATTGTTACTAATACAAAATCGATAATTTGTATGAGCAAATAAATGTCAATTTACAATAAAATCAATATTTATTTTAGTGCATTAATATTTTTTAAATTATATGAAAAACTTAAGACAACAAATAAGAATACAATTGATATTTAAACATTACTAAAAAATTTACAGCATCAATTTTATACACAATCATTGTCCAAAAATGAATATTAAAAGTCTCATTAGAAATCACAAAAGCATAGGACATCGATCCTTGTTAACAATTGTAATCTAATAATCATTTAAAAAGTCTCATTGGAAACTGTAAAAGCATATATGTCAGTTTCTTTAATAACCAACATCTATTTTTTTTCCCATATATCTTCACTCTAATATGTTATTTTAACATCTCTCTAATATATTTTTGAGTATGATGAGTTTAATACATAATGTTACCATTGATCTCTCACTTTACTTTTATTAATAGAGTGTATAATGGAAGAACCTCAAGCTTTGTTTCTATTTTGTTATACACTTATATACTCTTTTATTTCTCATATTGTAAAATGGAATGCAAGAATTGTCGAACTCTTACTTCTCTTTCATTAGGAGAGTGTATATTAGGAGAAACTTAACCTTTGGTTTACTCTTGTTATATACTATTTCATTTCCCATGTATTATACAAACTAGAGAAATTTGAGCAACAATATTAAAGTTTGCATCAAAAGATGAAAATTTTAATATATAATAATTTTTTCATTATTTTTATGTATTCATATGTAGATGTATAGTTTTTTTTTTATTGATAATGTAGTGTAATTATTTAGTATAAATTTATAAAGATATTGTTTCTCTTTACTGATCTATTTATACTTTCATTATGAATAAAGCAATAACAATTAATTTTTTAAAATTTATATAATTATTTCTCTTTACTCATCTATATGTTATTTTTACTTAAAATTCTATAATACATATTTGATTACATATATTAAAAAAGAGAAGGCATATTGAAACTGTTGGGAATTCGGATTATCACATGCAGCGGAATTTTAAATTTTGATCCGAATTCTACCTAGGATCCATGCAAAAAGCATGAGTCAATGATTAGGGTTTTACCTATTGGGCACTCGTGTTTCTACTGATCAAAACTTGAGAGCGGATGAATCAAACGCCGGCCGGAAGGTACAGCGTCTCTACGGTATCCACACGGAGTGAACAACGACCTCTCACCCTCCACGCGTCTGCTAGGATGCGTTTTTCTCTCTAAGAATTAGGATTGGATGTTTTTTGAGTGATTTAGGGTTTATATGGAAGCTTAAAACGTGATCCTTAAGTGCTGCCCTCAAGTCCCTTTTTATAGAACTTAGGCAAGTCATAATCCTAGTCCTACTAGGATAATGCTTCCAAAATCCTAATCACACTTAACAACTCATCTTATCCTTATTCTAGAGATAATGGGAAGAGATAAGACTTATCTATTAATTATCTAATATTAGATAATGATATTATCTCATAATATAAATATCTTAATATTAGATAATTGCATATAGTTATCAAATATCAAAATAATATTATCTCATAATATTTTTATCTAATATCTGATAAGATAATTACTTGATATTACTTTAATATCAAATAATATCACATAATATATATATATATATATATATATATATATATATATATATATATATAAACGTGAATTTATTATTCTTAATAATATATATGCACGAAAATAAGTCCAATTAATTGGATATTAATATAATTAAAGTCCAATTAATTATTGTCTTATTCCTACTCCTTTTGTGTGACCCTGTAGGTTCTTACTACGTTGACAATGACTTATTATTGAGCCATAGACAGCGAGCGGTATCTAGCAATACATCACTGCCACTCAAGTAGTAAGAATGTCTGTGATTCGACATCCACCTAATACATGATCAACGTTTTACATCATAACCCTTTTGTAATAATATCCAAATTGAACTGGAGGCATGGAATGTGTCATCCTCGTCAATGTTCAATTTATATTTCTTGATACTGAGTAAACTTAAAATAAATAATTAATATCACATATTAATTCAACTGAGCATGGCCATGCATTTCTAAGTCTCACTCAATCAAGGGGCCCAAGGATATTTCTCTTTTATACAAGAGTAACAAAATTCCATTTACATCACTCACTTCCCTCTGCATGATTTATGACACACCCAATCAATGCCCTACTTGTCACCTGATTAAAGGTGACATAGGACAATATTAAAGTGAGTAATTCCTCATGTAGGGAACCGTAGTGACTTCAGGTCAAAGATTTATGCGTAGTTGTGATCATATGAGAATAACTTATGACACGTTTATCCATGCAATATTCTCATAGTGGGTCAGTCCAGTACATTGTTCACTAGCAATGTACTCATGTATTGACTTGATATCACATATCCATGATTCGTAATCATCAGTCACTATACATGCTAGTCTCGATGTATTATTACTATCCTTTTTCATAATAATACTTGACTAGGGGCATTTTAGGAATAGCAAAGCTATTTCAAGGATAATTATTATATTAAGTTATAAATTGCGCATAATAATAATAAAAACAATATAATAATTAAATTGCCTAAAATAAAATATAATACATTGTGTATAACTCTAATCATCTTATATGATTGGTTCTAGGACACACACCAACAGAAACAAACATAACATCATATGTAAATTTAGTTCAAAAATAACTTTCTTTTCATATTCAATTGTTTATATAACAAAAATTATAATAATGCTATGGAAATGAAAAATATAAAAGCATAATTTTTAAGTCTAACTAATGTTTAATATGATGACATTTGTTTGAAATATATGAGAAAATTTAAATAAATGCCATTTATGAAGAATTTTAAATGAATGAAATAGAACATGTCTAAATGAATGAATTTATGAAAAATTTTAAATGAGAGAAATTGTAAGAGTCCAAATAATGAATTTATGAAGTCTAAATGAATGAAAGTGAAGATAGCTTCAACAACAACATTTATAGATTCCAAAAACCAATCCTTTTAGAATTTTTCGGAATCAATCTAAGTTTCATTCAAGAACTTTTATCCACAATTTGACCATAAAAGATAAGAATTCTACAAAGCAATTGAAAGGACTTCAAATAAGAATTCTTTCAAATTCTTTATAGAATCTTTATGTTTATTGTTGAATTGTAGGCATATGTCATTTAATTAAAAGGAACTTTAAGAGATTCCAATTACTTTTCAATGTTAAATACTACTATCTATACCTTTCATCTCAATCTTAAAAATCATCTCTTATGGTCATGGAAATCTCATCAAATAATGACTATCTTCTACACGTAGATAAATGGTTATAAACATATTCGTGATTTAATGTGATTGTCATAATCATAAGATTTGAAGCATTTTTAATTATGTGACATAGAGAGCATGAGTTGTCTTCTAATTGATATTAAGATGCTTGATTTCTTCATTCACTATGAGTCTTTCATACGTCCTATATTTTAATGTGAAAATTAACATATTTCTTACTCTATGTGCTATGTCAAACTTTGATATACATAGAGTAGAAAGTATGCTTATTTTCACATTAAAAGATAGGAAAAATTGGAAGTTAGTAACAAATAAAGCAATCAAGCACTTCAAGATAAATAAATACAAAATTGACTGAATTAAACACCTTAAAAGCCATCAAGCAATAAAGAGAAACTATAAGCATATGATAATTATTTTCCTTTAAATTTTTGTCAGGATGCTAGGTATATTTATTATAAATGTAAAGTTTGTTATTCATTATAAATAATTTTTTTTCCTTATATGTTCATATATTGATATAGAAATATATAAAATAAAAGAATAGATGTTAGTAATATATTATCTCCTTTCTCATTTTTTGCTTTATTTACATCTAGTCATTATTACTTTGTTTAATTCTATAATAAGAAGAAGAGAACCTAGTTTTTTAAAAAAGATATTTATCCATTAAGATGTTAATTTTTTTTCAATTATAACTAACATTAAATACTACTTAATAAGATAACATTATTATGGTAAAGATTGTAGTAATCAACATGGTATCTTTGGCCATGGATGTGAATTGAAATTGAAAAGGATAAAGCATGACACAAGTTAAAAATAAAAAGAGTGTAACATGAAGCCATTTGCAAGTTTCATCTAAAAGCCATTCTAATCCTGAAATAATTTTATGTCTAACAATGGATGCTCTAATTCCAACTTCAAGATGATTCTTTTCCATTATATTTTTGCTCACTAATTATTTTGTAAGATTAAAAGCTTAGTTAACTAATGGCCAAATATATAAAGTTTATCACTCCCTTGAAAAGTAAAGATTATAAAAGTGAGGATTGTTTCTAATTTCTTGTGTTTATTCTTGCAATGTAGTTTCTATTTTCTTAATTAATTCTATTTTATTACCTATTATTTTGATGCAGTTTTTACAAATTTGCATAGGTAAGAAATTTGATTTGATCATCTTTTATGAGATTTATTATTATCTACATTTATTCATACAAAAATGTGTAATATACCAAATTTTCATTAATGCTTATTTTATATATTGATATTATATTTAAAAGTAATAGGTATTAAGAGATATTTAGCAAAGTACCGATCTATAATTGTAACATTATGTATAACATTTCACTATTTTCAATCTATTGTTATTTAGTTTATTCTTTAAAGTTGTTTAAATTAGAATTTTTTAAAGTAATAGGAGATGTTGACTTTCTATATTTGGTTAGGAATACAAAAGAAATAAGGAGGATAGGGAATAGGAATATGGGAAGGGGTTACGATTTAGGATGAGAGATTAAGAAATTGAAAGCTTAGGTTAAGACATATAACATCAATTATTTAAAAGAGCCAATGTTGTATTGTTGCTATTAGATGTTAAATTTTAGAAAGTAAATGATGTTTAATGTTATTTTTTAGAATGATAAAAATATAAATGATAATGGTTCTTTCAGAATAAAAATAAATGTTATTTTTATACATTATAACAATTTACTAATTGAAATTAAAACCATCTATACTATAGTGCTTGGTTACATATGACTCATTTTTCGACGTATAATCCTTTAAACACTTGATTTCTCTTAATTATTTTATGGTAGTGTACCCTTCAAGATATGAGTGATTTAGGATCTTAGAGTTTTCAACCTAGATTAAAACATTCATATCCCACAGAAAAGCACAAATTGGTGGTAGTGTAGGTCTTGTATTGTAATTGCTTTCATTTTATATCTATTTTATTTAAATAGTTATTCAATTAAACCAATGATTTGTTAGAACAAATAGTAATAACCATTTCATCCAGTGTATGTGATTTTCCAATGGATTTACACTTTTCATTAATATTTTCATGTCATTGCAAAATATATATATACCAACAAATCATCAATAGAGGTTGAAAAGTCATTAATATAGGGCCATTCCAACAACATATGGTGTCAGTATATGTGTGTCCTAGAAGTCAATCATAAGATGATTATAATAATGTACAATGTATTGCATTTTATTTTAGAAAATACAATTATTATATTTTATTTTATTTTAATATTTGTATAATTTATAACTTAAATATAATAATTATTCCTAGAATAGTTTTGTTATTTCTAAAATGTCCATAATTGAATATTATTGTAAAAAAGATAGTAATAATACATTAAGACTATTATATATAGTAATTGATGACCATGAATCATAAATATATGATATCAAGTCAATATATGGATATATTATTAATGAACAGATGTACTAGATTGACCCACTGTAAGAATACTGTATAGATTGTCATATGTCATTAACTATTTTCATGTGACCACAATGTACGTAATCCTTTGACCTGAAGTTATTACGATTTCCTACATGAAGAGTCACATATTTTGATGTTGTCTTGTATCACTTTTAATTAGGATGATATATAGGATGTTGATTAGGTGTATCACGAATCATGCAAAGGGATGTGAGTGATGTAGATGAGATTTTGTTACTCTTATATAAAGGAGAGACATCCTTGAGCCTCTTGATTGAGTAAGACTTAGAAATACATGGCTATGCTCAACTGCATTAATATATGATATTGATCATTTGTTTAAGTTAGTCTACTCAGTATCAAGAAATATAAATTAAATATTAATGAGGATAATACACTCCATGCCCCCAGTTTGATTTATATATCATTACAAAAAGAACTATGATACAAAGCATTGATCACACATTAGGTAGATGTCAAATAATAGATATTCTTACTACTTAGGTGGCAGTGATGTATTGCTAGATATTGCTCATTATTTATAGTCCAATGATAGGTCATTGCTAACATAGTAGGAACCTATAGAATCATATAAAAGGAGTAAGAATGGAACAGTAATTAATTAGTTTTTAGTTAGATTAAAAACTTATTAATTAAGCTTGTCATTATATATATATATATATATATATATATATATATATATATATATTATCAAAGTAATAATGTATATATATTATTATTCATGTAATGTATATTTTATATTATATTATGTGATATTATCTAATATTAAAATAATATCAAATAATTATATAATTTGATATTAGATAATTATATTATGAGATAATATTATTATCTAATAATATTTAGTTATTAATATTAAAGTAATATTAGATAACTAATGGATATTAGTGGTTAAGTAGAATTAAGATTAAATGCGATTTTCCTAGTATAATTAGGAAAGATGCATGCCTTTAACTTTATAAAAAAGGTATGAAGGCATCGTTGTTTTGTATGAAAAACAAGTAAATTTTCCACTAGCAAAATTACACAAAAACACCCTACAAAATCGCACTAAGCCTTTATTCTTCATGTGAGAGACGAATCCTAGTAGATTTGTGAAGGTTAAGAAATCTCCCTTCGCTCCATGTGGATATTGTAAAAGCACTATTACTTGATTGTGCTTGTGATTCATATTTGCACTCCAAGAGATAATCTTTGATTCTTGATTTATCTCTCTATGCATTGATCTGTAGGAAGGTTCACATGATATAATTTTGAAAATTTGTTTTTCCATTGCATTACACGATGTATATGAAACCTAACATGTGGTTGGTATAGGTGTTATCAGTATGGAACTGTGCCTATTGACCCTCATACCGACGACAACATAAATCATTGTAATAGAGTAAATCTATACCAATGACAACATAAGTTGTTAATACGAGGCCTAACACAGGTCATTTGACACATTCTTATATTAATGATATCATTATTGATATAAATTCAACCTTATATTGATGATTTTGTCTTCTATGTAAAATGATTTAATTTTTTTTTACTTTTTGAAGAATTATCATC
The DNA here is from genome assembly GCA_020226215.1 of Sindora glabra. Lineage (NCBI taxonomy): Eukaryota > Viridiplantae > Streptophyta > Magnoliopsida > Fabales > Fabaceae > Sindora > Sindora glabra. The sequence goes on from CM035229.1 coordinate 41,413,394, forward strand.
AGTGTAGGTTTTTCTATTTTAAATTATAAATAGTAATATAATCTAATAAATTTATTTTTATTTTTTAATAATATTATTTAAAGTTTACATATATCTTTTTGTAATTATTTTAAAAAGTAATATTATCAAATAAATGAGATACACCTTCAATATTTTTTACACTTAATGATAAATTAAAAATTGTATTTAGTAAATATAATAATAAATTAAATAAATAAAAGATATATAAAATAAAATTATGAATGATATATATAATAAAATATTATTGTAACATCCATAAATATCACCATAAAGTGCATGTCAAATAAAAAAAATGTATGTATAACAAGAAAAATCTATAGAGCAAAAGAATCATCAAAACTATCATTAATGTCCTCATCTAAGTCATGATAAAGTTAATTTTAGGGAGGAGGCTAAGGCTAGACTTAGGGCATTGGAAGAGCAAATAAATTAGGTATAAATAGTGTAAGTATGTGCAGTTATGGATGAGCTAATATAGGAGGTGAAGAAACATGGAACCCATGGTGGGTTTGGAAAATCTAAAAAAATGTATCCATATATGTCCCCTATTGCTCCTATATTTGCTGTTGGTACTACTACGACTTTGGAATAAATTGTTGACTTCAAGTAACTGTTGTTGTATCTCGATAACCAATTTCGCCTCCTACTATGATCTTGTAGGATATGCTATAAACAAACTCAAGGTATTAGGGGTGGCATATGACGTCCTAATTCATACATGACTAATTGTCCTTCCTATGCACTTAATGAGTGCGAAATGCCTTATGAACAATAGAGGGCTCGTTAATCTGTGTTGAAGTTGATGACAAAGTAGTGGATAATGCATTAGATTGCGCTCACTAAATGGCTAGCTCTATCATCCTCACCTTGTTATAATTAAATAGCTAGCAGATAGAATAAGTAAAATGTTTTTCCTAAAATTTCTATAATTAGGAAATAAGAATAAAATTACTTGCATAAGCATTTGTGACAGTTGGATGATTTACTCCTTTGATCGGCATGTATAATAATCCTTGAAATTATCCATCATTGGCTATAGCTCACTTATGTGCATATATCTTTATGCCAATTTTACCAAAAAATAAAAAAAAAGGTGCATAATATTTGTGAGATGTTGGAGGGTTTAGGAATATTATGAATGAAACATTTAACATATCTTTTCATATTGATGCACCACAATTGTTTTTAATCTATGGTAATCATTATACATCTTTTTCACCCATGTTTTCTTTATTTTTCTGGGATAACTCCTATACATTGCAAACAAAATAAAACATTTACAATAACAAAAGTGAAATAGAACTAAATCTTTAAAATGATGATGTTCATTTATAACTTTATACTTACCCTATATTCCTAAATATGAAAGTAGTTGCGATATTTCTCCTAACACTCGATTAAGATATTTTGAGGGACCACCTACCTTATACACTACAAGTCAAGATCTTCCAAGTTATCCCTTTGCTCTAAGAACCAATTATTGAGGCTTAACTTATGGTCTCGATAACTATCTATTGTAATCCGCATTACAACTTGTATTATGATTTCTGCCTCCTCTGGAGATAAGCTCATAAACTGAAATTGGCACTATATTGGAAGACATGTAGCAAACATGTAAATAATGTGTCAAATAATTTTGGTATTAGATATAAAAAAATAAAGACCATCTATTAAATCATACTTACATGGATTTCCTAGATAACATATGCCTTTTACTCCTGAGGCACCTTACTCTAGCTTATTTAGAGGAATACATAATACTCCCTCACTAGCACACATATGTCATGAAGAAAATGGCTAGAGTTTTCAACCATTGCATGCCATGTACCATCCTTTTTTATCAAATCTAATTGGTAATGGTTTAGATCCTTATTTTTGAATTTTTTATGCACCTTTAGGGACTTACCTAGGCCTCACTTTTTTTGTAAGGGTAACTTTCAAATATAAGACAATATTAATACTATAGATTCATAGAACATAAATGATGAAATGAAAAAATGTATTATAATAAATTTTACTTGATTGGCACTATAAGTGAGTGGAGTGACATGGTAGCTCTCTTCCATGGTAGCATGTGTCAACATCAACCATGACTATCAAGCAACATAAATAATAAGCATTATTAAAGACATGTAATTTAGATAGTCATAGCAACACCATATGAAATAAAATTTCTATAATATATCACATTTATATCCTTACATAATTATGATGTCAACCACATTAAAATTTAAACCCTAATTTGAGTCACTGTCAGTAAAAGTAGCAAGCTTAACATTTTTCTCATAAGTTTAACCATCATCATGAAACTCTAGAAGCCCTTCCTCTATATAATCATTGACCATTTTTTCTTCTAAATTTTCATCATTATTTATGAAGTCATTGACTTCTTTTATGATAGAGTTATTTGGTTTATCCATCATCATTAAACTTTAAAAGCCCTTCAATACATCATTTTAATACATATCATATAAAAGATCTTGCAAAGTAATCCAACTTTTGTCCATAAACATAATATAACTAGCTAACAATATCATAAGTTATTATAAAATTTAATCTTATGTTCTCTAAATCCATTGCATCATTCTAATTTTGAGGGGTAAGACCTTATTCCATTCTAGATATTCCTATAGTTGTTATGTCAAACTATCCACAATACGTTTCTTAAATGTAGAAATTTTAGCAGTATGTCTTTATAATTCTCTAAGTGTGTAAACTATACACTAATATAGTACACACTCAAAGAACAAAATGACAAAAAAATTTTACAACATGAAATGATGGAAAGATAAGTTTGCAACAAGAACTACAAGACCTATCCCAAATTGTCCAAATTTATAGGACACAGTTATGAATTAGTGTACTTTATCTATTGTAAGTGTCATCATTAATTCATGTACTTTATCTTCTAAATATTTTAACAAATTAATAAAAGTAAATTTTTAAATTTCTTGTAATGTTAAATTATGAAAAATTATTTTCTCCTATATTATTAAGTGAATTTTATTAATTAACTAATATGTTTTTTTTAATTTTTTATAAGTGATTACAAAATTTTCACTCCTTTATTATTTAGTAAAACACATTTATAAATAATTTAATTTACTATTTTTTTAATTTCTTAAATATTGACATAACATATTTTCTTAAGATTTTAAATTATTTACTTAAATTATTATATGTTTCACATTATCCTATAATCTCTGAAAGGAATTTTTTCACAACACCATCATATAACATACTCACCAAATATTTGAAATAATAGACAAAACAAATTATGCAAAAATATAATTTCATCAACTAACATAACAATGCATAAAACTAAATCCATACTTATAGATTATATCAATACTATCATCAATTTAAAGCAATAAACATATCAAATTAGATAAAGTAACAATTTTATCAAACTACAACAAAGCACGTTATATTAATCATTCCATAAATTATTTATTCAAATAAAATAATGCTAAGTTTTTTTAACCTACCTCAATGGAATATGAAACTAAACTAACACCAATGTCTACCAAGTAACACCCATAGCAACAAAATCTAAACATTTAGCAAAATACAAGTAAGAAAATATACAAAATGATGAAAATGTAGTAAAAATGACAAAGGAAAATGAAAAAAAAAATCACCTTGAAAGCCTTTGAATCTCTCTTTTCTTCTCGGTTGCTTAATTCCACTTCACTTTTGCTTCATGTGAATGAGAAAAATAGTGCCATAGGTGTCTTAAAGATGAAACCCTATACTAACAACACCAAAACTTGATCACTAGTGTGGGATCTTTTTAATTGTCATTGCAGAATTAATAAGGGGTACATGTGTCATTCAATTAGGTAGGTTTATATCAATGATAAAGTCATTAATATAAGCCACTTCATAAATTACTTGCTAGTTTATGGTGGTCAAGGTTTCAATGGACTATATTGAAGATTTTTGTATTAGCAGTGTAGGCTTTCAATTTTTTTTAATTCGAAAAGCCTACACTAATTACATTGTCATTAATATAACCTTAAAAGGAAAATGCTAACTAGCTATTAGCGATCAAATTTTTGAAAGCTTATGCTAATGACATGTAATTAGTATAGACATTTTATTTTTTTTAAAAAAATTGAAAAGTCTACATAGATAACTTTGTTGTCAATATAGCCTTCATGGTAAATTGCCCATCAACTATTTGCAATCAAATTTCTAAAGGTCTATGTTAATAATAAAGTTATCGGTGAATGGTTTTAAAAAATTGAAAAAAATATCCTATGCCAATGACCAAATTTTTGTTGCCTATGTACATATTGTTGGTATAAGGCATTATTGTTGTAGTATATTTTTTGCATCTTGTATCTTTTCTCTTTAATATTGCATGATTATTTGTATTAGAGCCTTACCAGTATATTGTGTACAAGAACTTTAATTTACTTATTCTAGTTGAAGTTGCTTGTATTTATTCACATTGCAATTTTATCAAGTAAACCAATAATATAATCAAATTCGGATAGTAATCAATTTATAATATTAGTAGTGAATTGATATAATTTGCTATTTATTGATTATTATTATATTATTTGATTTAATTATTTAATAATATTAATTATTTAAATAAAAATATTTAGTAAAATTATTTGTATATTATTAGATATTTATATATAAAATGATATATAGAGACATGAGTATATTTTATGATTTATTTGAATATATTCATTTATTTAAATAATAATTTAAATTTAAAAATTATTCATTAAATTGAAATTTATTCTAAAATATATATTATTTTAATTCATTATACTATTAAAATTTTTAGAAATAAATAATTATAATTTATTATAATTATTTTATTTTTTAAAAAATAAATATATTTAGATTAGGTATTCATTTTCACTTTTTTTTGTTATTTCATATTAAGTTTTCAACATACCATATATATATATTATGTAATATCTATATACTATTTTGATATATATATATATGTGTGTGTGTGTGTGTGTGTGTGTGTGTATGTATGTATGTATGTGTGTATGTATCACTACAACAAATTATCACTTGTTCTATAATCAAAATCATGATACAGGATTAAAATTTCTATGACTGTGTTGTTTAGCTATGAAAATATCGATTGAATAATTTCGTGGCACAGGTGAGCATAGTAAAGAAATTGCCATAGGCAAAAAGATCCTATGATATAAATGATTTTTGTTACCATGAGTTCACTCATAAATAATAGATTTTTCTAGCCACAAATAAAAATGTAGTAAAAAAGGTACATCCGTAACTAGTAACTTATATTGTCACAAACAAAATCATGACAAAAAAATAAAATAAAATTATTATAGAAACTAAAATAATTTTTATATATTCAAATTAAATTGATTATCTAAATAATTAGATTAGGTGTCATCCTATCATTTTATTTGTATATATGCTAAAACTTGTTAATATCTTTGACTCATATCAAGCTAGTGTAAATAATTAAAATTTTATCTATTTAGAATTTGCAAATTATATTTATGAGGACTCGAATCAAAATCTCTAAGTTAAGGAATGTCAAATCTTAGCATTGCACAAGTTTTCTTTTATATTATTATAATATAATATATTTCATGTAAAATTTTAATTGACCGATTAACTTCAAAAATAAAACTATACCTAGATGACACTATTATACAATAAAATATTATATAAATACACATAATGAAAATATACTAATACTAAAAAACTTTATGATTTTATTTTAAAAATTATTTTTATAGATTGAATCTCATTTATTTCATTACTAATTTTGCTTACATTAACTATGTCATTTACAAAAAAATTATATCAATTTTTTCTCTCATAAATAATTAATTAGTTAATTTTATCCTATTATTAATATTTTTTATTAATTATTATTAATTAATTTATTACAATGTAAAATTAAAATTTTTGCATCTTTCAAGAAATTTTCTATATTTTCTAAAAATTCCTTCAATAATGGTTGAATAATATGAAATAAGTATCCATATAAATCATAATTCTGAAATATTATGTATATTTAAATTTTAATTTATAATTAAAATATAAAATATTATAAATTATTTAATTTTAATTTTTTATTTATAATATATATTTTTATCATTTACAAATATAAGTTAAATCATTTGATCTTTCATAAAATTTTTAGTATTAATTTTATCCCTCACATATTATTTATACTTAATTATTATCCTTCCATTTATCAAGTCATTAACTTATCAATAAAATTATAATTGAATAGATTAAATTAATTAAGTTATTATTTATAAGAGAAAAACTAGTACAAAATATCTATAAGAAACGATATTTATACACTTTAAATTAATAAAGAATAAAAATAAAATTTTATACTATTTTATATATATCGCTCTATATAATTTACTTAAAATTTTTAATATAATAATTTAATAATTAATAAATTATATATAATTGTACACAATTATTATTTTTAATTGTTTAATGATAGTTTCTTTAATATTATAGTGATGAATATAAAACTCGTCATTACATATTTTTATAATAAAATTAGTTATAAGTTATGTCATAAATCATACTATTTATATATAATATAATGATTTTAGTAATTTCATAATATATATATCAAATAATTTGATATTATAAAAAATTAAATATTTTTATAATATTTCATACCTTAAATGATCTATTTTTGTTTAGGTGATATTTTAAAAATTGGATTGAACAATAAATTAAAAAAAATTATTGTATATGTATGTATTATATATATGTATAAGTTAATATTATTAATTTTTAATTTGAATATGTAAAAAATTTAAATTCATTAAATAGTTATATAACATAATTTTTAACATATTATAATATTTATTTTGTTGATGTAAACTAATTTTATTATGTTAATTTAATTAATGGAAAGTTAAATGGTTATTTATTATTTATAAAAAAAGTTACATTCTAATAGATATTAAATTTAGTACATATGTAAATAAAAATTCTTAGGAGCTTAATAGTTAGACTCTTTCTTACATATCTTAAGATTTGAGATTTTTATCTCTATTATTTCAAGAACAATAATAAATATACACAACTATTTAATTCATAGGTAGTTCTATCTTTTTACATATATTTAATTAATTAATAAAAAAATGTTAAGTTCTATAATTTTTTTATTTTGATTGATTAGGAGCTAATTAGTTGATCAAATAAATTGTTTACTAAAATTCTAAAACAATTGTTTAATTCAATTAATTAGTTAAAGGCCTTTGACTTAAGTGATGAATTAGTTATTTACTAAACACTCATAATATATAAACATTTATAATTATTTTATTGTTTATATTATAGCATGTTGCACTTGTTATAAATAACCTTTTTTATATGTATAGTTACCACAATAATGGTATTCTTAGTTATAATTTTATGCATAGAATTAATTCACGGCATAATTAAGTAATACCTTGTTGCAGATAAATTTTTATGACTTAAATGATAGTACAAGTGATACTTTGTTATAAAGAATGTCTTCTTATAACTTAATTTATAGCATAAGTGATATTTTACCATAGTGAATATATTTTTATAACTTAATTTATGGCATAAACGATATTTTGCCACAAGTAAAATTTTTTCATAGCACATATGATACTTTACTTTACCACATGGAATGTGTTCTCATAGTTTAATTTTATAGCATAAATGACATTTTGCTACAAGTAATTTTTTTAATAGTACAAGTAATACTTCAAGTAATACTTTGTCACGGGAAATGTATTCCTATAATTTAATTCGTAATACAAGTGATATTTTATCATGGATAAAATTTTTTCATGGGGTAAATTTTTCATTTTTTTGTACATTGGTTTCAATTTTTTTGTTCTTGTAGTAAGAGATGAAATCATCACGATTTTTGAATTTTTATAGTGTAATTTGTGGTATAAGTGCTAATTCTTTATAGTGTATATATATATCTTCTTTATTATTACACTTTTTCAAAATATTATGCAAATCTTTTATAATATTTTGTATCTCAAATAATTCCTTTTTTAACCAATATATTAAAAATTGGATTGGTAGGGGAATCGAAAAAATTGTTATATATATATATATATATATATATGTATGTATGTATCATGCATATATAGGTTAGTCTTATTGATCTTTTTGAAAAGAATTTAAATTCATTAAACAATCATATAACATAGCTTTTAACATATTATAGTATTTATTTAATTAATATATATTTATTTTATTATGGATATTTAATTAATAAAAAATTAAATAGTTATTTATTATTTAGGAAGAACTATTACATAAAAATACTATAATAAATTGGTACATATATAATTAAAAATAATTAATAACTTTATTATTTTATTCTATTATTTACACACACACCCCTGATCATAAGGCCTAGAATTTTTTATTTTTTATTTCAGCAAAATACCAGGCTAAAGAAAAATGAAGTATTCAAGATGATAACAAACATGTGAAAAAAAATCGATCTCAAGAGTAAATATAAATAAGTGACTTTATTTTATTGAGAGACTGTCACTTGAAAATAAAGGGTTAACATGCGTGAACACACAAACAGTTGAGTGTTGGAGCTTGACGGGTGTCACACTCCGCCGTAATAAAATTTTGGTCCCCGTATTTCTGTTTGCAGTCATCCATGCAGCTGATCAGCGGCGAACATAATACTCCCGGAATAAGATCTTTACACTCTTTAATTGCTTCTCCATTTTCTGCATTACACGATGTGGATCTCATTACTCATTTATAATTAGCTTATTTGATTTTGATACCATAAAACCACTTTCGAAATCACCGTAAAATTCACGATAAAAACAAAAATTATAATTTTTATCTTTTTGCATCATGTAATCATATTTTTGTTTTTAATCCTTTTATCAAACATGTACTTTATAACTCGAAACATAACTTAAAAAATTTCTTTGCTCGGATAAACGATTTAAAAAGTCTGTTGAATTTATGTAAAGCAATACATACCGAAGGCGATGGAGAAAACAAGCAAGACCATGAAAAAAGAGGAGAGGGTCTTCATCCTTTGGATTGAGATAACAGTGTCTAGCTCTTAATATTGTTGAATAACTTAGATTTGTACTTTCCAGCCAAATAGCCCCTCTATTTATAGGAAAATTTCTAGTCATACATAGTACTAGAAATCCCAATACTATTTCTTATTATTATTTTTTCTTGAAACAAACGGGCCATTAATATTATTTTATGTTAAGGTCAAAAGTATCAATGTCATTATACTTCTGACAAGGATTATTTTTTGAAAAAGAAAATATTACATGAGATTCTCAAAATGATAATTAATGTATCAGTTTTTTTCTTAATCTAAAATTTCTATTTGGTCAACTGTTAACATACATAATCAATTTTTGTCATGTAAGAAGGAAATGAGAAAGAATTCATTTCTAAAGACCGTGGTACAAAATGCCAAAAAATTATTAAAATCAATTAATAGAATTAAAAAATAAATTATCAAAAATAATTTAATCAATTTAATATTATAAAATTTACCTCTAAACAGCCAAAATATAAAGCTCAAGATACTTTAAGAACGTAAATGAACACCAAAGGGCAAAAGGAACAAGAAATGGGAGGGGAAGGGCCTTTACACTCTATTTAAAATGTTTAAAATTTTCAATGGAGATATTTGTCATGTAGATCCATTGAAAATAGTGAGATTTTTTACATCAAAATTTGCACAAATTTTTTAATGGATTTCTAACAAATTTTTTAAAATTCTTAATGGAAATAAATTTGTTAGAAATAGGGAACCATTTGAATTTGGATTGTGCTATTTCCAATATTTTTTTTTGTAGATTTTATCTTAATTTTTCATGGATTTTTTTCGTCTGAAATTTTTGTTGCAAAAAGCAAAAATTAGAATATTGGAATATTAATTGATTTGACAATTTAGATATTTTTGAAAATTCACTACTACAATTTTGTTAATTAACATTGATCGATTGATGTCGGTTACCACTATTATTGACATTTAATTTTATATAATGGCATTTTTTTAAAATTGTATGAAACTTTAAGATAATGGACTTCAATTACAACTAATATTTATGTTGATGTGCTAGTATTTGTGAAATTAGTGGAAATTTATTATATTGGTTTTAATTCTAAGTGATGTCTAAAGTTTAGCGTCATAACAAAAGACGACAATGTTCTTCTCAACTATCTCCCAAAAAGGTATTTGATGCATCCTCCTATGAAGAGTGACAAGTTAACATATCGGTTTTATATTCAAACAATGTTGAAAGTTGTTTTCTCCACTTATGGTGAAACATAGGACATCAATTTGAATGTAATAACCATTGTTCAAAAGTCATTTGAATTGACTCATTGCAAATATAAAATGTTTATACATCATGTTTGTTTTAATAATTGAAATTTATAATTTCCAATAAACTTCTATTTCACTTTATTTTTTTATTTAGGTGGTATAAAGGAACAACACATTCATCCTTTCTATACATTTAGAAATCACTACTATAGAAATGCTTTTTAACATTGGTTGTTTAACTGATTCCACATTGACTATTAATTCATAACCGATGTTGAATATTTGTAACAATGCTAATTCTTTTTGCAATAAAATGGACATGTTTATTTCCTAGATCTTGTTGAATTCAAGATATACAACATTAGTTTTTTGATTTAAAAATTGACATTATTATTTATCTTGTTGAAAATTGGTGTTTTAATTTTCAAAATAGATGTTGGTTTGTTTTAAAGAATTGATGTGTAATATGTAATAGGATGACGATTTGTTAAAATAACTAATGTTATTTTCTTTTTTAAAATCTATAAAATTCTCCTAAACCTCACTATACCTTATAATAATTAATAGAACCTAGTTCTAGAATCCAACAACTCATATTATTATACAAGAAGTATCAATGTTTTTGTGTTCAAAAATAATATCCTAAATACAATAAACAAGCAATGACAATTATTTCATACATTTATTTAGGTTCAAATAGTAAAAGATAATATATATATTACAAAAACTAGATATAATACCTCCAAATGCATTAAAGGAACTTGCATTATCTTCTAATGACATGGTGAATGATAGAAATTCTTGTAAATTGCACTATGGCAAAAGAATAGGAACTTGATGTTGGAATTGAGGTTTTAAGTGAAACATTAATACAATATGCTTTTGTTGGAGATAAATTTATGTAGTTGGCTTATACCATTAAACTTTGATGATATTATGTCATGTTTGAATAGTGCTCTTGTCATCCAAACCTTTTGTATTAAAATTCCCATTAATTTACTTTTGTAAATAAGAAATTGGCCACCTTTTCTTCAAGAAATCCATTTCACCAAAAACCCTAAACAATGAAATATGAAACATATGATCTAAACAATTCAACATAATACCAAACAAATAGACATTCTTAGTTGGATTTAGAGGAAAAATAAAAGGATCAAATAAACTTTAGCATTAAGAAGAAGACGCCAGCAAGAGCACATAAATGGTTGAACCTGAGTCAAGATGACCTTTTATGTGAAGAAATTATAGCAAACTTTCTATTTACAAAAGAAAATGAATTAGTTGATCTCTTCGTAGAGCATTACAAATTTCATGAGGAAAATGCTTTCACTTTATAGTCTACAATTAGGCATCAGGATAGGATTCCTTTATATTTCAGCTCCTAGCTTTTTTAGGAGAGAAAAATGACATCATTTAAATATTTCATATCAGTTATACACTAAAATCGACATTGTGTAATATTGATATCCTATCTACCAAATTATATCTTCATAATGTTTAGGAAAAATTTTTACTTTATCATATCAATTGCAAAATAAAATCAATGTGGAATTCCATTTTTTCAATTTATTATCTTAATTGCCTAGAAAAATTTTTACTTTTTCATGCCAAATATTGTTATGGAATTATCATTGTATATAATACATATTAGTTATCAATAAACAACCAATATGGCTTATGATTTTTTTTTAAAAATAAGTTTACATTTATTATTCCCCTAATGACATGTCATGACCCACTTAGCCATAATTAGCGTTGAATCTATTTCCTAATTTTTGCAAGCCTTACTAACACTACTTTGGTATCATTACGCAATATTTCTTAAAAACATCAATACTTATATATATATAATTTATAACATAACTACAATTAAAGTTCATGTATATGAAAATATGTATAAAACTATTTGTAAGGCTCAAAACTAAATTTGGTGATATTTTATCTTGATTATGGTTGCTCAAAACAACATTATGAGAAGATTTCTACTCCTCAGTAACCAGTGATACTTAGGGAGCCTCAATAAGCATATCTGTAAATTATTTTAAATAAGAATAGTGAGTTATAGACTCAATAAACAAATAGCCTATTTAACAATTAAATACCAATTTGCCTTTCATCTTAACATGTTCTTCTATGTTCACATTTTAAATAAAGTAATGAAATAACAAATATAGTGCACAATATCATAACTAAATGGAAATATAAAAAAGGAACACAATCAAACTATCTTATGCCTCTTAGTTAATCTTATTCTTTTACTAACTTATCCTTATTCCTCCAAGCACCTTATTCCTTCGCTAGCATGTTATCCAATTTTGATTCATTTCACATTGTTTTTATATTCTTTCCTTCAGTTCATATACCGCTTAAATATCACATCCTCGATGGGATTTTATCATTTCTCTTGTAAATAAATAGGCTCACAATTTGTTCATAACATATTCCTAGTTAGGAATTATATCATTTATATCATAAACAACAATATTAACATTAACATTAAGCAACTATAGAAATTATATAAACATACATTAACTTATATTAACATAAAATAACTAAATTGGGAATATAAGGGTGTGATATTCAAGTATGTACTCAAGTATTGGGGATTCAAACACAAATTTTAGCTTTCATACTTGAGTGTGATTATCTAAAAGTAACTTTAGATGTCATACTTAAGTATATACTTAAGTAGGGCTATTTAGAGAGCAACCTAACTTCTCATATTCGAGTATGGACTTCTAGAAGTGTATTTTGGAGCTATACTCAAGTAACACCTACAAAATTTGCATAATAGCTTGAAAAATACTATTTATTTGGTCAATTCTTACCTATTTCAACTTACACAATGCATTTAAACTACATTTTAATGTAGAATCATCATCTATATTCACTCCACCAACATCCATAACAATAAATCTCATTTCAATTATAATGTCTTTCCATAACTTATCAATTTATTAATATAATCACAAAAACTATCCAACTAAGCAATAATCATGAATTTTTTTAAAACTAAGTACATAATCTACTTACAATTTGTATAAAATAGAAGAGATGAGGTTGATTATGATAGAACTTGCCTTAACAACATGAATTCACACAAATTTTTAGACATTTCTACAAAAAGTCCTTCTTTCCTAATGAGAACCAAGAACTTATCAAATAATCACTTGATCAAGAAATTAATGATGGTTACCTTGTTTGCTCAAAAGTTATGAGAAATTGATGAAGATTTGCAACTTCTTCTTGCCAATTAAAGGAGTTAAAGGTGAGGTTAGATGTAAGAGAGAAAAGAACCAATGGAAAAGTCTAAAGAAAAATGAGAAATGATAGGTGCGTGCAAGGATTTTTAATATGAAAGGGCCATTTATGGTAATTTAAGGTTAACTTAATGGTAAAATGGGTAAAATCATTCCTAAATCTCTTTCATACAACCTAATTCAATTACAATTTTGTTAAACATTTTCTTTATTTTAATTCTCTTTGTTTTCATCATAAAACCATAATTTTTCTTAAATAAATTCCTATCCTAAACACATCTACAATAAGTAATAAAATTCCATGTGTACATGATTACTAAAATAAAATAAATAAAAATATCCTCATTTATATGAGGTTTAATATAATAGAAACTAAACTTGTTACATAAATAGTAAGGTAGACACACTTGTTGATGTAAAAAAACACCACTTTTTCTAACATCATTAAATTATACAATAACATATATAAACAATTTTCATAATACATACAAAACCATATATATTTATATGTAATTGCATTAAGTGTCACAAATATAGTCATATATACATTTTCATTTACATTTGCACCCGATAATTTATACAATTAGAGCACCCCTTCATGCTAATGTTTATCTCTCTCCTAATATATATTTAGCCTATTCTCTTGCATGGTTGCTAACTTTTGTAAACTGTAAAGGTTTGTTTTTTCTTGGAAAAATTGCATGGTTACATATAAAACTCAATAAGAAGATAAAATAATTTTTTTCTATAAATGTTTACCTAATCAAAATGCAAATGAATTACTATATTAGGCTTTTTATTGTTGTTCATGTGCATGACCATGTGTTACATGTTTTTCATCATGAATTACCTGTGTTCAACATTTCTTGTTTACTTAAGGCATTACAATAAACCAATTCAAAATAGTGTTAACTTTATATAATGATAATTGATTACTATATTAAGTACCTAAACATGCACAAGAACATTATCTTCATTTGCACCCATTTGACATTAAATGTCTTGTTATAGCTTTTCATCTTGAAATATATTCTTATTACCTTTGTAACCTTCCAACCCTCGCATAGTTCATGCCATAGCAAGTTAAGCTAGTAGATTATCTTGTCATTTATATATATAACATTCAACATTTAGTGGTGTTTACAATAATATTAATATTAAAGTAAGATAATGAAGGAGAAAATATATCCAAAGCTAAATTAAAGCTTATTTTGGCACCTACATACCATTTGTAGTATGACACTATATAGCATTGTCACTTCTTGTTTATATTCATAGTCTAGTTTATGTTTTTGTTCTAAAACTTCACCATAATCCCTACGTCTTGAGTTTTGTTTGGATCTAGGAAATCAAAATAAAAACCTCATTCCTTCTTCTAAATGACAGGATGTAAGTACTTATGATTTTCAAAATGCACGAGCATTGGAATTCATACTACTTAGTATGTGTATAAAACTAAGGAAGAATTGAGGTGTAAAGAGGAACATACTTAATCTAAGTCATGATAATGGAAACATCTAATATTTTACTATTTAAAAGTTGCAAGATGCCATCCTTGGATATAAAAATATCATCAACATGTCTAAGGACATCCATGGTAATGAACAATAGAATGAAATCATCTTTTGACACCTCCTATGCAATCAATTGTAGCTTTTCATGAGATGTGCCCAAAGGTTTTTTGGTTTTTTTTTTTTAGAATAAGCTACCAAAATCTTTGATTCTTTAAACTTTTCATCCTTATCCTTATCCTTTTTTATTGCTTACTTTCCTTTATCTTCTCGTAAAGGTGCCTAAAAATGGATTACAAAGAAATACAAGAGTTGGACATGCTAAGTAATATTTTATATAACTATAAATAATGAACTTAGAGTGACGGAAAATCTCATCTCTCTGGAGAATGAAATCAAAGCCTTTAGTTAAGTTAGGTAGGTGCTAACTGCTTAGGCCATCGTGATCATCTCTTTAGCCAGCAATGGCATACTAGCTATAGTGTATGAATTTACATTGGTCCTCTAGTACAGTAATGATATAAAGCACACTACTGGGGTAAACCATGCCTTTTTCCATTTATGTAACAAGAGGCCATGCAATTAGAAATATGCATATATGTCCACTTTACAATAACAACTAAATTAATTGATTAGCATCAATATAAAACTACATAATTGAGGAGTACTCAATAACAAATGTTAAGGTGATAAAAATTTACTTATAGACGGATTAGGATTAGTGGGGAAATAATTACCCTGTAGTGGCATAAGGTCACCAACTACACCTCTGCTTTTTCCCTTGGACCAACTAGCAACCCATTAGTTCACTTGAGGATGACTATAACATGCTACAAAACTAATTCCTACAATTTCCTTTTGTAGCTCTGCCTTTTCTTGTTTGGATAATCATTTGTTATAAAGACATTTTGTAACTTTCTAAAATGTTTCTTAATGTTAATTATTCCTCTAAAATCTCTCACATGCCCAAGAAACTCATAAGTTCCTAGAGCAACTACTAATATGTGCATCCTCCTTTCTAGCTAAAACTTTCCTTAAGTGGCATATTACATGAGCTTATCTTAGCAAAGTGTAATCAAACATCATTAGTCATGTGCTAGTAAATGAACAACACATTTCTTATTTAATGAATAAAATAATAATATCACTTACTATTCATTAGGCAATATTTTAACTCTCTTCTATCATGAATTCACTTTTATTGACTCTAACCCTCACCTATAACTTAAATCATTCAACAAAAGTAACAAAGGCAAATGCTTAATTGCCTAATTAAGTAGTAACCTCCTCAATAGTTTGAGTTGTTTCTTGGAGGATGTTATCTTCAAGCTTCCTATACCTTTCTTAAAATAACCAATGTTTGTATACATTTTTGGCTTGGTTCACATTATTTTGTATGCTTATAGCCTATTAACAAAAAATTAAAATGAGTGATGAGAAAACATTATTCACTATTAACAATGGAAGAAAGACAATAGTATTGAAACATCTAGATTATTTAGAACTCTACTAAATAGCATATCTCCACAAACTTGTCCCTTATTTGCTAATTAATATTTTTTAAGGTGAGGTTTTATCTCTGTCCCTATAAAATTGAAGTATTACTTCCTCAACATAAACTTAAAATCCTTCTACTTTTTTGCTCACCAATATAAAGATGTGTTCTTGTAATCCTAGTGAACATTGAGACAAGTATTGAGGTTTTTTTTAAATATATCATCTTAAATGGCATCTTTTATGTCTTATTCCACTTGATGTCATTCTTTAATAGTAATAAGTACCTTGTTGTATACCAAGGGACTACGGTAGCTACTAAAATCTGTTCTTCCAAGCCCATAAGTAACTTTCTTGTCATTGAAGTTTACTATCAACCTCTTCCATTTAGTGCAATTAAGGATCATGTGCATCTTAACTTTAGGACCTTTAGTTCCCTTCCTTATTTGACCATTTTTATTAGATCCAGGTAGATCCATATTGCTTCTATTTAAAGAGTTTTAACAAATAATACAAATATTGAACTTATATGCCAAGCAAGATATGATAAATAATTTAGCACACACATGTCATAACTTAAATAACAAGAAACAATTAGATATCAATTTATCATATTTGTTTTAATCTTAGAATAAAACTTTACCCATAACGAATTGACATTTCAAAAATAGCATCCAAGCAACAAAGTTATAGTAGTGTAAAAAGTTTTACAAAATAGGACATATATTTAGGTATATCAATTTTCCATATTGAATAATGTTTCTAAAACATGTAACCAATGATTATAGATTATAGAGTAACTTCAAAGCATAAAAATAAAAGCTTTCTAATAATAAATGATAATGCTATGTATATAACTCTGAAGATCACATTTAAAATACAAATTGCTCATAAAGCATAAGAGAACTAAGGAATATACTGTAGATGGATAGTAATAAATGGTTAAAGAATTGTGAAGGGTGGTACCATGTAATTGGCAAATAAATGTCAAAGAAATTCGAGTGAAAAGCATAAAAAATGAAAAGCAAATCACTGTACAATACAACTTTATTTGTGATTCTAAGAAATAGTGATATTGTGTATGTTGTAAGTAGCATTTTAAACATTTAATATTTATAAACAACTAACATCTATATATTCTATGTTAGTTGTCACTAAAACTTACGTCAAAATTACAAAAAATGCCTCTTAGGGAAAACTTTCACTATTTGTTATATATAGAAACCGATGTCTAATATTTAGCCAGTATCCAAATTTAATGGTTCACCTTTATTTTTCACGTTGGTTGTTTAAATAACCATTGTGGAATGTTTTTTTATAACTCGTCTATAACTATTCACCTACAATAAATAATTCTTATTTATAGTGTTGATTTTTTATTGGAATCGACGTTATAATCTTCCATTTTTATTTTTCAAAAATGCTACTACATCATTATATACATTAATTTTCAAGTTAACTAATGTCAATGTGGTAATGTTAAAGGACAATTCTATAGTAGTTAATGCTTTGAAATTTGTGATCATGAGTTTCTTATCAAGTCATGATTATTTTTTGCTGGGATAGGATCCTCATGATTATAAGATATTCATAGTTTGATCATCGAAAATCATAATCATAATGTTTGAATGGTTTCAAACTATGCAATATGAATAATGTGTGTCATCCTTATATTCCACCCAATAATGCAAAGAATGGATAACTAATGTTTATAGAATCTAATAAAGCACTTCAATATAAGGAAAATATATTATATTTCTTTAATAAATGAAGATTTACAACAAAGATATTAATCTTTTCAACATAAGAAATGGGTGGCTATGCTATGAACCGTATTAATGATATACTATAATTTTTATGTAGCTCATTGTTTTATCCAAAACATATAGTGTATAATGATTTGTAAATTTCTTCAAATGATTTGTAAATTTCTTGCACAATGTTTTTCTAGTTAATATTTATAATGTTATTAGAAATATGATTTATAATTGGAATCTATTGTTAGAAAAATGTCAAGATACAAAAGTTGAACTAAAATAAATAAAAAAAAGAATATACAACATTGGTGATTTATTAAAAATATGATGTGATTTGGAAAATTTTTGAACCAAAATAAAAAAAAGAATAAACCATACCAATTTTTTGACCTAACTGATGCATAAAGGTATAACATCAGCTACCTAACTTGTAATAAATAACATGCATTTATTAAGGATGATATTTATGAGATAACAAGAAACACCAAAACTTACAATGTTGGTCTTTTGAAGTTGGTTAAACTAACAACTTAAAGTCAAAAGTGAGATATAAAATTGTTATATGCCATTTTTCATTTAACAATTGACAACAATTTTGAAACTAACTATTTATAAAATTCTCTTTCACTTCATCTTTTGTTTAGATGCCATAAGAAGACAATATAATTATTTTTGCTACACATCTAGAAAAACTTTAAATCTTATCATCAGCATCTCATCAAACTATGATTATCTTATGCTCTCAAATAGATTACCATAAGCAAAAAATATTTGTGATTTAATGTAATTGTCATGATTGCAAAACTCGAAACATTTCAAATTTGATAAAATAAGGATAATGTTGTGATTTCGTATCTATTTCAAATAGTAATTAAAAAATATCCTTATCTTAAGTTTTTATCTTCCTACACTTATATATTATCTATTTTATTTTATTCTTCTCTCTCTCTCTCATTTATAATTAAAAATTATCTTTATTTTGAATTTTTGACTTCCCAAAATTATCTTCTATCTATTTTCAACAAAATCAATATTTATTTGTTTCAAATTTAATAAAATGAGAACAACTTTATAATTTTACATTTATTTCAAATAGAAATTAAAATATTATCCTTATTTTGAGTTTGAAACTTCTCATAGTTATGATCTTATTTAGCAATCATCTATTAATTGGCTAATTTATGTAACTATTAGATAATAGCTAGTTATATTAGTTAATATTAGTTATTTATATATAAAAAATATATAAGAACATGTGTATATTTATGATTTGTTGAATATAGTCTTTTACTTTAATAATATTTTAAATTTTATATGTTAATTATTAAATTAAATTTCATTTAAAATATGTATTATTATAATTTATTATTTATTAAAGTATCCTTCAAATAATAAATTACTTTAATTTATTATACTTGTTAAAATTTGCTTTAAGAAATAAATATATTTAGGTTTTTTTCATTTTTGTGTTGTTTTATATTAAATTTTCAACATACTATTTATATATATTATAATGGTTATGCTATTTTCATATTATATATATTTTCTTCACTATCACATTTTAATGAAGAATGTAACTTGATAAAAATTGGTTGTACTATTTATAATATTTTATATATTAAATCTTCCTTTTTTTTGTTGAAGAGATGTTTTAAAAATTAGATTGAACAATGAATTGGAAAAATTGTTGTATATATCCAAGTTAATCTTATTGATTTTTACTATTAATAGAAAAATAAAATTAATTAAATAATCATTTAATATAATAATATTTTTTAACGTATATTAGTTTTAGTATAGTAATTTAATTAATGAAAATATTATTATTTTTTATTATTTAAGAAGAATTATTGTATTCTAATGTATATTGATTTTTTTATATATTACTAAAAAAGATTAGTGGTTTAACGGTCAAACCCTTGTGTGTGCATCCTATAGAATGGGATTCTATTCTTTTATATAACATTTTAAGCAAAATAATTCATGTACATAAATATAAAATTTGGGGGTAATTTTTCCTATTTACCTACTTTTTGTGAAATAACTAATGGAAAACATTGGGTTACCAACTTTTCCAAAAGGACTAATTGGAGCCCAATCAACTTATCGAAATGTACACTTTTATTTAGGCTAATATATCAAAATAGTTACTTACCAAATACCTAAAACTGCTATTTGACTTCATTAATTAGTTAAATATTGGGTTACCCAATCAACTGATTGTTAAACACTCTCTATCTTTTATCCATTTTAACCTATTCCCTCTCTCTCTCTCTCTCTCTCTTTTCCTTATGCATTTATTTCATAAAGTAATTAAAAATTATTTTTATTTTAATTTTGTAATTTTTCACAATTATCTCTTATCTACTTTAATCATTCTTCTTTCTAAAGATGCAATATGAGGTATAAAAGTGGTCAAATTGTATGAGAGCATTAATTTTGTACTTTTTAAATTCATTCATATTATTTGATTTATTTGTTCTTATTTGTATGACTTTTGTTCAAATTTATGTATATAATATTTTCACTTTTCATGAAAATAAGTTTTCTAACATTGAAAATAAATATGAGTATATTTTAAAATTTGCTAAGCATGAAAATGTTATTTTAAATTAAAAGATTAAAATAACATAAATATGATTTAGAAATATTTAATATGATATTTTGGGAGCACTTTTATTCAAAATTAAATTGCAAAGATTAGATGTTGGTATCTTTTGTAAACCCATTTATTTATAGTTTGATTATGTGAATTTGTCCATGAATGGATCAAATATGCTCATTTGACAATTTTGGGGAATTTGTCCTAATAATTGAAGGAACAAACTCAAATTCTCATAGAAAACATGTATGGAATAATGACAATATGAGGACCAAATTAATAGAAATTAATTAGTGTTATTGGCTAGAATTTCTAATAGAAGCTAATTTGTAATAGGATTCTTTTTATTTAACTAGTGCCTTTGAGCACTCAGGGGAGCGCACGCAAAGAAACTTGTATTATAATAAATTGGTAAATATATAATTAAAAATATATAATAACTCTATTGTCACTGTTATGCTCTCTCTCTCTATGTATGTATCTTAAGGCCAAGAATTTATTTTGCAAAATGCCAGCTAAAGAAAAATGAAATATTCAATATGATAACAAAGAGCTAAAAATGGGGAAAAGAAAAAAAATGATGTCAAGTAAATATATAGACCGTCACTCAAAAACAAAGGGTTAATTACTTGCAAGAACACACAAGTAGTTCACATTCTCCCCATAATATATTTATTGGCCCCGTATTTCTGTTTGCAGTCATTAATTTATTTTTATTTATATATATGAAATATTAAGATAAAATATCCTTTGGCTTCATTTTATACAAGTAATTGATAAATTAGCTGATAAATAATTAACAAGATAGATTATAACTAATGACTGATAAATTAGTTGATTGTATAAGAAATATTTTACAAAATTAATTGTTAAACTATCTGAAATTGTAAAATAACATAAAATAATATATTAATAAAAATAAATACATAATTAAAATAATTCATATTTATCCAAATATAAAATTATATTAATAAAATTAATATATTCAAAAATAAAAATATAATATTTAATATTAATTAATTATATTTTATGAATTTATATATTTATTTACATAATTTTTATTTTATTATTTATAATAGAATTATAACTACTTAATTTATAACAAAATTTTAATCATATAATTATATTTTATAATATTACATATTTATTTACATGCATATTTTTATATATTTAACAGTTTAAATTTAGAATATAATTATATTAAAATTAGATTTATTATATTTTATAAAAATAATATTTAAATTTATGTTATAAAGAGTATAGATTGTAAATTAATAAAAAATATTAATAAATTAAAAAAATTGAAAAAGTAGTAAGTTACTCAAAATAGTTTATCAAATCAAAACCTATACTGGATATAGCTTATCAAATCAAAACCTATTATTTTTAATAAATTAGTGTGTCAAATATTTCTAGAGACTAGTTTATAACTTATTAATTACATTAATAATTTATAAATTAATTTATTTATTATGTGAAATGGAGCCTTTATTTATTCAATCATAAATTTGGAACATGAGATATATATATAGATACACATATATGTATATATATATATATATATATATATATAACATGACACTCCTTTATTTTATATTAGTAAAATGAATTTTTTCTATAAAAAATGATCTTGTAAGAGCAAATGCAGGCTTACTTTCTGTCAATATATTAGAGTTCTCGGAAAACTCAAGTGATTAAAAACGTGCAGTTATGCAAGAGTTGCAGCATATATTTGACTTCCGGTTGGTTTTTTTTGTAAGAAAATGTATTTTTTAGAAAATGAATTAATTTTTTATTTCTTGGTAACATAATTAAAAATATTTTCTCTTAGTTGATGTATAAAGGGAAACTATTTTTGTTAATTGATAATGTGATTATACATATAAGTTTTATCTTTAAACTTAAGTCACATAGTAATTATTTTGTTATTAAAATATAATTAAAATAAGAGTCAACAAATATTCAATGGTAAAAATTAAAAGTTAAATGTATCTTGTATTAAAAATGATATAAAAAAATATATTTATGTATTTCTTGTTCATCTTTGTCAATTCTTTTATAAAGCCAACTCGTATTTCATATGATTTTATCCAACATTGGTGGCAATATTTATTAACTTATATAATTGTCCAAATATATTCAAAATATGATTTTTAACGCATTCATATGAATAAAAGAAGAAAGATAATAGAAAGTGATGGAGGAATAGGGGGAAAGATAGGAGAAAAAAAATTAAGAGAGTGAGAAAGAAAAAGGGAGAGAAAAATAAAAAAGGTGAGACGCGAAAGGGTGATATAAAAAAAAAGATAGAAGAAAGTGGGATAAAAAAGGGGAGAAGATAAGAAAAAAAGGTAGAGAGAGGAAGATAAAAAAAAAGGAAACTAGAAAGTGGGTGAAATTATGTAATGTAAGATGAATTAGAAAAATAGTTTTCTTAAAGTAAAAGAAGAAATCACATTTCTCAAAATATACTATCATTTTCAAGTTGACCAAATTCTACTTTTCATTAATCAATTTTCTTACTGTCTCTAAAGATAAGAAAATTAAAAAATAGTTTTGGAAAAAGCATTTTTTCTTGAAACAAATGGACCATTAATGCTATCTTATGTTATAGTCAAAAGTATTAATGTCATCATACTTTTGATAAAGATTACTTAAAAAAGTATTACATGACAGTCTCACAATGATAATAAATGTGATAGTTTTTTCTTAGCCTAAAATTTCTACTTGATCAACCTGCTAACTTATATAATCAATCTCGGTCTAAGAAATAAGGAAATGAGAAAGAAATGTCTTCTAGAGACCATAGTACAAAATATCAAAAAATTGTTAAATTTAATCATTTGAATTAGCAAATAAATTATCAAAAAATAATTTAATCGGTTCAATAATATAAAATTTACCATTAAACTATAGGAATAGAGAATAAGATATTGTAAAAACATAAATGTGCTTTAAGGGAAAAGAGGAAGAAGAAATGGGAGGAGAAGAGCTTTTGTGTGCTATTCAGAAAGTTTTGAATTTTTGACTGATTTTCAATGGGAATATATGTTATATATTTAAAAAAATCCATCGGAAATAACAAGAGTTTTTACATTAACATTCACACAAACTTTTCGATAGATTTTCAATAGAACTTTTTAAATTTTTTGACAAAATCCGATCAAAATAGTGAAACGTTTGAATTTCGATACTTTTTCCAACAATTTTCTAATTAATTTTGTTTGTCGGAAATTTTTGTTGCAAAAAGCAAAAAATTAGAATATTGGAATATTAACCGAGTAGATATTGTGGTTTTTTTTTAAAAAAAAAAGATTATAAACTTTCAAAATTAAAATAACAACTACAAATTTGGACCTTTATGGATGAATTAAATCCGTGAATTTTGGTGTCTCTTATCCTCCTCCTACATCAGTTCTTGATCTTGATCTCCATCAGAATTAAACTAAAAATAATTTAAAATTAAAATAAAATTCCAAGTTATGTTCACATGTCCAAAAACTTAAAAAGAATAAACAACAATTCTAACCCAAAGTCAACTATATAATTAGTTATTAATATTCATACATCTGCATCATATAAATATAATATAATACCGGCATGATTTACTCTTATAAAAGCTCACACCACAATTATTTACGTTAAACCATTATTATTAATATATTATAAAAACATGAGTGACTTTAATACCATTTTTGGTATTAAGAGATCAAGCGTAGTGGAAATTTTGATTTATTTCGCTCGTCACATGATTTTAGAAAACAATTTATGAGATTAGGTGGCGTTTGATTTACAAAATTTTACATTAAGGAAAATATATATTTTTGAGAATTTGATTCTTGAAAATTTAATTAATAGAAATATAATATTTTTATATTTAGTTTATTATAAATTTTCTTAGGAATATTTTAACAGATTCCTATATATGTTATATTAGTATATTTGGTTCATATTTAATACTCCTAGAAATCTTGAGATTATTTTAAAAATACCCTTAACAAATTTTTTATAATAAAATATAATATAATAAATCATATTTTTATTTAAAATCACATAAATGATAAAATTTAACACCTAATAAATTAAATTTCAATATTTAACATCTAAAAATTTATTAATATATATAAATAATTTACACTTTATTATATTTTAATATGTAATGCATTATATTTTTATATGTTATACTTTGTTATATTTTAATATTTTATACTTTATTATCATAATTATTAGTATTATTATTATTATTAAAGCAACGCTCAAAATAAAATGAGTATAATTTATTTAAGTTATTATCATAATATTAAATATACTTAGTATTTCTCTTTTTACAAAAATTTTAATTTTCATAGCTAAATTATTTTTATAATTATATTTCATATTTGTATTAAATTTTATATTATAATTTCTTTTCTAATAAAAATATTATTATTTTATATTTTTATGTGTAAATATGTCTTTTTTTAAAGAAATTTCAAGTTTGTTATATTATTTTTAATAAAAAATTATATGCATATATAATTATATTAAAAAAAATTTCAAACATCAGGAATAACAATAGAGAAGAAATTATAGTTAAAAAATTAACATGTATTTCTTAATTATAAAAAATATTTTTAAAATAAAGTGATAATTATTTTCTTGCTTAAATTAAAAAATATTTGATAAAGTGATAAATAAGAAAAAAATTAAATGTGATAGTAAATTTGTCCTTTTATTTTATATATGTTTGTTATATTTTATTATGTAATGTATTATATTTTTATATGTTATATTTTATTATATTTTAATATTTATACTTTATTATCATAATTATTAGTATTATTATTGAATTAATTTTTAAAATAAAATGAGTGTAATTTATTTAAATTATTATCATAATATTAAACATACTTAGTATTTTTATTTTTACAAAATTATAAATTTTCACAATTAAATCATTTTTACAATTATATTTGATATTATAATTTCTTCTTTAATATAGAAATATTATTATTTTATATTTTTATGTATAAATATACTTTTTTTAGAAAATTTCAAGCCTGTTGTATTATTTTTAATACAAAAATTATATGCATATATAATTATATTGAAAAAATCTTTCAAACATTAGAAATAATAATAGAGGAAAATTATAGTTAAAAATTAATGTGTATTTATTAATAATAAAAAATATTTTAAAAATGTAATAATTATTTTTAATTTTGAATTAAAAATTATTTAATAAAATAATAAATAAGAAAAAGAATTAAATACGAGGATAAATTTGTTCTTTTATTTTAGCATCAATATTCTCATTCTATGAGAATATGAGATTCTCACCTTCCTCTATGAAAATATTTTAAAAGAAAGTTGGAATAAAAATATTCTTAGAAATATAATATTTTCAAATATTTTTTTAAATTTTAAATCAAATATAAAAATATAATATTCGCTTGAAATATTCTCAAAAATATTAAAAAAAATTCACCAACTAAACATCAGCTTAGTATAATCAGATTCGTATCTCTAATATATTAAAAGTCAATAATAAGGAAAGAGAAAAGTTTGTTACCTCTTCCAATGCAGATCAAACGATCTGTAACTTACAAATGTTTTGACCCGTAGTCTCCCTCGTCCTATCTCCTCACCTTAAAATGGACGCGTGGACACTAGGATTATTATAAGAAAACTCACTAATTTTCGGGTGGGGGATTCCTGTACTAAAGACACGAGAACTCTATATTTTTCTATATAAGGAACTCTTTTATTTTCTCTGCTTCCACGTAAAAAAAATAAAAAATAAACGGAAGAAAATCTCTCAAGAAAAATTGGTCCCACTCAACAAATCAGATCGAATTATTTTTGGAAAAAGAAATTTCTAAAATCATAAAAAAAAGCCCAAAATCCTGATTCCTATGTAGGAGAAAGCAAAGGTAGAGTTACCAGATACAAGGTAAACACCGTGAATAACAAATTGGTTTGTATAAACCAAAATGTGTTATATTTGCAAATTAATACACCATAATGAGCGAATGTCATAACTCGTCTACGACCATGACGAGCACAGAACTATTAAACCTATCATTACTATAAAAAAGCCATTTGTTAGTTGTTTAACATACCACCTAATACGTATATGGGGGTTGTTGTAAATCATGTATATACAACATCACCGATGCCCATATAAATGTCAGTTCTTTTACAAGAAAACCAACATATTTAACTATAATATATTGATCAATAATTGAAATACAATATTAGTTTTTTTATTAATAATTAATGTTGATGATATTAGTTTAAAACTTCAATTGTATTAAACAGCTTATTTTATCTTCTTGTTTTTTTTCATAAAAAACAATTCATAAGAATTCTTCTAAATTTCACTATTCTCAAGAGTAGTGCCTGAACCTAATTATAAAACCCAACAACTTATATTGTCTTACCTCAATATCTCTATAGTTAAAATTAATTTCACAAATGCAATAAATTAGGAAAAAGAAATAAAGAATGATACATTTATTTAGGGTCCGAATAGCATGAGACATATAATATGTAAATATAGCAAAAAATTAGAAATAATATCTCTAAATACTAAAAAGTAACTTATATTATTTTACAATGGCTAAACAAGATCACAAATACTTATGAATCCTACTATAGCTAAACAAGATCACAAAGATGTCAGAATTGATCTTGTTGGTGAAACATCGATTCAATATGCTTTTATTGGATGGAAATTTATTACCTAACTTTTAACATTAAACTTTGGTAGAATCCTATGTTGTTCAAAATACACATGCCATCCTAGTCCTTTTGCAAGGAAGAAATTCACCAACTTTTCTTCTAGAAGCTCATATCAATCAAAATCCTTATTAATGGAATAAAAACAAAGAATTCAAACAAATTAACATAACATAACAAATAGGCATTCATATTAATTTTAAAGGAGAAATGAGCTGTTTGAACTGACTTTAATGTTGAGAAAAAAGTGATAGCAAAAGCAAAAAACATTTAAACTCGAGCAAAGGTGATCTTTTAATCTATTGGAGAGAAATTACAGGGGACATCCTTCTTGCAAAAGAAAACAAATTGATTGATCACATTATGGGGTACTCTCTATATTTATCTACAATTTGGCACTCAGTACAAGCTTCTAATTTCAACTTTTGCCTTCATTATTACAAGTTTTGAGGATAGTAAAATGGTGTCATTTAATATTTCATGTTAGTTATAAACTAAGACTAACATCTTAAGACTAAGTATAGTTTAACTTTTCACATCAATTTTATTATATAACCATCATAGAATTCCTCTTTAAGAATTCATTAATGCTTTACGAAACAAAATCTTACTATTTCAAAATCAACAGATTTACAACAATATTAGAGTAAAATCAATTTAATTATACACATAATATGCATTAAAATTTACAATATACATACATACATACATACATACATATATATATATATATATATATATATATATATATATATATATATATCAAATTGGTATCCAAAACATAACTTACTCTAAGTAAAATCTATAGCATTAAATTTCTTCCATTTTATGATACAATTAAATAGAAAAATAATAAATTAAATGTAAATGAGACAAATAAGAAATGAAAAAAATTTGTTATGCAAACATGTATTTTTCCATTTTAAAAAAATATGTTAGTTTTTAATATATAACCGACATTATTTAAGCTATTTTATTTTATAATTGCATCCTGATATTTTTCTAACAATGACCTACAACAAAATTGTTGGTATATATGTCTTAAAACCAATCATATAGATGATTGTATATTTGAATCATGTTATTTTAATGACAATTCTAATTATCATATTTATACTTATATTATCTGCATAATATATTTAATTATGATAATAACCTTAGAATAATTGTATTATTAAATGTCCTTAGTCATATATCATTGTAGATTGGAATTACTTTGATATATTAAGACTAGCATGTATAATGACTTATATGAGATATTAAGTCTACACATAAGTACAAGTTAGAGAACTTATATACTAGAACACTATATAGATTATTATATGAGTGTCATGAGTGATTCTTAGTGATCATCAGTTAATATGATTCTTTAACCTGAGATCACTAAGGTTCCCTACATGTGAGTTTCATATTTTGATACTACTCTATGTCACTCATGGTTAAGTGAGTGTAAGGGTAGTTATTGGATATGTCACATATCATACAGAGGGATTTGTGTGATCAAGATGGAATTTATCCTCCTATATAATAGGAGTGACACTGGTTCATTTCTCATGCTCAATCTAGATGTCTAGGAGAAAAGGTCATAGATGATGATCATATATATAAGTTTAGTCAAATCATCGACTTTTTCATTACTTGGGTAACAATGATGTATTGCTAGATACTGCTCATTATTTATGATCATTGCTAATGTAATGAGAGCCTGTAAGGTCGCATATCTAGAACCTAGTGGATTTAGAATTGATGGACTAAATTGTTTAGGCCTAATATATAAGAATTCCATATTATAATTATAAAGCCTAATTATAAGCCCATAATTATACATGGAACAAAGCCCAATTAGTTAGGATTTTCTATGCACCTATTTAAATAGGCTTATTAGGTAATAATATAGATTATTCATGCATCCCAAAGCATAGAAAACCCTAGCGACCTTCCTTAAGTATAACCCTTAAAGAGGCATAGCTAGCACTACGAGGTAAAGAGGAGAATTTCAATCAATGGTCCTGGACATTCACTAGTGATCTATTTGTTCGTGTGGATACCTCAGAATCTTCGGTCGAAAGAAAGTTGAAAAGGTGATTAATGAACGAATCCTTAAATCATAAGAAAGGTATTAACCAAATCTTTATTCTAATATAATGTTTTGCATGGATCCTTTGACTATGATCAGTTAATTTTCACTGTATTTGTTTTACTCCCGATCCCAACAAAAATAACACTAGATGATCAATACAATTTACAACATAATATTTGAAGAAAGATCTAATCCATTTTTCTTATGTTGAAATGCTCTACAAAATTAAGCAAACATTAATTATGCATTCCTTACAGTGTTAGGCGAAATATAGGAATGGCATACCTATTAATGTTACACATCTAGAAAGGCTTCAAATTTTATAATTATGACATTCACATCAAGCCATAAATATCTTCTTCCACCTAAACGATTTGAGGATAGAAGATAATTATGGTTTAATGAGATGCTCATAATCATAAAAATTAAGCTTTTTTCTAAATATGCAGCAAGAATAGATGTATTGTCCTTTTGTTTCACCTAAACAAAGGATGTAATGAAAGATAAATTTATAAGCAAAATTAAAATTAATATACATTAGTTATTAAATAAAAATCAACATAAATTGAATGTAGCTTAATTTTTATTACAAGTTAGTAAATATTTATTTTAAGTTATAAATCGGTAAAGACATTAGTTATTATACAAAATTGATATTGTTTTCTACTTTTTAAAAAATATACAACTTTTGCATTATGATATTTTTTAATAAAGACTTACACAAAACTACATTAGATTATTATCACTTATCAATGCTTTACATTCTTACTTGAAGAATAAACATTTTGTCATTAACACTTTGATGTGTATCTAACTAATAAGATAAATCCAAAATTCAATAAATTAAAACAAAAATAGAAGGATAGTCATACCACACTTTGGAAGAGGTAGAATGAGAGCAATAGATGATAAAGAACATACTAGCAAAGGATGAAAATCCTTTAATAAATGTAGAATAATCATCCCACAACGATGATTCCTTGATAAGTGATGGTAAACACAATAAAGATTGAATCTTATTGATAAGTCTTTAATTTCATTCAGGACTAAAGAAAGACACATTCTTAGAAAGAAGAAAGTAGCATCTATTCCATTTTACAAATGATCTAAAATCTTTTTGTTTATAAAAAAATAACCTTCCTTATATAGGCTAAAAGGATAACCTAAACTAATTAGGCTTTAATGGGTTCAAATAGGCTCAATACTAACTTACTAACTAAGCTCACTATTAAACATCATCAAATGAAAATTAATAATATGGTAAATAGCTCTAGGTAAATGGTAAAAATAATAGGCAAAAGTTATTAACAAATAAAAGGCCTAATAGGCCTCAAAATATAATAAAATATAATAAAATGAAAAATAAGACCTAAAATGGCCAAAATAGCCTTAACTAGCCCAAGTGGCCTAAACTATTTGCAAAGTAGCATCCATAAGCTCTAAGTTTGCTTCTTGAATTTACATCCTTGATCCTTTTAGATTTTCTCATTATGATTACCCCTCATAGGATCACATCATACCTCTTCTCTTTGAAAAGATTCATCTTTAAATCTTTAAAGCCTATATCAAAAGGGTAAAAATTAGAAATATCAAAAAGGATATTCATATTAAACTCATCATGAAGATTCAACTGCTAAGCATTACAATTAATCCTTCCAAGCTCTTGGAAAACAAGTAGTCTTAGAATTAACACTTTGAAGACTAATATAACTTGAGTTGGAAGAAGCACTTTAGGATACACATGGCTCTTAAATTACCAATAGTTATTAGAATGGTCACTTTCTTTTTGGATACAACTTAATTTCCTTTGGGACTTATCTTTCCTCATGTGCAACCAAGTCCAAGTATGAGGGTCAATAAAAAAATATGAGTTAATAATTTTATGCAAGCGTACAAATTTATTAATAGTATCAATTTTCTCAATGAAAGCACATATGACATGATTCCTTACAAGCTTCTTACAAAAGCTAAACGAATTATGAAAGCTCTTAATCTTCCTAACAAAGTTTGGTAAAAACCATTCTCTAATTGCTTTTACTTTTTCTTCATCCACCTTTATTGCTTTGCCACACACAACATATCTTAATAAATGTAATTCTTTTAATGTAAAAAGAGCTATCTTCAAAATTATCATGCAATTTTTCATTTCTTAAAATTACAAAAGACATTTTAAGTGCTTAAGATGCTTATCTTCATTTTTACTAAGCACAAGATTATCATCAAGATGTGACAAGCAACCTTTCTAATTTTTTAAATCCTTAAACAACAATAAGATCCATCTTTTAAGCTCATAATAGAAATAGAAACAAACACAAACAAATTTATTAATAAAAACATATAAAACATGATTCATTGAGTTCATAGAAGCACTTAGTGCATTAGATAAACTAAGTATCAAAATTAACCATTTATATAGTCCATGCTTTGTTTTGAAAATATTTTTCCATGTTCCTTTTTTCTTATGTAAAGTGGATGATATTTACCTTTCAAATTAATATTGGAAAACATATAAGGATCATGCAATTCATCAAGTCTATTTTCTAAGGTCTCCTTAACATTAAAATATTTTATGAAATCACCTTTCTCCATTAAATCCTTTAGAGAAACTTTAGGAAAGCACACACAAATCATGTAACTTATCATGCAAACCTTTTAGAATTCTCTTATCAACAAAATGTTGTATCAATCCATAATTATAGGTTTCATCAACAAACAAGTCCAATAGAAAACTTTTTGGCTATACAATTTAAGTTCCTTAAACAAAATTTCATCATGCCTAAAAATGTTTCTAAGACTATTTCCTCATAAACATCAACATGTGAAACAATATGAATATAGTAGAGGGATAACTGAAGTCATTTGAGGAGTAACAAAACCATAGTCATTTACATATAAATTCTTAATGTATTCAAAAGCTCAACATCTTTGTATGTAAATTAGAAATGAGAGTATACCTCTGAGATAAAACATTATCTATCACATTACCTTTACTTGCTTTGTATTAGATGACACTTGAATATATTTCAATGAACTTCATCAACTTAGCATGCCTTCTTTTTAACTTCCTTGACTATGTAATTGCTTCAAAGATTTAAAAGCACTTAACAAAACAAATTTAGATTTGTTAGTATTTCCATAGGCTTTTTTGCAAAACAATACAAACATTAGCCTATAGGTAAAAAAAGTGTAAAAAACACTCTTTCTCTCACTTTTTTTTCAAACACTCTTAATTTTTCTTTTTCTTGTTTTTGCTTTTCTCTCAACTCTATTTCCCTTTTTCCCTCATGAATACTCATTGTTTTATTAGAGTTTTTATTCTTTTTACTCAGCTCTAATTTTCTCTCTTCTTCATCCTAAGTATTCTCTTTCCTTTCATGAATCTCACTCTTTTCTACCTTTTTCTCCTCTTTGTTTTTCTCTTTCTCTTTTTTCTTTTCTTCTCTCTTTTTCTCACTCTCTTTCATGGGAGGCATTGATTGTTGATTATTAGAATCACTTGTGGACTCAGCTTCTTCTTTAAATTTTGAAGAGGACTTGGACTTGTCTTAGACTTCTTTATCTTCTTTCTTCTCAAGATTCCCTCCAAAATTTCCATGAAAAATTAGAATAGTAATCATGTCTAAAAGAGCTATGAATGATTTTATTTTCTTATAATAGCTTTCATCACTTCCTAAATGGCAATAGGCCTTGCACCATTTCTTTTCTAGCTAACTCAAGTTAATCCCATGAAATATTACCATAATCAATTAATTCATAAGTTATAAGCCTTAGCTTTTTCTCTTTAGAATAGTTGTGACAATCAAAGATCAATTCCATTTTCTCTTCTCACTCTAAGTAAGTTTCTAAATCATTCCTCCATTGAAATGAAGGAAACTTCTTTTTGACACTATCAATATTAGAATCCCCATGAACTTTTCTTTATCACATTTCTCCTTTCATATCTCTTATCACTCTTTCTAGACTTACAATGATGCACTTTTTCTCTCTTATCTTTTTTGCCATGTTAATTCCTTTGAACTTGCCCACCTTTAATCCTCTTAAATTTTCCATTCATTCATTTAAGGTGTTGTTGTATGGTCCTTAATGTGGACTTAATATCCTTTTTGCTACTGCTTCTTGACATCTTGAAAGATATACTTACAAGAAAGAGTTAGATAAAAGATAGGAACCTTACAAAAGCACCTATCTCACTTTGATTTAAAGGCACTCCACTCATGTTTGTGTTCTAATACAATGCTTTTACCATCAAATGATCTCACACACTCTTACATTTTTTCTACTTTTATTTTTTCCTTTCATGGTTCTTTGAGAACTAAGGAGACACAACTAAATAGGATTCAACAAATGTGGATAATCAATTTCACCAATCAAAGTTCACACAATTTAATAAAAAAATTCAAATAAGACCACTAAAGAATCAACAAATAGAAATTCAAAGAAGAAAACTAGTTAAGACACAATAAGCAAAACTTCAATGAAAGATGACTAATTAGGACTCATATTAAAATTTAAACAATTAAAGAATGGAGATAAGCAAGACTTGAAGCAAGGAGTCAAGATTACAAACAAAATGGGCTTAAAGATTTAAGACTTAATTAATAGGAAAGGAAACAAACACAAGACTCAAATGAAAACTAGGTTGGAATTTAGATGAAGGAAAGAAATAATAAACAATTGGCTTAAAATGAGAAGTCCAATGATATCACAAAATATTCAATGAGTAGCAACAATTTTCTTTTACTTTTCATACTTCAAAATTCTTTTGCTTGATTCTTTATTTTTTTTTCACTTTTGTTTCACTTGCTTTTATTTTTCAACTACCACACATTTTTTTTTCATTTTTCTTTTTGATCATTTTTTTTCGCTTGTTTTCTTTTCTTGCTTCTTGCTTTGTTCTTTTGTTTTTCAACATTCAATAATTGTATACTTTTGTGTTCTTTTTTTTTTCCTTTTAAATAATCAATAATTGTTCTTTTTTCACACTACCTCATTTCAACAATAAAACTCAGCACACAATTATGCAGCACAAAACAATTGAATTGAGAAGAAATAATATTTGAATACTTTAAGTGGAAATAGGGGTATTTGGATACAAGAATTGATTACTTTAAGTTGGGGTAGTCTTTTTTTCGAAAACACTTGAATAGGGACTCGATTAGTCAAATTTTAAAATGAGCAATCAAATATAAGAATCGAATCCTCAAAACTTTATTGCCTCTACTTTCTACTAATCGAATAGTAGACTCGAATACCACAAGGCTTGGACTTGCATGAAAAACAAACAGACAAGACAAAGCAAATGAAGACACAAGACACAAATTAAGACACCAAACAATGAGCTTAAACACCAACAAAATAAACCCAAATTCAATTTGGGCAGAAAACGGCGCCAAAAGAAGACACAATTAAAGGGACTCCAATTTAATAGCACTTGGATTGAAACAAGGTAATTGACTCAGCACATTGGACACAGTTATGAATTAGATTTAAGGACACGATTAGATTGAACGAGACCAAACAATGAAAAATGGAAATAAACAAAACAAAATTGATAAACAGAAGAGAGCATCAATATGAATTAAAGTGCACCAAACAGCAGTCAAATACGTGACACTCGATGAATAGAAATGCACACACTTTGAACTTTGAACAAATATCTAAAATGCAAAACAGGAACGCACTTGGCTAAACAAAACGCAATAGAAAATAGACCTAATTTTGACAGAAATAAGTAACAGCCCAATGACGTGAATTGGAATTTAAAGCACCGACACAAATGGAAACTAAAGACACAATACACATAAAGCAATTGATACAATTCAAACTGAACGCACAGACGCAGTAACAAACAAAAATGCAAGAAAACAATTGACAAACGAATTAAGGGTAACATAACAATTTGACAAATCAAGACATGAATACGTAAATGGACAAATCACCAACAGAATGAATCAGTAAGTAAAGATGCAATATCACAAACACGTGAAATATAAAGTGAGAACACGAATTCACAATGGGACAACAAAATTTAAAGAACAGAAACACGAAATTCAAAGAAATTGTACCAGGAAATTGTAGAAACAAAACCTGAATAGTGAGAACCCAAAACTCTAAATACCAAATGATATAAATCTAACTAATGGATTGTCTTAAAATTTAGAAAATTAAATCAAAATGAAAATAGAAGAATAGTAATGCCATACATAGAAAGAAGAAGAATGGAAGTAATGAGTGATGAAGAATATACCATAAACAATGAAAATTTTCTGATAAGCGCAAAATAATCATGCCACAAGAATAAATCCTTGATACATGATAGTAGATGCTACAAAGTTTGAATCCTTTTGAAAAGTCTTGAAGTTCATAGGTTTCAAAATATAACAAAATACAATAAGATATAAGCTAAGGCCTAAAATGGCCAAAATAATATCAACTAGCACAAGTGGCCCAAATTATCTTCAAAGTAGCATTTGCAAGCTTCAAGTTTACTCCTTGAATGACATCCTTGATCCTCTTAGATTTACTCTTTATGATTGCCCCTCCTGAGATCACATAACACTTAGGGAGATATAATGTTTATCACCACAACCACTTATTGTAAAAAATTAAATGTTCATCGATGAGGTAGATAAACATTGTATAGTAATATTACAATTAATCGTTTAATCTCACAACTTTAAAGAAAAGTGATAGTACTTGACTTCATGACATCCTCAGAGCAGTTCTTCACTTTCATATCAATAGTAATCATTTCTATCTTAAAGTCATTGTCAGTAAACCTTTGTAAAAATACCAACCCTTTATTATTATTGGTACTCTTATATTGACACCATTGAGTTAGCAATATAGAAAAGAAATAAGGTCATCCTTTTCTATTTTAAAATGGTAATTTGACATAGATTATAACCAAGAGAGGATGACAGCCTAGGAACAACAACTTGTATCTCAATGGTTAATGATCAAGCAACATTTATCATGTATTATGCCCTTATACCAAAAGAAATCATGGAGTCAAAACCTAAATGAAAAATAGAGTGAAAGAAAAACTTGTAAGTAGTTTGAAAAATAATAGATGTTAGTTATTTAATAAGAACCACCATATAAACATTTTATACCTACCCTTGAGATGATTTAAATGTCTTTTAGATGATGGTTATAAAAAATTGATGTTCTACCTTATTGACATTTGACTTTCTATGTCAATTTTTTTATTCTAAATAATGTCGTAAGTTACCCATATTTACAAAATGCCATTGTGTTAACTTATCATATTGACTTTTCATTAGAACTGAGATCAAAAGTTGCTTAAAATTGCAAAAAAAATATTATGTCATTATATATGCTGATTTTCTCCATAATTTGATGTCAATAAGCTAATGTTAAAGGGCAATTCTATAATAATGTATGTCATGTAATGTATGTACAATATGCTATATCATCGAAAAAAAACTCAATTAAGGTAATTATCTACTTATTTATCACTTTCGCATGTGTAATTAACTAAATTAATCTTGATGATAACATATTAAATATATATAAATTATAGTACTTTAGGGATAACAACAACCTATACACTTAAGCCAAGTTTGATGAAATGAGAGAATTTTGGGCAAGATATTTCATTAAGGTAGAAGTTGAAGTGAATTGAATGGCTTTGGATGCATCTGAATTTGTATTATTTGTAACTTGTTGTAAATTACATGATGATAGTATTTTAGTTGTAAATAACTTGTTGTATTTTAACATAGAAATGAAAGTTCAAAACTTTTATATAAAAGCTCCAACAACTATTTCTACTATTGTGAATTGCTACATGTTTCTATTATTGTTTGCAATTGTTAATTGGTCATTTATGATGTGGGATTTTTAAAAAAATGGGTCATAAAAAGATGTAGATTTTTACTAAATAACCATAATGAAAATTCATGTTACCATATTGATTAGTTAATAAATAATTGATGCCTTAAGTTTATCAATAAGATGACATTGTCATCATGTAAATGTTAGTTTGTAGTTAATAATCAACATCCAAATGAAAATGACATCATCTTTATAACTTCTACCTTACGGCATGAGTTGAAAATAAAATAAATAAAATTACTAGGACTAATTGCAAATTTCATCATGCAGCTCTTTTAATCATAAAATAATTATTTATAATGAGGTATATTCTTATTCTAACCTTAGATGATTTTTCTAATTTTGTATTTATTTTCTAAATATTTCATAGGATTTATTAAGCTTTGGTATTTGTTCTTGCAATTTAATTTTTGATTCTATAATTGGCCATATTTTGTTGCTTTTCATTTTGATTTTTATAAGTTTGTACAAGTAAGAATTTAATTTTATTCATCTTTTTTGATATTCAATGGTATTATTGACTATTTATTTATATGAAATGTGTTATATTGCATATGAAATTTTATTAAATATTCATTATGTTTGCAAGTATTGGATTTAAAAGTATTTTTTTAGAGAGTACAAATTTCACATACTTAGTAATAGGTATTAAGATAGATTAACCTTATTTCTCATGATACTCCAAAATAAATAACTTGGGTTGTTTTTGATATACTAATTCACATTATTGTTACTATTTATGATAATTATAAAATTTACACAAAACTGAGTTACATCAAAGAAAATTGAAGCGTAAATTTCTAAACAACTAACGTGTAATTGCACTTATATAGTAGTGGATACTAAATAATTTCAAATTGATATAAAATTTTGTGAAAATTATCTAAACGATGAAAATTTTAAATCCAAGGGTCAATTTTATGTTAAACCTATTCATAAAAGGTTATGAATTGCATAGATATATTCAGTTGACACAGATATCAGAGTGTGTGTTTATATTCTAGATCTTAAGGTCTGGAATCTATTTTTCAAGATCCCAGGCTGAAGACAAGTGAAATATTCAATAATATAAAAAACATATAGCTAAAAACCAGGAAAAAAATGATCTCAAGAGTAAATGTAAGGCAATGATTTGACTTTATTGATAAACTGTCCCTCAAAAATATAGGGCTAATTACATTTGTAAACACAAACACAGTCTATATCGTTACACTCTGCCCGAATAAGATTGATACCAAATTTCAGGTGGCAGCCAGACTCGCACGTCTGCCCAAAACATGTCCCTCTCTGAATAACATCTCGACATTGTTTTTCTGGCGCAGAATCTCCATTTTCTGCACCACACAATAAAAATTATAATTTATAATTCACCTATTTGATTTGATAGCATAATAACAATAATAAATAATTTTCATAGCATAATCAGAACTTCTTTTGATAATTATATCAAGCATGCAATTTCGAGCAAATGCTTTAAGAAATCTGTTAGAATTTGTGAAAAGCAATACATACCAAAGGCAGAGGAAAAAACAAGAAAGACGATGAAAAGAGAGCAGAGGGTCTTCATCTTTTGAGTTGAGAGAACAGTGTCTAGCTCTTCAATGTTAGATTTGCGCTTTCTCTAGCTGAGTTGCACCTCTATTTATATGTGAAAAAAAGTTAAATGTGCTATCTCATTATAAATTTTTAATTTTAATAATTTACCTTATTCCCTTATAAATATATTGGTCAACAAAGACGTTAGAACCTACTTGCGGTTTTTGGTAACGTAACTCATACCATTAAATATATTAGTTCTACTATATGTTGATTAATCTAATCGGAGTAAATTTACCATATCGGCTATATCTAGTGCGATTCACAATTTTTAATTCCAAAGGTCTATCAAAATTTTATAATATTTGTACGGATGAAAATTGTGTCCTCATCTATTAAAGGAAGATAGAAGGAAAAGATGATCCAAATCCATTTATATGTAAAAAATTGGTATTGCTTTACTATAACTTCGGAGAAGTCTTTCTTGTGACCTTTTTTTATTTGAAGTTTGGATTCAAATTAATTGAGGGAATAAGAACCTATTCGAATAAATCAGTTATTAATCCAAATCAAGTGAGCCAATTAATTGACTCAAAGTGTCGCCTCCACATATGCCAATGTATTCAAAGCTCTATATTCTAAATATTTCACCTCAAATTTAAATTTGTGTAATTATGTAACGTAGAAAATCACACGATGTGTATTCAAGATATTCTTAATTATATTAAATACATTTAAATGGTGCCCAGAATATCAATCAGAGAAGGAGCATATATTATTAAATAAATAAGAGGATATAATACATAAAATAAAAAATATTTTATCCTTTCTTTAATTAATTTAGTACATCTTGTGATGAAATTAATAAATTTTTTTACCAAAATTTTAATTATTATTGATCACGGTATTTTGCCTTATTTTAACCCAAATAGTAATTAATTTAATTGGTGATTATTCTCATTTTAGATAATTCTAATTGATTCAGTTATTAATTATATCTTAATTTGAATTATTACTTTTCTTTTATAAAGGAGATCCTTCATCATATAAATACCTATAGTACACAAGGTTTGGTTGTAAAAAAATTTAAAAGTCTCACTATTATCATTTACTTTTCTTGATGAGATTGATGAGAGTGAAAAGATTAAAGAATTAATAAATAAGTTGATTCATAAGTAAGTTATACAAGTGAGTGTATTACTGTTATACAAGTGTCATTACAAATAAATTTTTTTCCTAAATTTTTTAAACTACTATAATTCTTTTAATAATTTACGTTATTCTGCTATAAAAATATATTGGTCAACATAGATTATAGAACACCCTTACAGTTTCAAGTCAACTTGACCCGAAGTATATTTACCATTAGGACATGATTGCGTTTCATATAATAAGTAAGTTACTTTAAAATTGATTTAATTAATAAATTATAAATTAGTATTTAAAAATATTTTATATAATAATTTATTAGAAAATGAGTTTCAATTAATAAATTATTATCTTTTTAAAATTTTTAAATCTGTCTTAATTTTTTTATTAATTTATAATTCATGTCGATATAAATTATTTTAATTCACATATAATTTTATTAATATATTATTTTATGTCATTTTAACAATTTTAATTAATATATTAGGGTTGACATGAAACTGTAGTGATAA
Source organism: Sindora glabra (assembly GCA_020226215.1). Lineage (NCBI taxonomy): Eukaryota > Viridiplantae > Streptophyta > Magnoliopsida > Fabales > Fabaceae > Sindora > Sindora glabra. Next base: position 41,454,208 of record CM035229.1, read on the forward strand.
AAATACGTGGGTATATAGCTTTTATACCAGTGTCATTACAAACAATTTTTTTTAACTTTTTACATTATTATAATATTTTAATAATTGACGTTATTCTGCTATAAAAATATATTGTTCGACGCAGATTATAGAACATGCTTATAATTTTCGATCCACATGACTTGAAGTAAATTTACCATTAGGATACCATTTCACATACTAAATAAATTAATTTATAATTTATTAATTTGGTTAATAAATTATAAGTTAATATTTAGAAGTATTTTATACAATAATTTATTAAAAAATGAGTTCTAATTAATAAATTACATTGATTACTTTATAACTTATAAGTTATTACCTTTTTAAATATTTTTATATATATATTTTTTCTTTTTATTAATTTATAATTCATGGCCTTCATCAATATAATTATTTTAATTTATATATTTTGTTTTATTAATATATCATCTTATGTTATTTTATAACTTTAGTTCATTTAACTATTAATTTTACAAAATATTTTTACACAATCAGATAATTTATTAGTTATTAGCTAACTTATTATTTATTAATTAACTTATTAGTTATTTGTATGAAATGGAGCTTATACATTGATTAGCATATACTCATGAGAAAAATAGGAAAAAAATGTACCTATAAACCCATTTATATTTTGGAAGACATTTTTCATAAAAGAAAAATCACATATGTTCCTATATGGATGAAAGGGCGAGATATTGTCTCTATACCTTATTTCAAAAATAAAAATAATACTCAAAGTCATAGTAATAAAAGAAAATAACTTTCTCTTTTAAAAAAAGAAGTTGTTTTCTGTCAAATTTCATTTAGTATGAAGCATGTGGAATATTTTTCATTATTTTAATAAGTTGTAACTACATTCTTATAAAAAATGTTATCTACCAAGATAAATGGAGTTGTACATGTCAACTAATACTCAGTCTAGTTTAATTTAGGATTTTTAAATTCAAAAGTTAGGATGATAAAATTATCCCTATCTAATATGTTGTCTTACCCAAATTGATGGATTTTTATCAAATAAGTATTACTTCTATTAGACTTACTATTTAATGATATGGGTTTAGATCTAACTATTAAATATTCAATAGATCTTAAATCCTTTTTGAAAGCCTATTAAAATTTACATTAAATTATAAAAATATTTTAATGTGGTATTTTCTTTATTATATAATATTAATTTTTATAATGTATAAATCTATTTCTTCTAAATATCTAATGTATTTTGGATTCCTTTTGAATATCACATTATATCTATTTAAATAAAATATACTAAAATTTAGACAAAAATATAAACTATCCCTATCAAATTTGTACCAATTGCGTCTTACCCTCATAACTTTAAAAAAATTGCAAATTAAATTTTTGAACTATCTAAAACTTGCAATTAACATCAATTATTTATATCATTATCCATTTTATTAAATTACAAATTTTTTTGAAAAAAAAATCTAAGTATTACAATATTATTATATGTTAATTTATTACATCATTTTTATGCATAATTTTTGCATTATATAATTAATAGAAATAGAAATTAAATTAAATATATAGAATTTTAATTAAATACTTGAAATAAGTTATAAAATTAAAATAAAAAATGACATAATAAAATAACATAGAATAATATTTTTATTTTTACTTTAAATATAATCAAAATATTATAAATTTTAGTAAAATGGTCAAATAGTTTGTGAATGGTGGATAATAATTGTAAGATTTTTATATCCTAAGTGTTTAATTTGCATGTTTTCAAAATTACTGAGGGTAAAATTCAATTTCTCAAAAGTTGGAAGGGCATTTTGAATTTTTCTTATTAACTTAATATTATATAAAAATTAATATTATCACTTGTATAAAAGATATCGTGATAGTTTATTTGTAATAAATAATTTTGAAAATATTTAAATATATTAGATTATAAAGGTATTTTTAAATCTTATTTTGTTTATTTTATAATAGTATTTTGTACAATGCAGGAGTCTAAAATATAAATTGATGACTAATTATACATAAATTGACTCAATACAACTTTTATTTGATAAAGTTTATAATAATATATATCACATTAGCCTTAAAATTAATATAGATAGCATGAATGTATTAAAAGAATATATGTAAATAAGAAAAATAAATTTGATTCTTAATTGTGAGGTGTAATTATTATCAATAATGAATTTTTTTATTTGTATTAATGGGTAAAAATTGGTCCATTTTGGATTGTCTAATTAAGTTTTTATTAAATCTTTAATGAATTCTAAAATAATGAGTTCTTAATCGATTTGAAACTAACTAGTTTGAATCAAATTTACCCAAACCTAAGATGTTGTCATCCCTATTTAGAAGTGTATCAAAATTTTATTAAACATGTAAGTTTTAGGAGGATAATTTAAAATTATTTTCTATATAATATGCTAGATGTGCTGCCTCATATCTCTTTTTATTACAAGTGTTACTCTCATATTATTAACTGTGTATCAATTTCTCATTTTCTCTCAAAGTCAATTTTTTCTTTTTCTTTTTTTTTTCATTTTTTCTTCTACTCCATTTCATTATGCAAAGATTATTAATAGTAATTTATAATTGTTAATATTTTAAAAATAATAATTAAAAATTAATTTGAATTTTTTGAAATGCTTGTTATCATTAATTTCTCAAAATATAATTATTGCTTTATAATTTATATAAAAATTACATATGACTGATACATTTTTAACTTAATATTATCTTATTACAAATTATAATGATTCATTTAATCATAATATAATTATTAATTTGTAATTTGCATAAAGGTAAAATATGACTAGATTTTTTTATATTTAGTAATAGGTTTTTGCAATATATATTCATTGATTTGATAATATTATAATTATTTCTTTGTAATTTATCTAAAAATAAAATATATTCAAATATTTTAGAAACTTAATAATATATTATTGCAATTTATATTTTTTGATTTAAGAGAAAAACTTATTTAAGCATGGTCTATCATATTATAATTAGGTACTACCACTCAAATACTGTCAACTAATAACACATGAATCCATTTTATTCAATAATCAATTATGAGATAACTTAACTTTCTCTCTCATCATATTTAGTAATAAATTATTATTAATTTATTATTTATATTTAATTAATTACTAGATAAAATATTCCTATGGATTATTAGTTTGTGATAATACTTAATAATGATGTGTTAAGCAATACTTATGTGGGCATTTCTCTTGACTTAATCATACTATAATCATTGATGTGCAATTTGTATGAAAAACAAATATGATCATATATGTGTTTTTAAGCTTAATAATTTATGATTGCAATTTAAATTCTTTGATCATATTATAATATTCAATTTAAAATTTGTGTAAAAATCAAACTTGATAATATATGTGTTTCCAAACCTAATAATATATTATTGCAATTTATAATCATTAATTTTATTACATTATTATCGTTAATTTGCAATTCTTATTAATCTTAATAATATATTATTTTTGTAATTTATAACTGACCTTCATTTTATCCTATTACAACAATTGAATTTCAAATTGTGGAAAAATTATATATGGTAATATATGTTTTAGAACTTAATATTTTTGTAACTTATAATCGTAAAATTGTAAATGCACAATACTATTTATATAAAAAGTTAAATAATTTATATATATTTTTTAGACATTTATTATATTGTTATAACTTATGATCATTGATATGATGTGTAATAAAATTAATTAATTAACATGAATGCTTATATTATTATAATCAAATATATGTATTTCACCATTATTATTGTTATTTATATGCAAGTTTTGCCTTTGTAAATTCTCACATTAATAACTTTTTCAAATTTTGTTCATTTGTATTGATCTTGATTGAGGTTACCTCAAATCAAAGGAAAATTTTCAGTTATAAGTCCAACACATAATAGGCTTCATTTCTTTCAACTATTATTCTGTTAATATTTGTAATTTTTAATTTATACAAAAATTTATATATTTTCTTTAAAAAAAATTTTCTCCTCCATATTGATTTTTTTTTAATATTGTTATTCTTATAATGATAGTACTCATTATACCACCTTTCATTAGTCACAATGCTGGTGTTTGCTTCTTCGCCCTTCATTTGGTTATGCTTTTATTTTTCTAGCTGGTAATTATGTTTATGCCTCAACTTTTCATCTTATCCTAATTTTTTTCCAATTTTAGTAATATTCTCTCATTCTTATATTTAAAATATAAAAAATCTAAATTTATAATATAAATTATTAAAAATTAAAACTAATCAAACTTGTGCATCGCACAAATTATAGGTTAGTTATATATGAAAATAAAGATGTCAAAATAATATTATATACATATACATGATTATTTACTTCTAGATCCATACTCAGAGGTGAGCAACCTTGTCTTTTTCAACTGGCCATAAAAATTATGCTATTAAATTTAAAGATAATAAAATAATAAAATTAATATAATTAATTTAATACTACAATTATTTTTAAATTAATGAGTGCATATATTATGAAAATGAGAGGTTTTAAATAGAGTTAACTTAAACATTTAAAATTAAAATTTCTCCATTAAATTATTTAAATATCTTTTATTATTTTATTATAATTAAATTAATAATATATTTTTTATTTAGATAAAAGAATAAAGATTGCTAATCTCTATATGACAATTGAATATGGAGGTTAATAATCCCTTATATATATTTTTTAATGAGGCTAGAATTTATTATTATTATCATTATTATTATTTTAAAATCTGATCATTTAAGTAGTATTTAATATTCTTTGTAAATTTTGAACCTTTATTTATATTAAAACTGTAACCTTTACATATTCAATGATTTAATTACTGCTATCGTTAAAGAAATTCTTTACCTCCGAATCCCACTTCTTTGTATTCTTTTTCTCAATTTGGAACTAGGAATTTTTCACACACCCAGGCTGTTCTTTTGACTGCTTTTCTTTGTCTTCTTCTTTGACTTTTTTCTTTTGAAACACCTATTATTATGGTTTAAGATAATCAATTGGAGTTAAAGTTGTGGTGGCAACAGTCTTTCCGTTTGGAAAATGCAGAGAATTTGTATAAAATAAAAATGTAAGATTCATTGACTGAGAGGAATGACTGAAGAGGAAAGGGAATGTGTAACTGCAGATTGGGTTAAAACTTATATTTTCTGCGTGAAATAGAATAAGATGGAATGAAATAGAAAATAAATTTATTTGACAGACATTGTGGAATGGAAATTTTTATCTATGAAAGTATAATCATTTCATTAAATGATGAAAAAAATTTCATTCCATACTAAAAAAAAAATTATGAAATGATATTTTTGCACCTCTATCTCTCATATTTTTATATATTACAATATTACTATTTATTAATAAATAATAAAATAATATCAATTTTAATATTTTTCATTCAAATATTTTGGCAATTAAATTTTTAATGATGAAACTTAAAATAAAATATTTTTATTCTTTAAAAATTATTTAATTTAAAAAAATGGTAAATTAATTTTTTATTTTATTATAGAAAATTTTAAATTACAATTTTGATAATTAAATTTAAAATGTAAAAAATTACAAAACTTATCAAATTTTTTACAAAACATATATACTTATTTTACTATTTAACAGATAAACTCAATTGCAAATTATATATATGTTTAATTATAAAAATAGTTATAAATAGACAAAAAGAACAATATCATCTTTTATATAAATATAGTCTTAATTATAAGCTTTCTTTTTATTTTTTAGGGTGCTAATATCATTAATAGCTTTTTGTCCATTCCCTTTTTACTATATTTATTGTACTAGATATAATCTTTGAATGAAATGCAAATTCTATTTTTGACCACACTAAACATAATAATGAAAAAATCATTTCATTTATTTCTTAGGTAGTGCTATGAGAGCCTCCTTCCTAAAAAATTGAGTGTTTTCACCATTGAATTTATTTAATATATTGAAATTTATATTTTTAATTTTAATTGATTTGCTTTGAAATTTGAAAAAAGGACAATTTAATGGTGAAACACTAAGGTGGCATTTGGTTTGCAATGAGAATATTTTAAGGGAATATCATATTCTTATGTTTGGTTCAAAGTTTGAAAAAAAATACTAGGAAATGTTACTTTCCTGAAAATTATTTTGACTCAACATTCCTCCAAAATTTTTTTATAAGAAAAGGTGGGTATTTCAGTATAGACAATATCTCTTTATTCTTCACGATATTGACCACATTTTGAATCTCCCCATAGTATTACCCTTATTCCCATTGTATTCCATAATATGGAATGCAATCTTAGCTTAATAAATGGGTGGGTTGAATGAATTTAAACTAGATTATTAAAGGACAGATTATGATGGAATTAAATTTTTATATGGGTCATAGATGGATTGATCTGTAGCTCGTGCATAGAGAATCAAATTCAATTCATTTATTTATCTATTTAAGTAGCCTTTTCACAAGAACTTATGTGCCTGCTTAGAGACATTTTTTCTAAAGAAATTGAAAACTCTAAACATTATTGGAAACTATAACTCATTCTTGATGCAAAAAATGTTTATAATTAATAATTACTAAAAGTTTAAATTTGAACTACTATCACTATAAAATATTTTATACTATTAGTTAATGAAAAGATAACATATCATTTAAAAAGTAATAGTAATCAAAAGTTTATAATTGTAATAGAAGATTTCAATAATTTTTTATTGATATGACAATATATAGATAGATGATAATATAAAACTAATTTACGTTGATAATAAATTAAATTTAAATTCAATTACTTAAAATATTTAATGTTTTTACTTTCTCCTAAACAAAATTCTAAATCAATAAATTCATTTTTTTTATATGACCAAACACTCATTCCTTGAATAATAAGTCTTTTCATTTTTTGATTAGATCCATTTGATTAATTTAACAATAGGACTATATATTAATGAATAAGTACGCTTGAATAAAAAAGTAAAAGGAATAAAAATTATTAATAAATTATTATATTATAATACGGTAGAAAGAAGAAACATTAATTTATAAAAAATTATCATCGTAAACATAAACACTAATGCAAGAAATCAACTTTTATAGAAGATTTGAAAGTATCTCCAATTTACCATGTGAAAGATAAAATAATTAAATATAAAAATTGGCACAAAATATTTGATTATAGTAATGATTAATAAAATAAATACTTACATTTTATTAAATTAATATAAATATTATTTTTATTGATGAAAATATAAATTTGTTTAAATATTATTATTGTTTAAAATATGGTTAGCTTATTATCGTTAAGGTGGTTGGCCTTGTGATAATGGATTAGTGTCTCATTTTAGAGGTCTTAAGTTCATTTTCCATTTGAAATGGTTGAAAATTATTATTTAACCCTGTTGCCTTTGAAATAAATGTGAATTACATTAAGTTTTTTGTGAAAATAAATAATGGACACCAAAAGGGACAACCCCTTTTATATGATAGTATAGATATTTAATGTTTATTTTATCATTACAATGAATTAATATTTGTACCATGAATTATGCTACGAAAATTCAAAAATCATTGTTATTTTGTATCTTATCACAAGAACAAAAAAATAAAAAAAATTATGCCACAGAAAAATTTTACTCACATCAAAATATCACTTGTACCATGAATTAAGCTACGAAAACATATTTTTCTTAGTAAAGTATCTCTTGTGCTACAAAAAAAATTTACTCATAACAAAATGTCACTTGTACCATAAAATTAAGTTATAAGAATACATTCCTTATAACAAAGTATCACTTGTGTTACAAAAAACCTTACTCATGATAAAATATTATTTGTACTATAAATTAAGTTATAAGAATACATTCTTTGTGGTAAAATATCATTTGTACCATAAATCAAGATATAAATACACAATCCTTGTGATAAAATATCACTAATTCTTTCATATAAATAAAAAAAAATTATTCATAACAAAAAATTACTTATACCATGAATTAATTAAATGAATAAGATCATAGTCAAATATATCATTTTTAGTGACTATATATATAAAAAAGGCTATCTATAATAAGTGAAACATGTTGTAATATAATAGACAAATGTTTATATATTGTAGGTATTTAGCAAATAGCTAATTTATAACTTGAGTTAGAGGTTTTTAACTAATTCACCAAGCCAAACAATTGTTTTAGGAATTTAATAGACATTTTATTTGATCAATTGATTAGCTCTTAATCAATCAAAACAAAAAGAAAACTATAGAATATGACATTTTCAATTAGACAATTCATAAAATATATGTAGAAAAATAAAACTACTTATAAATTATATAATTATGTATGTTTATTATTTTTCCAACAATAATAGAGATAGAAATTAAATCTCAAATCTTAAGATATGTAAGAAAAAGCTCAATTATTAAGTTTCTAAGTATTTTTATTTACATATGTGCCAAATTTAATATCTATTAGAATATAATAGTTTTTCATAAATAATAAATAACTTTTTCATTTTCCATCAATTAAATTTACATAATAAAATTAATATACATAAAAAAAATAAATAACATAATGTATTAAAGATTGCATTATATAATTATTCGGTGAATTTAAATTCTTTATATATTAAAATTGAAAATTAATAGGATTAACCTATAATATATATAATACATACATATACAACAATTTTTCAAATTTTTATTCAATCCAGTTTTTAAATATCTATATTATTCTTAAAAAATATGTTGATGAAGAAGATATATATTATGAAAAATACTAAAATCATTATATTATATATAAATAGTATGATTTGTGACATAAGTTATAACAAGTTTTATTATAGAAATATATAATAACAAGTTTTACATTTATCATTTTAATATTAACAAAAAATTCATTAGAAAATTTAAAATAATAATTATGTAAAATTATGTATAATTTAATAATAATTAAATTATTATATTAAAATATTTTCAATAAATTATATCTAAAGGAGTGATATATATATGATAGTCTAAATTTTTATTTTCATTCCTTAATAATTCTAATTGTATCAATTTTATTTCTCATAAATATTTTGTATTAATTTCTTCCTTTCTAAATAATAATTTAATTAATTTGGTCCATTCATTTATAATTGTATTGATGGTTTAATGATTTGATAAATTGATGCATACAAATTAAAGATAAGTAACATATGGAAAATGAAATTAATACTAAAAATTTATGAATAATTGAGTGATTTACTTTATCTTTGTGAATGATAAAAATATGTATTATAAATAAAAAATTAAAAATAATTTATAATAATTTAAATTTTAATTTATAATTAAAATTTAAATATATATTATAGTTCAAAGTTATAATTTGTAGGATATTTGTTTCATAACATTAAAACATTTTGAAGAAATTTTTAGAAATTAATAAAAAATTACTGGAAAGATGTAAAAATTTTATTTTTATCTTGTAATGACTCAATTAATAATAATTAATAAAAATATTAATAAAATCATAAAATTAACTAATTAATTATTTATGAAAGATAAAATTGATATAAAATATTTGTAAAGGATAAATTTGATTCAAGCAAAATTAGTAATAAAACAAATGAAAATTTAATTTATAAATTTTTTTCAAAAAAAAAATAATAAAATATTTTAATATCAGTGCATTTTTATTATATGTATTTATATAATATTCCATCGTTATATAATTAGTATCACATCAATGTAATTTTATTTTTGAAGTCAATTAGTTAATTAAAACTTTATGTAAAATATATTGTATTATAATACCAAAAAAGCAAACAAAGACAAGGTTTGATATTCTTTAACTTAGAGATTCAAGTTTGATTCTTTGAAAATCCAATTTACAATGCTTAGATAGATAGAGTTTTAACAATTTACACTAGTTTGATATGAGTCAAAATCATGATGCACAACCAAAATGATAAAATAGTATTTAATTGAATTGGCAGCTAGATAATTGATTCAATTTGCATATATACAAATTATTTTAGCTAGTTAATTAGTTTTTATAATAATTTTATTTTTTACCATGATTTTATTTATGGCAATGTGTTACTTTCTACCAATATGCCTTTCTTGCCATATTTATATTCATGGATAGAAAAATCTATTAACTACAAGTGAACCCATGGCAAAAAAACAAATCATTTATAACATAGGATTTTTTTTCTCGTGGCACTTTTCTTATCATGCTCACTAGTGCTACAGGACCATTCAATCATTATTTTCATGGCTAAATATCATAACCACAGAAAATTTGACCTTATGCACAATTTTAACCATTGCAGAAGTCTTAATTTATTGTAGTGTACATAATGATCATTTTATTTATTATATAATTAATAAAATAATTATATTTATTACTAGCCTTTTTGCATGTGCTTACACGTGCTTAGAGGCCTTTCTTCTAAAGAAATTGAAAACTCTAAACATTTTTCATAACTTAATTCATTCACGAAGCAAATAATATTTATAATTAATAATTACTAAGAATTTAAATTTGATCTATTATCAATATAAAATATTCTATATTATTAATGAATGAGAAAATGACATATCATTCAAAAGGTAATAATAATTAAAAGTTTTTAATTCCAAAAAAGGATTTGAAATATTTTTTATTAATATAACAATACATAAGTTAGTGATAATATAAAACTAATTTACATTAACAGTGGATTAAATTTAAATTCATTTACTTAAAATATTTAGTGTTTTCAATTTCTCAAAAAACAAAAAAAGTCTCTGAATCAATGAATTCATTTTTTTATATGACGAAACACTTATTCTTTGAGTATTAAGTCTTTTCATTTTTCGATTATATCCCTTCAATTAATTTGATATTAGGACTAATATTAATGAATTGCTACGTTTGAAAAGAATAGTAAAAAGATTAAGAATTATTAATAAATTATTATATTAAAATAAAATAGAAAGAGGAAATATTAATTTACAAAATTATCGCTATAAACATAAACACTAATGTAGGGAAGTAACTTTTATAGAAGATTTAAAAGCTTCTCCAATTTACCATGTAAAAGATGAAATAGATAAATACAAAAATATTAGTACAAAATTCTCAATTATATTAATAATTAATGAAATAAATATTTATATTTTATTAAATTAATATCAATATTATTATTTTTTGTCGAAGAAAATATCAATTTGTGTAAATATCATTATTATTTAAACATAAATAGTTTATTTTGTTAATAAATTATTCATAAAATTATCATTAAAGAGGTTGATCTTGTGATAACGGATTAGTGTTTCATCTTAGAGGTTGAGTTTGTTTTCCATTTGGAGTGCTTGAAAATTATTATTCAATCCTATTGCCTTATAAATGAGAATTATATCAAGTTTTTTGGGAAATGAATAGCACCAAGGGGGGAAACCCTCTTTATATGCTATTCCTTGTCTTAGGAAGAGGAAGTTATTATGGAATAAGGATAACATTTCTCAACTTCCTGGGCTTCATAATCGTCCTGGGTGTATTTTGGGAGACTTTAATTATGTGGTCTCTTCTTATGAAAAATCCGGGGGAAGAAGAATTGACAACCATAGAGCTCATTTGCTTAAACAGTGCCTTCATGAGTGTTGTATGATTGATCTTGGTTTTATGGTTCTCCCGACCTCCCTTCTTGATTCAATGTAGGCTTGATCGATATTATGCTAACATTGACCCTAGCTTGCCATCTCTTTCTAAACCCTTTCGGTTGGAGTTCTTGTGGTTGTTCCACCCTAACTCTATTTCTCTTGTTAAAGATTGTTGGAAAGATCCTTCTGAGGATCTTTGTCATGCTGTTCGGAGCTTTGCTGACAAAAGCTGAGAAAGCTAAGAAGTGGAATGTGGAAGTGTTTGGCAATATATTTTACAACAAGGCTTTTAGCTAGACTTAAAGGAATAAAGCAGAAGCTGGCTAACCATTCCAGTGTTTCTTTGTTGAATCTGCAGAAAAAATTAAGAGAGTTTCTGGCAGTTTTGTTGTGTGAAGAGGAGTTTTGGTTTATGAAATCTGGAGTCAATTACTCTATTGATAGAGACCGTAATACAAGGGTCTTTTTTCCTTTTTTTTTCTTCTTCTCCATATCTAAACCCATATCAGTGGAAAATCAAATAGAATTGGCAGTTTGTTAGATAATAGTGGTTAATGGATCAATAACCAAGATGAACTTATATCTATTATTCAATGCTTCTACCAAAATCTATATTCCTCACAATTTCCCTCTAACACTATTAATTGGCCCATAAGTAGTATCTACTTCCTACTGTTTCAGAGGAAGAAAAGCAGAATCTTACTTTTATGCCTGATGAGTCTAAAATCAGAAAATCCCTTTATGATTAAAAAGCCAATAAAGCACCTGGAGTGGATGGCTTAAATCCCGACTTTCATAACAAATTTTGGACCATTACTAAAGAAAAGGTTATTTCAACTGTCAAACATTGTTTTCTAACTGCAATCATCCCTCAATTTCTTAATGAAACTCTTCTGGTTCTTACTCCCGAGGTTAAAAATCCTGAGACTGTTGCTCAACTAAGGCCTATCAACTTGTGCAACACAGACTATAAGATTGTTTCTAAAATTCTGGTTGCTAGAATTAGGCCTCTTTTGGGTAGTCTGATTTCTCCTTTCCAAAAAGCTTTCACCTCTGGAAGAAAACTGCAGATAATATCATAATTACCTAAGAGCCTGTTCACCAATTGAAATGGAAAAAGGGAAAGGAAGGCGTTATGTTGATAAAGATTGATCTTGAGAAAGCTTATGATAGGCTTGAATGGAGTTTCGTGGAATGTATGCTTATAGTTTTTGATTTTTCTTTCCACATCATTAATCTTAGCTGTGAAATTTTCTACTATTACTATTTTGTTTAATGGGGGAAAATTGGATTCTATCGAGCCTCCTAGAGGTCCATGGTAAGGTGATCCCTTGTCTTCTTATCTTTCCAAGATGTGTATGGAATTTTTAGGATTTGTGACTCACAATGTCGTTAATGATGGCATTTGGCAGCCTATTCCATCATCTAACGAAGGTCCTGCCATATCGCATCTCTTTTTTGCTGATGATATTATTTTGGCTGCTAAAACTTCTGTGCAAAATGCTATGGTCATTAAAGAAGTGTCGAACTAGTTTTACACCATGTCTGGACTCAAAGCTAGTGGTGCCAAGCCTAGAATTATATTTTCTCCAAATACTACTGATGGTGTCAAAGCTGTTACTGCTAATATCTTACATTTTGAAAGTACTAACAGACTTGGTAAGTACTTGGGCTTCCCTCTCTATTCTAGTACAAGAGAAAATGATTTTGATCATATAATTGATAAGTTGAATAGTAAACTAAGTGGATGGAAAGCAAAATTTTTGAATCTGGCTGGTAGGCGTGTGTTGATTCAGTCTGTCCTTGAAAGCATTTGAACCTATTATATGCAATGCTCTTATCTTCCCAGGGGAGCCTGTAAAAAAGTTGACTCTATATCAAAGAATTTTTTGTGGGGTTCCACTCCAGAGAAGAAAAAAAATGCTCCTCCTTAGTTGGGACAAGGTTACTAATTCTCTTAAATAGGGAGGCCTAGGATTGAAGGAAGCTCATATTTGGGATTTCTGCGTCCAAACCAAGTCTGAACTGGCGATTTTTGAAAGATAGAGATGCTTTTGGGGATCAATGTTTATATTACAAGTATGCTTATAACAGAAATACTCCCAAGATTGTTGTATCTCCTATCTGGTTTTTTATGAGAAAGGCTGCTGGCTTTTTTGTCAGAGGTATGAGGTGGTTTCCTATTAATGGCAGGAGCATAAACTTTTAGGAGGATAGTTGGACTGGGTATGGTCCATCAAGGGTTATTTTATTGGTACTCTTAATGGTGATCAAATGAATTGGAAAGTTGCAGATTTGGTTGAAGCTACTGGTTTATGTAAAAATGAGGTGTTGATTGGGATGTTCAATTCAGAGGTTGTTTCAACCATTCAATCCTTGTTTGTTAATCCTTTGAATCCAGGTAAGGATGGGGTTGTTTGGGGCTTATCTGTTAATGGTAACTTTGATATGATCAATACTTACGACATGATCAAGAATCGAGTGTCTGGCCCTAATGCTACTAATCTGATTAATCAGTTTGGCTGGATTTGGCGAGTTTCAGTTCCACATAAGAATCTGATTTTGATCTGTCTATTGGCTACAAACAGTTTGGAAACTGAAGTTAACTTCATTAGGAGAGGTGTTCAAATCTCTGAGTGTGTTGCTGATGTTTAAGCCAACAGGAGTCGCAAGAACATCCTTTTAAGGACTGCATTTTAGTACAGTCCTTTGGAAATAGCTTCAGGAATTATCTGGGCTAACTGTTAACTTAGGAGATGAGTTTCAATCTTGGCTAAGAACAAATTGCATAAATACTACAAGTTGTTGTGTTTGCTTCTGCCTTATGGTGCATTTGGCTGTGCAGAAACAGGATTGTGTTTAATGGGGTGGATGGTTCTAATAAGAATAAGCTGTTGGCTGCTCTTCCCCAGAAATGTCTAGGACGTGCGGCTGAAACTGCTGCATGTTGTGAGCACAGGGCCTATGGAAGTGTTAAAAGGTTTGTTATGCAACTTGTTAAATGGAGAAGTCCTCAAATAGGATGACTTACGCTGAACACTAACGGATCTGTCAGTGCTAATTCAAGGCTTGCAGGAGCAGATGGAGTCATAAGGGACAGCATTGATCATTCGGTGAAAGGATTCTTTAAGGACTTAGGCTTCTCCAATAGCTTGCCGGCTGAGATATGGGGCCCCTATGAAGGATTAAAGAATGCTGTTGATTTTCATATTTCTCATTTAGATATTCAAATGAATGCCCAGTCTGTTGTTAATCGTAATCATATGGATAATATATTGGTTAACAACTTGTTGAATGAATGCAGGATGCTAATGGAGAGAATTCCTTGGAGGGCTGTCCACCATGTTTATAAATAGGCTAATCAGGTTACTGACTATCTTGCTAAAAGGGGAAGAGAAGCCCAAGCGTCCTTATCTATCTCTTGTAGTCCCCCAGCAGACGTTTTACCTCTTTTGGAAGAGGATTTATCTTTGTTACGTATCCTAGGTATGTGTTGTGTAATGATGTAACTTTAGACAATGTTTAGTTGTTCTCTTTCTCTGGAAAAGAAAAATAGATATTTCATCAAATTAATATCAATATTATTATTCTTTAGTGGTGAAAATACCAATTAGTATAAATATCATTACTATTTAAAAGATGTACAGTTTATTTTATCAACAAATTTTTCATAAAATTATTATCAAAGTAGTTAGCCTTATGGTAATAAGTCAATATTTCATCCTCGAAGTCTTAGGTCCGTTTTCCATTTGAAGTAACTAAAAAATATTATTTAATCTTATTTCTTTTGAAATAAATGAGAATTATATTATGTTTTTTAGCAAAATGAATAGTGGTCATTAAATGGGGCAATCACCCTCATCTAGTAATATAGATATTTAATATTTATTTTATGTAATACCCATTTTATTTATTGCATAATTAATAAAATAATTATATTATATTTTATATAAATAATAATTATATTTATTACTAATCTCTTCACACGCTCTTATATACGTTCTTAAAGGCCTTTTTAAAAAAAATAAAAACTTTAAACATTATTCATAACTATAATTCATTCTTGGTACAAACAATGTTTATAATTTTTATAATTAATAATAACTAAGAATTCAAATTCGATTCATTATTAGTGTAAAACACTTTATATTATTAATAAATGAGAAGATAATATATCACTCAAAAAGTAATATTAATTAAGAGTTTTTAACTATAATAAAGGAATTTTAATAATTTTTTATTGATATGATAATATATAGGCAAGTGTTAATGTAAAATTAATTTACATGGATAATGAATTAAATTTAAATCCAACTACTTATAATATTTAGTGTTTTCAAAAGAAAAAACCCTCTAAATTGATGAATTCATTTTTTTATGACCAAAAACTTATTCCTTGAGTATTAAACATTTCCATTATTTAATTACATCTATTCAATTAATTTGACATTAGGAATATATATTAATGAATTAGTACGTTTGAATAGAATACTAAAAAATTAGAATTATTAATAAATTATTATATTAAAATAGAATAAAAATAAAAAATATTAATTTACAACATTATCAACGTATAAACATTAATGCTAGAAATTTACTTCTATAGAAAATTTGAAAGTTTTTGCAATTTATCATGTGAAAAATAAACTAAATACGTACAAAAATTGGCACAAAATTCTCAGTTATAGTAATGATAAAATATATATATATAATTATTTTATCAAATCAATATCAATATTTTTATTTTTTATTGAAGATTATTTGTGAAAATACCAATTTCTATAAATATCATTATTGTTTAAAAGGTGGATAGTTTATTTTATCAATAAATTATTCATAAAATTATCATCAAAGTAGTTAGTGTCGTGATAATAGGTTAATATTTCATCACAGAGGTTTTAAGTTGATTTTTTTTTATTTGAAGTGATTAGAAATTATTATTTAATCCTAGTACCCTTGAAATAAATGAAATTTTTTTTTTTTGAGAAAATGGATAGTGGACACTAAAGGGCCAATCTCTTCTATATTTTGTTGTCCCCATGAAAAAAAATTTATTATTAAAATTTTAAATTATATTTTAACTCAATCATTAAAAATTTATTTTTATTATTAAAGTTTTAAATTTATTGTCAAAAAAATTCTTTGCCTATTAAAATTTTAAATTCCAAAGAAAAAATCATAGAAATGCTGAGTAGATTCATTCAAATTTAATATAAGAAACAAGTCACACGTATCATGTATAACATGGACTAATTAAACAAAAGAAAACTAACAGTGGCTGAACAACGAATAATGATCTTCAAATTGCAATAAAAATTTATTGAAATCGACAGGAAGATATCCATTGAAACAGAAGCATCAGCGTTCTAGTTCTACGTCATAGGTATAGTTGTTAAATGGATTCGCTCATTTTATTCATCAGCATTACCATCTCGAAAGTTTTCCTAACACAAACAATTAAATACATTAGTTCTGTTACCAAATACCCGTCCATATATACTCTCAATTTCTACACGAATTTTCACAATGGCAGAGATAGGATCAAAAAATGACAGTTGGTAAATGTGTTTTAAAATTTTATAAGTGGGAATATATTTTAAAAATTAGTGGGGTTAAACCATTATATCACATAAATAAAATTTCAGGATTGAACCTTTGAATTCAAAATACGGAAGAGAGCAATAAGAAATATCACATACTAAAATAAATTGATTAAATTAATAGTGATGCAATAGTCGTGGGACTAGAAACTGTAGAGTTCGGAAAATATTACTAGTTATGTTAATATAAGGGATTTTAATATTATTATTTTTTGTTTGATTTGATAGTTATAAAATTGTTTTTTTAAATTTTAATTTTTAATCAATCACAATATTAAGATATTGTACTTATTAATTAATGTTGAGATTTTAATATCATCGTGAAATTAAAAACATTTTCAAAAATTAAGAGTTATATAATTTTTTTAATAAATTTGCATTATTCTACTATAAATATATTGGTCAACATGGACGATAGAACCCGTTGCGGTTTCTTGGTCAACATGATTAGAATAAATCTACCATAACGGCCACATGTTGATTAATCTATTCTTATAGAAAATAGGAAAAGAAAATTTGTGCGTGTCACCTGATACTCTATGTGGTGTGATTCAAGATAGGAGATAATTACAGTACGTAGTAGTCTATCGGTGCCTTAATTGATTTAATTTTTAAAAAGAAGTTGATATAATCAAATCTGGTGAATCATAATCTATTCCTTACATCAAATTAACACACAGCACACACGCGCATATGTATATATATATATGAAAATGAGATAAAAAAAATGGAGACTATCAATATTAAAATTAAAGAATTAGGATTAAAATATAAAATTATATATATATATTGAAATATATTTTAATCATACTCATTGATGTAATATTCAATGTTCACAATTCATATCTCTAATTTTTCATATAAAAATGCTTCTCATGCTCCACACATACATACATATATACATATATCCTAGATTTTAAGGTATGGAAATTATTTTCAAAGTCCCAGAGGTTAAAGAAAAATGAAGCATTGAAGAACATAAGAAACATATAGCTAAAAATCAGAGAAAGAAAATGATCTCAAGAATAAATATAAAGCATTGACTTTATTTCATTAATGTCACTCAACAATATAGGTTTAATTACATTTGTAAATACAAACACAGTATGTCTGGTGACATTCTGCCCGAACAAAATAACTATGTCTCGTTAGGCAGGGCTCAATGCAGCTCCGCGGTCTACATGGACCTTGAATTACATCTCGACATTGATAGTCAGGATCAGAGTCTCCACTTTCTGCATAATACATTAAAAATTATAATTTATAATTTTCATAGCATAATCAAAAACCTTTTTATGATTATATCTAACATGCACTATTGGGAAAATGTTTTAAAAAATCTGTAGAATTTGTGAAAAGCAATACTTACGGAGGGAAGCGGAGAAAACAAGAAAGACGATGAAAAGAGAGCAGAGGGCCTTCATCTTTTGAATTGAGAGAACAGTGTCTAGCCCCTCAATGTCAGATTTGTGCTTTCTTCCGGCTATGTAACACCTATTTATATGTAAAGGGTTGAATGTGCTTTCTCAAAAAGATCGAGTAATTATAATTTTTTTTAGTAATTTATATATTCCTTTATAAATATATTGGTCAACGAAGACAATAGAACCTGCTTGCAGTTTCCAGTCAACATTGTGATTTTTTATTTGCAAGTCAGCTAATAATCTGTCCAGTGTGAAGTTACACCATTTTTTAATTGGTAATATATTCTTGGTCAACATTAAAAATAGATATATTGCAATCTTTTAATGAAAGGAACTATAGAATACGAGTTTGATGAAGCTTTTGAAGGATTTATAAGTAACAATGGCACTTTCTAATAAATTAAATTAAATGCAATGATGATGCATATTTATACTTGCAAGTTCAAGTCTCCTTATCCATATAATTCATGAGTTAAATTAATCAAAGAGAGGTGAGAATTAAAAAAAGATCTATATATATATATAGATCGTAAAAATTTATCCCTTTGAACACATTTTTTTAGGTTTCGATTTTCTAGTTAATGATACCAAAAAGTTGTTATTAATATCAAGAGATTGGATGATACTGCTTCATTCAAACTTTTTATTTTAGGTTTCGATTTTCTACTTTACGATCTATATATATATATATAGGTCGTAAAGTAAGACATTTTCTAAAGTTAAAATGAAAAATCCTGCTTCATTCAAACTTTTTATTCAAATAAATTAAAAAGCAGATTTGCTTTGCATAAGTATAGATGAGACTTTGTGCAAGTATTTTATCAAATTTTATAATTATTTTATAATATCTCACCACTTTTTAAAGGCACCTAAATATTCTAATGTTATATGTTTGACTTTCGAAATTCACAGAATTTTATAAAAATATTACAATATTTTATAAAATAATTGCAAGTCAAATCTTAAACAACTTCATAATTTTCATAAAATCACAAAATTTCTCTCGAATTCTTACTTAAGCAAAACCTATAAAAAAATTATAATCACAATTCGATTGCATGATAATCCAGAAAGAACCAAACAACCATTATCTCATCACTGGTTGTTTGAAATTATGATTTCCTCTTATTCCTGTTCTTGCGAAATGAAGGCATTTTTCTTTTGTACTACATATCATCATAGAAATACTAACTCGTATTCTATAGTTCCTTTCATTGATACAACTTATTTGTAAGCAATACCCATTACATATTTTTAATGCAATACTAACAATATTACTTGATTCTAAGTGATTATGATTTCGGTAAGAGAAGGACATACATAAGCAATAATTTGGAATCAAACTTGGAATCCTGAGATCATATATTACAGGGGCAATTGGAGCAACCACACAACGTGCTCCCAAAGCAACTTCCGCTAGTTTTAGGACATATTGTCTTGCTAAAATGACCCACACAAAAGTCATTGCAAGCTTTGTTGTTACAGTTCGGGACTTCTATCATCTTCACGCAAGCTACTACTTTGGTCTTGCTACCTGCAAATATGCATAATGCATCGATTCATAAATGTGTGTCGTTTAAGTTTACAAATTGATCAAATTTGGACAATTTTTGAAAATTATAAATATATTTATGAGCCTCAACTTCAAATAACAGATGTCTCTGTGAGTGTAGACTTCTATTATAAAAGAATACTTTTTCTTCCTCTCTCTTTTTATCTTCAGTGGAACGTTTAGTTTAATTAGATTAAGGCTGTTGATCTACTATTGAATTTTTTGAAGATCGAAACATGCACGAGATGAAATTTGACCAACTTATAAATTAAAGGAAAAAAAAAAACGCTTGAACTTATTCGAAATAAGAATCTGACAATTCAGACAAAGAAATTTTGATTCGATCATGTAATATAGTTATATAGTGGCCAAGCTTCCATTGCGACGCACGAAGAATATTTTTCCTGTTAATTATAATATATATATATATATAAGATAAATAACAAATAATATATAAATTATAAGTCATGTATGAAAAATCATGACAATTAGTGCAAAATTTAACAATCCTTTTGGCTATCGAATATGAATGAATTTTTAATTTTGAAATAATTTTTATCTTTTTACTAATTGGTTCAAAGACAGAATTTAATGTAAGGTGGACAAAACTGATAGAGCATTGGCAAGATTTTAATGTTGTCAACTAATATAATGTTGATTTTTGCATAAAATTATGAAAATGCATTTGTAAAGATTTTCTTTGGCCAAATGACTCTTTTTATTTCTCTGGTTTTAGGCAGAAACAAAAGCATCACCACATCTCTAATTAAAACTTTATATAAGTAAAAAGGTTTTAGGGCATAGTAAATATAAATAAGTAAAAAGAAAAAGTACAAAATTATTCAAGATTTCCTTACCTGAAAGGAGGAAGAGAAGAATAAAAATAGCAAATAGTCGGATGCTCTTCATGGCTTTCTTGTTGTCCGCATTAATTTCTTAGCACGATAAGATATGGAAGAGGTATTCATCAAACATATATATATATATATATATATATATATATATATATATATATATATATATATATATATATATATATATAAGCTGAATATTAAATATATTCGTGGAATTAGTATCCAAAACGCTGAAATGAATTTTCATTAACTTGATGTGAATGCACTTTGGAAACGTTGAATACATTGTTGATACTGCAGTTAATAAAATGACTGGAACTTTTCAATTTACAATGAGTCAAAATATCTGAAAAGGTATATCAATTTCATAACGTTTAAACATGATTTATTTGACTTTTTTTGAGAAGGAAGGAAAGAGAGAGGGAGTTGGTATGAGGAACATTAGTTAACTTCTTTTTTCCCTTTGATGATATTATATTACTTTTTTGTTGTAAAATGTTTGATATAGTCACATTTATCGTCTAAAAGATTAGTCCATCACAAGTTTACTAAGGTGCTGATAGTTTCAAAAATATCACATTATTAATAATACAAAAGAAACAAATTATTTTTAAACAATAAAAGAGTTTTAAATATAATATATCATATCTTATTATCATTATCGTTACTATTAATATGCACAAAGTTGAGACACTTTTGTATAAATATTTTCTTAATTCAAGTAATAAGGTGTAGTCTTTTCATTTTTCCACATATCTTTGTTAGATCTCTTTAACATTAAGCTGGAGATTAGTATGAGACGTGCCACTGATACTTCTGTAGAATACTATCTTTTAGGATTATTTCAGGTCTGAATATGCACATGTCTTATAAATGATAATCTCTCAAGATACAATAAACCTTCTGAATTGAAAGTACTCACAATTTACGAGTAGGAATAACAGAACACAATAAACATCCAATAGTAACTTAAAAAAGGATAAAGAATATTTTAGAAGTTGTTAGGACAAAGTTATTATCCTTTGGACATCAATGGTTAACTAAAAATCGATTTCTACATGACAACAACATCATTCTACTAAAAAACTTTCAGGTATTAGTTATTCATAAAATAATCAATGTGATAAGTTTCAATTCCATAACGGATTTTACTGAAAACTAACATTTTATTATCAAAAGATGTCAATTTTGGTAAATAACCAACATCTTCTCTAAGAACTTTTATTTTAAAAAAATTCTATTAGAAATAACCAATTGATAGGTACAAAAGTTGATAATAATGGACAACAAGAATAGAAACAAATAGCAATTGACCATAGCAAAAAAAAAAAAAGTTTTATTTAGACAACAATGTTATTTACAAACAAACAAAAAATACTTGCAACAAGTTTTTTACTATCAATATTTACAACAAATTATAACCATTAAATTTTCAAATACATCCAAAACAACTTAATTTTATTCAAAACAAGCCCTAAGGAAATATGTCTCCAAAATCTCTTTCATTTCATTAAGATTATCTTGAGTGAATAGGTTGATGTTACTAAAATATTGTAATTTCCACATAATTAACATGTTAACATTAAGATTAATTCAAATAATTAAACATGTGAGGAGATATAAATAAATAAGTGATAAGTGATTATCACAATTGACTTTGTTTCAAATTTGTATTATATCAAACATGCATCATATGAAGCAGTAGCTATATTCCACATTGTTTGGTTGTCTAGGGCACTACAATAAAATAATAGATCAATTTTATCCCATTGATGCATAAGTTTTCATTTACAAAATGTTACAATCTTACAAAAGGAAACTTACCTTTACATCAACCCATTCTACTTTTTTCACTTTCCTTTCCAATTGTAGGCCTTTGTTACTTAAAGCTTTGTCAAGGACTTGCTTTAAGGTTAGTCATGCTTCTTTTCCCAATGGATCTAATTAAAAGATGAGCTTCTTCTTTGTATTCACCACGACAACCTTCCAATGATGTCTACAATATAATGGTGCAAGAAAATGTCAAAATTTATTTATAAAAATTTGAAATCACAACCAATATATAAACGAGACTTACCTTTTTATAGTACAATGCAAAGTAGCAAGATTTCCTAGACTCTAGCAATATTGCATCCATTATGTATTTTTCCTTCTTGTCTCTTTTCTTGGCTTAAGGGTCGATATGATATGGACACAGGAGTCCATCATGAACTCTTACAAAAGGAGACACATGAGCTAAACTTATATTCAGCTAGTAGTTAAATTAATTTGTGTGTAGGCAAAGAAGATAAAACAAACTTAATTCTTCGGGAACTAGATGCAAGTGACATCGAGCTCCTTGAATCTTAGGAGCTACCAAATAGCATTGTTCTCAATGAATAGTGGATAAGATGTTCCTATTATCTTTGTCTTCGTCATGAGATAAACCTAGGCCCCTCAAGCCCAAGGGTTATCTAGCTTCATTTATAACACTTTCCAATCACAATCAAAAGGTCACTAAAACACAAATAATGTTAGTTAGTAATCTTAAACAACAAGACTAATATAACTTTAATTGTATAAAAGAGCTAGAGGAAAAAGATATATGATGAAACTTTTACTGGGAACTAATCAAAGGCTTTTGGCCATGAGATGAAAGTCATATGAACTTGTTTTGTTGTTCGGACTAAATCATTTGGCACTAGTACCTTAACTATGCAATCCAAGGGCTTGTTGACCACCGCCTTGTCTTAATTGTTTAATATTGATTTATGGTAGAGCTCATGGATTGTCAAGATCCACCTAGTTACCATTTTGTCCATAAGTAGTCTTATCACCACCAGAGCATATAAGGCTCCACCCTGCTTCAATGTTAAACCCCCACTATTAAAAACTCAATTCATATATAAACATATATGGAAAAATGTAAGGGTAAAAGGTAACAATCACCTTCAATATGATCTTTATAATGTCTCTTGCCATGGCTTCTAGTGCTATAGGTGTTGCTAAATCCTCCACAATAATCATAAGAAGGGTCAGCACACATTGATAATAGAAGTCCCAAGGTTATAATCATATAAGCTAGCTCTTCCATATAAGTAGTGGTCATAAAGGCTAACAAGATAGACATCACAAAACTTAGGGTGTGCAGTTTACTAGAGGCAAGCTACTCCATTAGAGCGCAAAACTGCTATTGTATCTACATATGCTACTACTAGATCATTTGCATCTCTATCATCCGGTTTGTATTAAGCTAAATAGTACAAATATAGTATGATATATTTTACATTTCAGATTCTAATATTACTAAATATTATGAAAATAATATAATATATTTTATTTTATTATAAGGATATTTAAAAATTAAATCAAACTTATTTATTTAAATTTGGTAAATATATTTTGGATATCAATTTTTAAGTGTTATATTTTAAATTAAATTTCATTATTGGTATTTCATCAAGACTTCATAAGTCATGCACTATTTCATTTCTTTATTTTATTGTATATTTTTTCATGCTTAATTTTGTTATTTCTACCTTATATGTTAATATTATTGAGTAATATAAATATAATATGATATATTTTACTCTTACTATAAAGATATTTCAAATAAGTTATAAATATTTTATTTAATTGATGTACTTAATTTTATATTTTATTTTTTTTACTTTTATATCATTTTACTACATACCCATTGTTCATTTTCTCTTTATTTGTCTTATTATATCTTTTTATTCTTTTCTTTTTCTATGTTTACTTTTATTATTTATAGTTTCGATGCTGTTATCATGTGAAATAAATGTAAAATATGATATATTTTATATTTTTACAAAATAATTTAAATAATTTTAAAGATTTAATTCTATTGAATTACATTACTACATAATCTAATTTTAATTTTTATATTTCTTTATAACTCTCTCAATACTTATCTTATTTTTATGTGCTTGATTGCATTTTTTTAATGACTATTATTATTTACAATTTAGATGCTAATATTATAAATTTGGTAAATAAAATATGATATATTCAATTTTATTATAAAAATTTTTAAGATAAGTTAAAATTTTAATATACCATATATTAATTGAAAATTATTTACATAGTATATTATTTTGTAAAAATATTTAAAAATTAAAATCTAATTTATTTGTTTGAATTTTACAATATTTTTCATGTAAATTTCTAAATGCTATATTTTAAATTAAACATGTGTTAATTGAGGTTTTGTCAAGGCTATAAACTCACGTATTGCTTCATTTTTTTTGTCTACTTTGTTGTATATTTTTTTTATTGTTCCACTCCTATTATTTATATTATAAACATTAATGTCATTAATTAGCATAGATATAACAAAATATATTTTATTTTGATTTATTATAAAAATATTTTAATTATATTAAAGATTTATTTTAGTTGAATTGCTTAATCATATAATCTATTTTTAACTCTTAAATTATCTAACATAAGAATCATATGCTTTTTCTTTTATTTATACCATTTCATATTTTGCTTCTTTTCTTTTTATATCATCAGTCCTACTTTTTATAGTTTAGACACTAACATCATTAAAAATTGCACATACAATAAGATATATTTTATTTTTATTTTAAATAAATTAAATATTTTATTCAATTGAATTAATTATTTATATTTTCTATTTTTAAATCTTATATTATTTTATATCTCACCTATTATCTCTCTTTTTAAATATATCCTCTTGTATATTTTTCTTTTTTCATGTCTACTACTATTATTATTTATTGTCTACATGTTAAAATTACAAAGTAGTATAGATATAAAATGATAAATTTAATTTTTATAAAAATTAGTTGAAATAATTAATTGCATATTTTATTTTTTAATAAAATAACTTAAATTTAAATTAACTTTATTTAGTTAATATTTATTAATATTATCTTGATATTATTTTTTTAAAAACTATATTTTAAGTTATATAGAAATTAATTAAGATTTTGTTAATATTTTACAATTCATGCATTGTTTCACTTCTATTATTACTTTTTTCATGTTCACCTTTACTTCTCATCTATCAGAATTTAAATTTGATCCATTATCATTGTAAACTAAGTTTACACTATTACTCATCAACATAGTGTAAGAATTTAAATTAAAATTTGTATAAAATTTAGAACATCATGAAACTAAAATAAATATGAAAGTAAACTTTTATCGTGGATTTAATTCTCCTAAACATGATAATATTCAAATAAATCCCATAATCATAAATCTTCCTTCCATTTTCTTAAAGTACGTGACTCTTAATGGGATAAACCAATAGTTATAATTAGGTTAAGAATGAAAAGGAGAGCTAACTAATATAAATAAAATCCTATCAACTCCTCTCATTATATAATAGAAAAGGTATAGACCTACACTTAATAGAAATATATTAATTTATAATTATGTATCCATAAGCTTAATTAATAGATTAGTTTAACAAATTGCATTTCAAAAAATAAAAATCTCTTAAATTATTATTAAATCAATTTTATCTAAAAAAATAAAATACTTACAATTAATGACAATTCATATAAAAATTCTAATATTCTTCCACTTTCACTACAAGAAAAACAAGCTTTACTGATGACAAAAGTTATCATTGAAAGTTTCTTGGTCGTCGTTGATGTTGTTGTCGGTGTAGGTTTGTCGCTAAAACCACCTACATTAACAACAATGTTGTTGTCGAAAAAGGTTCACCTTTCTACAACGATAATATCATCGCAAAAGATCCTTTCAAGTTTAAAAAATTTTTAAATTTCAAACTTTCACCAACGATTTTGTCATTATTGAATGTCGTCGTTGAAAGTTTTAACGATGACTAATTTTCAAAGATGACATTGTCACTGCTGAAAAGTTAGTCTTTAGCGACAATAATGTCGTCAATGAAAGATTGTAATATTTTTTAAAAAAAATTATATTTTGATTAATATATTATATTTAATAATACTCATAATAATATTTCAAATAAACTAAATTAATTTAATCTAATTTAAAAAATTTTATTTAGTTTCATCTAATTTAAATTTTACAAATAAAATAGGGCAACGATACTAACAATAACTTAAAATAAGATTGCATGATTCTTATGAAAAAAATTAAATACTTATATAAAATAATTGTAAAATTATTTATACATATGAGATGTACATGATTCATATAAAAATTTGTATATAAAAGAAATCATAAATACAAAATCTAAGAAGAAGGAAGTTGCAAATAACCAAATCTATCATCATCATCGTCATCCCCCTAGTGATGAGGACAATGCATAAACGGTGGTGGTTGGGAGGTGGCTAGACTGGCTAGCTATGCTAGACCGGCTGCAGATTTGCTGAACCTAAGTGATGCAGCAAAAAATGGAGGCATGGGTAGATCGAGACCATGTTGTCTAAGTAAGGAAGTTAATGTTGTCAAGTATGACTCGAACTGCTACTACATCTGGTGCTGCTCCTAAATATGCTGCTATTGCTCCTGAATCTACTGTAGCTGCTCCTACAATGCATTCACCTGGGAAACTGACTGGGCACTCATCCCGAAGCTGAAGTTGCCAGGCATACGATATGTTTGACTAGCCAATACATGACCAACTGCCTTCCTATACTCTCAACGAGTGCCAAGTACCTCATCGGCAATGGCAACCTCATCGATCTACACAGGAGTGCCATGCGAACCCGTAGATGATACACTAGACTAGGCTTACTGGGTGGCTAGCTCGGTCATCTTTGTCTTGAATTTTTTAAATAAAAATTAATTACATAAATAATAAAAAATTGATATCATTAAAATATAGAGTTTAAGGAACTTACATATTGCTCTGCGGGTGTCAAATGCACTCACTCTCCCATCCTATACGTCTCTCAGTCCCTGAAGTTCTCGAGAACCAACTGCAACTCACTAGTCTCTTTCTTTCTCTATTAAAATATTATAAAGATGGATAAATATAGTTATTAAATTAGTAATAAATTATACAATTAAATAATAAATAATACTCTGAATTACCTTATCGTAACGATGAGCAATAATGGATTTCGATCCATGCCAATCATTCACCACCTTCTTTGTCCGGTTATCTACATTTCTTATAGACAACTCCTGCAAATTAAGAAATAATCATATAATATAATTACATTTAAAATTTTGGTAGATAAAATAGTAACATAATTTGGTTAAATATCACACTTATCCTATAATCGTCACTGTTAAAGAAATCTACACACTGATGCCACGTCTAGGGTAAGATAGATCATGGCACACAGTGCCTAGCATGCTCCAGGTCGAAATCCTGGTCTCGATCGCCCCCTGTGTTCTAGAAAGTGCTTGTTCAACCTGTATTTTCAATCTCTATATAGGTCAGCAGCAATCCACACTAGGCCATTAAGCACTCTATCTCGCTCAGCCTCAATGACGTCTTGAAACTCAAAATAAAACTATAGTACAAGATATTTAATAAATTAGTAAGAATTATATCTAAAAATTTCAATACCAAATATAATAAAGTTAAGATAGAGAAGTGATAGATACTTACACAAACATCTTGCATAACCCTGTCTTGTAATTGCTAGGGCACTGACCACCATGACTTATAATAAGGTGATACATGTGCTCGAATGATGCTACCTATATTGTGGGAGAAATGGCTAGAATTCTCCCCAATCGGATGCCATGTACTAGTCATATCGAACTACACAGGCACTAGTCTCTCCCTGCTCCTCTCTATCTTCTCATACAACCTGAAGGACCTATTCGGCCCCTCTTTCTCATAGGTGCAGCCTTGATGGATAACAAAAAAGAGTCAATATCATAAATTTATATTTAATAAATACTCAACATAGGTGTTGCTGTTAGAAGAGACACTTGATCCCTTATACTGCGAAGGAATGTGAGTGGGCTGACGTAGAGGGTCCCTTCCAATGTCACCTCCATGGTGCCATGCACACATTGTGTAAGTATTTATAAGAAATGCTCACAATTGAAGTAGATGAAATAATAAAAATTATTACATTCATAAAATGAAATTACAAAATTCCTTTTACATAATTGTGAGTTATCATATAAAAAGATATTATTTTTCTAATTTGATTCAATGTTGGTAAACCTAACAAACTCATTGCTATAGTTGTTTGTATCTTCACCATCATCATACGAATGTGCATCATGTTCCATATAATCTTCAATTGTTTCATCTTCGAAGTTATTATCATTATCGATGAAGATGTCCCCCTTCTATCGTAGATGCAATTTTCATAGGAGGTGAAACCATCAAAGGACCATTTCTTTGATCCCTCAAATTGACTAAATGGAAATCTCCAAGGTCAACTGTGAGGTTGAAATTGGAGGATGTGTTTCCCTGTAAGAATGAAAAGTCTTGTGCATTGACATCATCAGCAAACAGATCCCATATGTTGCGATGTATAACATTGTGGACGACCCTCCAATTTGGCACATTAAGAAGATCCTCGATATAAAAGACTTGTTGTGCCTGAGTTATCAGAATATAAGGGTCATCTCTATACCATTTTCTGCTTACAGAGATGCTTATAATGTTCTTATCAATGTAAAGCTTCTTCTTTCTAGGATCAGTATCATACCGTTTGCATTTGAATAAAGTTACGATATAGTTATTTAAATAAGTTAACTCAATGATATCCTTAAGCATCCCATAAAATATGCTACTGTTAGTTCTTGGAATAGAAATTCCACTATTTTATGTTTTACACTTCATACCCTAAGATTCAACTACAAAGCACACTCTATTAATAACACATGCTAAGTATATCATTGTAGTAAAATTGGGAGCTGAAGTTAATGATAGTTGCTCTTCAATAGCTTCGAGGGAACCATTTCTATATAAATGGTACATCTATGAAGAAGACATTTTATAGAGAGTTAGGCCAGGACAAAATTATAAGTATGGGATAACATTTACATTATTGATATAACATGTTTGAAAAGAATAAACTTTTATACCTTAGAGTAAAACCATGCGGGAAATTTTGTTCTATGCAAATCATTTATGTTATTAGCACCACTTTGTTAAAGCTCTTCACGATGCTCACTGCAAGACAATTATATTGTAGTCTGATCTAATTAATTGGAAAAAATCTACAAATAAAAATAGAAACTTGCCCAAGATACTTCTCAATATCCACACAATTATTCAAGATGTACCATATGGCTACATCTCGATCCCTCCTATCAAAGTGCAATATGATCTTTTTTCCCAATAATTGACATTATGACCAAAACACTGACAATGCCCTTTCTGTGCATTTAGATGCTACATCTTGATTTTGGTCAAGCCGATTGAATCAAGTTTCCACCCCCTTCTAGATACATGGTCAATGCCTCATTAATGACATATGCTTCTACAATTGCACCCTCGGGTTGAGCACGATTCCTGACATAATCCTTTAACTTTTTTATATATCTCTCGTATTAGTACATCCATAAAAAATGAACAGGGCCACCTTATAATGCTTCGTCGGGCAAATGCATCAACAAGTGAACCATTATATCGAAGAACATCGGAGGGTATATCCTTTCAAGTTTATATAAAATGACGACAATACCTTACTTAGCTTACAAGACATCCCTCTTATTAAGGGTTCAACACATATTTGGTTGAAGAAATTGCACAACTCAATAATTGGATATGATGATTCCTTCGATAAAAATGCTCTAACTAAAGGTCCCAATAATCTCTACATAATAACATGACTGTTATGTGATTTCAACCTTTTTAACCTCATATCACGATCGATCACATTCTTCTTAAACTCTTAGCAAGCCTATCGGGAAATTTTACATTTTTTATAAACTGGCAAAACCATCTTCATTCATCTTAGTTGATGGTGTACACAACATGTGGTTTGAAGAGCTGGCTCCTCTCTTCATATAGATGCAAGTCTGGCCTTATCTTCATGTTTCCTAAATCTCACCTTGCATTATCAGTGTCTTTTGTCTTATGGTCAATATCTAATAATGTACCTAGAATAATGTCCCATACATTCTTCTCAACATGCATTACATCAATATTATACCTTAAGTTCATTATCGGCTAATATGAGAGGTCAAAAAATATACTTCGCTTACTCTAACTAAGTCATCAGCACCCCTCTTCTACTTTGGACCACCAAATTGAACATGCTTACTAGGAAGTCTCCATCCCACCTTATCCAACTGGCCCATGATAATTTCGTTCGTAAGCAGACGAGG
The DNA here is from genome assembly GCA_020226215.1 of Sindora glabra. Lineage (NCBI taxonomy): Eukaryota > Viridiplantae > Streptophyta > Magnoliopsida > Fabales > Fabaceae > Sindora > Sindora glabra. Next base: position 41,485,520 of record CM035229.1, read on the forward strand.
AGGGGCCCTCTTATTTGGCCTCCCATTGAATTCCTTTTGATTCCTCCATGTGTGACTCCTTGGCAACTAACAACGATGACCAACATAAGCAATTTTTCCCTTAACTTGAATTAATGGAGTATCGCCATTACACATAAGACATACTTTATAACCTTATCTACTCCAACCAGATAGACTGTTTCAAGCGAGAAAATCATTTATAGTCCACAACAAAGCAGCCTGCATGTTAAAAATAGTATTTATATTAGCATCTCGAGCCTCAACCTCTCTTTCCCAAAGATACTTCAATTCATCTACAATCGATCTTAGGAACACATCCATATCCTTGCCTGACGATTAAGGCCCAGGTATTAATAGGGTTAATATGAAGAAGGACTAATTCATGCAAATCCATGGTGGCAAGTTATAGGTAGTCATAACCATAGGCCACATGCTATATGATAAATTCTTATCACCAAAAGGATTAAATCCATCTGTACTTAAGCCCAACCTAATATTTCGCAGGTCAATAGAAAAATCAGGATGCTTCCTATCGAATTCCTGCTAAGTTTCCCCGTCAATAGGATGTCGCATTACCCTGTCCTCTATTGACTTGCCCGTATGATGCCATATCATATTCTTTGCAGTATGCTCGACCCATATAGTCGCTTAAGCTGAGGAGTCAGTGGAAAGTACTAAAGCACTTTCTATAGCACCCTTTTCTTTTTTGCATTTTTGTCCACCCATTGACTCTCCCTACAGACTAGATAATTATTCTTCAAGGCATCTTCTTTCCAGAAAAGTACACAATCATGCTTACACACATGAAGTGACTCATACCCTAACCCTAACTTGTTGAGCCATTTCTTTGCACTGTAATACGATTTAAGCAATTTATTACCTATTGGAAGCACCTCTTTCAATAACTTTAAGAGAGCATCAAATGACTTATTAGTCCATTTATGCAGCACCTTCAAGTGCATGAGTTTCACTAAAAAGTTTAAAGCTGAGAATGATGTGCATCCCAAATACAATTTTATTTCCATTTGTGCAAATAAATCATCATAATTATTATAATTTGTTTCACCACTCACTCCTTCAGGTTCATCATCATCATTATGATCACCTTCATCGTGAACTATTTCTTCAACTCCATGAAGACCTAGCAAATCATGTATAATATCTACCATTTCATCCCTATTAATAGGAGATATCTCTCTTGTTCCACTAGAAGTTAAAACATCCACTTTATCATGATGTACCTAATTTGTGTACAACGGATGAAACCTATTATTTATAATATGTGCCTCCAATATTTTCAAATTTTGAAACAATAGATTCACGCACTTCTTACATGAACACCCTACCAAACCCCTTTCGTCAACAAAGTTTCTAGTTCTATCAACAAATGCCATTGCACCATTCCAATACTCGTCTAACAGGTGATTTCACAGATGGATCTAGTTTTTATCTATAGACATCGTACCACTGAATAGGAAAGAAACCACTTTTTATGGAATTAAATGATAGGATCAATGTTTATTATGTGACCTAAATCTACCGTATCACTCCAATTCTAAAAGGTAGGAACCTATCCTATTCGAGATATTTCAGTAGTTATCAATTTATCCATGCTCATCTTTTCTACGATGCAAAAATTTCGGCAGCATCTTTCCATAGTTCTCCACATGTGTAAAATATACATCAATATAGTTTACACTTGGAGAACAAATAAGATGCCGAAAAATTTCTACATTGTTAAATGAAAGCCAAATAAATTATTAATGATAACTATAGGAAATATCTTAAACTATCTAACTTTATAGGACAATTCAAGGCTTGGTTGACGTAGGGAGATTAACCAATCCTAAAACGGGTTTAAGCTTACCATGCAGAAGCAAATTAAATTGTATTTAAAATTATTGTAAATATATATTTACAATAATTTTAAACTTACACTACAACATTTTATGAGTACTATTATTATGGAGTGTTATTATTTACACAATTAAGTATTTTAAAAGCCACAATATTTTCCATTGTTTAACGATTTGAAATCAGGAGTTCAATCTTTTAACCTACTCTACCGCATTGGAATTACAATTTTTTTATTCCAAAATAAAGTAGTTTAATAAATGATTAATGATTTGTTTGTTTTGGAAGAAAATATTTTTTTCTTAAGAATATAGTTATAAAATATTAAGATTGTAGAAAACAATTCATTTATTTAATACAAATATGAAGAGTGTGATAGAAAATAGCATTCTCTATTTTAAAGAGGAAGCTGTTTTTTCTATTACTATACTATCAAATATTATAATTTTTTAATCGACGTATACAACTAACATGTCTTTGCTTTACATTTTAGAAACAAATGAATTTTTTGAATGAAAATTATTTTTTAATAAAATAATTAAACGAAGCCTTAGTCATGCAAATACATTTGTAATTGTTTGAAAGCAATATTGTTAAAACTCTTAATAGTATAGTGACACCATGATATTATTTTTGGACCATATTTCCTCTGATGTTGTGGATTCGAACACAAAACCTTATATGTATGCATTAAAAAGAAAGCAACATTGTTGATACAATTTGTTTGTTAGCAATACCCATTACATTTTTGATGCAATACAAACAATATAACTTGATTCTAAGCGGCCGCCGCCGCCGCGACGACGACGACGATGATAATAATAATAATAATAATAATATATTATTATTATTATTATTATTATTATTATTATTATTATTATTATTATTAGCAAAAATAACTAATTCATCAAATTCACATAATAATTTGGGATCAGATTCAAAATACTAAGAAAAGCCAAAATCTTTCAAGAAACATCAAGTCTCACCAGTTGAGCAATTATTTAATCATAAAAATCAGTTGGCACTATTTTATTAAACTTCTCATTTAATTTATGGAACTGCAGTCCTAGACAATAGTATTAGGGCAGCCTTGCTTGTGTAAAACAAACAATGACGAAACCCTAAATTTTCATACACATAGATCATATATTACAAGGGCAATTGGAGCAACCACACAACGTGCTCCCAAAGCAACTTCCACTAGTATGAGGACATATTGTCTTGCTAAAGTGACTAACACAAAAGTCATTGCAAGCTTTGTTGTTACAGTTCGTGACTTCTATCATCTTCTCGCAAGCTTCTACTTTTATCTTGCTGCCTGCATATACGCATAATGCATCAATTCATAATCGTGTGTCGTTTAAATTTACAAATTGATGAAATTGGAACTGTTAGTTGAAATTTATAAATCTATTTATGAGCCTAAGCTTCAAATAACAGATCTTTCTATGGGTGCAAACTTCTATTATATAAGAATACTATTTGTTTAATAATTTTTTTAATTTTCGGTGGAATGTTGAGTTTGATTAGGCTAAAGTTATTCTAGTAGTGAATTTTTTGAAGATCGAAACATGCATGAAATGAAATTTGGCCAACAGATAAATAAAAAAAATGCTTGAACTTATACGAAATAAGAATCTGAGATTAGTTCAGACAAAGAAATTGGGATTCGATCATGTAATATAGTTATATAGTAGCTAAGCTTCCATTGCGGCGGACAAGGAATATTTTTTCCTGTTAAATATGATATTAACATATATATATATATATATATATATATATATATATATATATATATATATATATATATATATATATATATATATATATATATTATGTTTAAAAGATAACTAACAAATAATGCATAAGTTATAAGTCATGTACAATTGAAAAATCATAACAATTTACAATTTGAGAATCCTTTTGGCTATCAGATATGAATGAATTGATAATTTTGAAATAATTTATCTTTTCACCAATTGGTGCAAAAACAGAATTTAATGTAAGGCAGACAAAACTGATGGGAGCAATGGCAAGATTTTAATGTTGTATACTAATATAATGTTGATTTTGGTATAAAACAATGCAAATGCATTTGTAAAGATTTTTTTTTGGACAAATGATTCTTTTCATTTTCTGGTTTTAGGCAGAAAATAAAAGCATCACAACTCAGATACATCTCTAAAAACTTTATATAAGTGAAAAGGTTTAACGGCATAGTAAATAAAAATAAGTAAAAAGAAAAAGTACAAAATCATGCAAGATTTCCTTACCTGAAATGAGGAAGAGAAGAGTAAAAATAGCAAATACTTGGATGCTCTTCATGGTTTTCTTGCTGTACGCACTAATTTCCTGGCAAGATGAGATACAGGATTAAGTTTTGAATAATTTGAAGAGCTATTCATCAATATATATATATAGATGAGCTGAATATTAAATATATTTGTGGAGTTAGTATCCAAAACGCCGAAATAATTTTTCAGTAACTTGATCATGTGAATGCACGTTGGAAACGTTGAATATATTGTTGATATTGCAGTTAATAAAATAACTGGAAATTTTCAATTCACAATGAGTCAAAATATCTGAAAAGGTATATCAATTTCATAACGTTTGACATGATTTATTTGACTATTTTGTTTTAGAAGGAAAGAGAGATTGAGAGAGAGAAGGGATGAGGAACATTACCTAACTTTCTTTTTTTTTGGGATTTTATTATAGTACCTTTTCATTGTAGAATGCTTGACTTAATTGTATCCATTGTCTAGAGAGTGAGTCTCTTACAATCCTATTAAAATACTAACAATTTTAAAAATTTATATCATATTATTTAAAAATAGTAATATTATATATAACAAAAAATAAAATTTGAAGTTAATTTTCAAAAATAAATTAGGGCTGTCAATAAATATAAAATAATGAAATAAATTATTAAAGACTAATCCAATAAATATAAAATAATTAAAATTTAATTTTAAATCTCATTTTCATTACATATAACATTTCTGTTAAAAAAAAAAGAAACAAAGTATTTTTAAATAACAAAAAAATTTTAATTTTTTTAATGATGTGATAACAAATAAGTGAATGACATTGTAAATTTGAAAAATGAGTAAATTTAAATCCTTATTCGTTCAGGTGATCCCAACTTCACCGCAAGAATAAAAGTTATGTTCTAATGGGATATTTGAATTCGAATTCTCTTAAATCTTTTATTTCAATTTTTCTCTCATAGAATTGAACCTTTTATGAACAAACAATTCATTAAAGACAAAAACTCAAATAGAACCATCTTTGTCATGAAATTCTAAAATTATAACATGTCTCTTTAGGATGTCTACGTCTATCTGATGGCAATAAGTGAAGTAAACTAGGTTTAAGTAGGTTAGAATCAAATTGATTAAATCTAGGTTCATTAGTAATCCATTATCTTGACTCTGTTAAGAATCCAGACTCATTAGGAATTCAACAGCACTTGATTAAAAGAATTAAAATGAATTCATTCAAATCCTCTAATAAAAACATAAATTTAAATTTTTAATAAAAATTAAAAACATTATTAATAATATTATATTTGACAATTATGAATGATATCTACTTTTACATTCACATTTATTCTTTTTGAGTTATCTATACTATTCGTTATTCGTTATATCTTTAAGATAAATGTAGGTTGTGTCATTATTAATTCCATTAAAATCAATTCATGGATAATTATTTCTTCATTTATATTTTCATAAGATATTTTTATATTGTACAAACTAATAGTATAAAATAAAAATATTATTTTAAAATACCTTTATAATTTGATATAATGTTAAATATTTTTAAAATTATTTATTTTAAATAAAATATCATAGTATCTTTCAAAATATATATATATGTAATATTGATTCTCATATGATAATAGATTAATTATAAAATATGATATTGAAATAGGTTTAATATAATATCTAAAACCCCTTAAATATTTATGAAATTAGATAAATATTTACCAGCTTAGATAATATATACCCGCTAGATATGGATGCTTTTACCATTCTTGCTAGTGCTTGCTTTATTTTTTTTTTTTTATCTCCTATGTAGGAATTCTCTTTTATTTATCACTTTTCAGACTATTAAGTATGTACTTATATTCTTCATCTTTATCTTATTAGTTTTACTTTTAATATTTTTATTAAATAATCAACTACTTTACACAAAATGAATTTTAAATTAAAAATAAATTACAAAAATATAATTTATTTACTCCTAAGTTGATACTTTTTAATATTTTTTTAATTTTTCTTATATATCATATCTTAAATAACAAATAAAAAGGAATTAATGAAAGGGAGTATTATTTTGTAATCCAGTGATTACCACGCACCCCTTCAAGGTTTGAAAAGTACGTAATGAATTAGTGTTGCATTTTCACCGGACTTACTAAGGTATTGTTTGCTCTCCCGCATAAAGATTATATTCGTTCTCTCCTCTCTTTCATTCATTTCTATCATATATGATAAATATTATGATTCTATTTTCATAAGTAGTCTCGATATAAATTTTTACTTTAAGGTGAAATATTTAAAAAATTAAAAAAGTCATAGTAACAAAAGTCAGTGAAAAGAAGACTCACTTTGAGACTTTATTTATTTTGGTTTTTATAAAAATTATATATATATATATATATATATATATATATATATATATATATATATATATATATATATTGGAGAAGGAATACTGACGTGTCATTTGTATTATAATTAAAAAATTATTTTTAAAATTATAATAATAGAGACAAATAAATTTTTCTTTGAACTCAAAAAAATTTATTTTCTTCACATTTTTATATTCAATATTAAATAAATAAAATATTTTTATTTTAATATTTATAATTATTTCCTAAAAAAGGGGTTTTCATCGAAACTCGGAAATTTTATTCCGTATATCCATCACTGGTAAGGCTTTACTCTAGTCAACCTTTCAAAGGAGAACTTTGACTCTCAGTTATTTTGAAAAGTACCTGCTCTTCTGGCGTTGAATATCATTACTCGCGATGAGTTTCAGCATGACCGCGAACTTCCCTAACATTATAGGATACAAAATCGCTTTTGGAATCTTTCGGTGGTTGTCACCGATAGCGTCGTCAATTTTTTTTTTTTTTCAAACTTTACTTAATCAATGGACTGAATCCAAACTAAGCCAGTCGAAAACATTTAGCAGGCTTTCGTCGGTCAAAAATGTTAGAAAAATATGAAAGTTTTTCAGTACAGAAATTTTAGAATTTAGGATATATGGCGAAAAATTTGTTGCAAAATTAATTTTTAGTCAAATTCTGAAAATTTTAAAAAAATTAATTTTTAACAATAAAATTAGTGATGAGTCATAACCTAGGCATCATTGATTTCATTATTAAATAATGTAAAAAGTTTACTCACAAAATTAATAATAAAATAAAATATATATTTTTAATTTATCAATGGATTTAGCGATTGAGAGTTATACAAATTTTTAAAAATCTTATGACAGAAAATTTAAATTTTTGCAAAAAATTGCAATGGAACAAAAATAATTTGACAATAAATTTATTGCCAATTTAAAATCACCATTTATTAATTTCAAATTGACAACAAAATTGTCCATTATTAATTTCATTGTAATTCTTTAAATGTCGCAGTTACGCAATAGCAACCCCCCATATCAACAAATGACATTTTATTTCCTCCCATTCTCCACCTCTACTGTCATTCTTTGGCCTCCTTGCTGCCTTCTACTAACTTTGGGAGCTTCCTTCTTGTGCCCTTTCTCTTTTAATCAATTATTTTCTTGTAAAATGTTAGTTTTATTGCTTAGAAAAATTTTTATAGTTTTATGAGGAATTTTTTATATTTCTCTGATAATTGAAGTTTAACATATGCTTTTCTTGTATTGTGTAAGCATTGGAATAGTTTTAGAGCTTTTCAATATGGGTTGAATTTATAAACTTGATGATTTAGGATTTGGTGAAGAGAAATTTAGATTTTTATATAATTGGAGTTTTTGGTTTTGATTCAATTTGATACTATGATGATTTAAGGTTAATTAAGGTACTAAAATGTGCAAATTGATTCTTTGGTTTTCATTGTTGCATTGATTTTGTTAATGTTATAATTAATTTACTTTTAGATCAACATATATATACAAATATATATATATATATATATATATAGGTAATGTTTAGTTGAAGATTTAGAATTATAAAAGTTGACATTTTGGTATTTTAAAAAAAGTATTTCACTCATATATTGTAACATAATTTTATTTGAAGAGTAGTTAATGTATTGTTGGATGATATATGTGTGTGTGTGTGTGTGATATGGAATAAATATGGATGTGTCTAAACATAGGTTATGGATATAAAATAAAGTAAGTTCTAAATGATTGAGAATAATAATTGAATTCATTAAAGGAGTGAATAATACATGCTTGTACATAAGAATTTAGAAAAGAAAAACAAAAGATTAGCTATCCATGTACTAAGTATGAATGTGGGAAGACTTTTGTGCCTGATGTTATGGTTAAGCATCCTTATAAGGAAAATTTAAAACCTAATTATTGGTGGGAAACATCTCACGAAGAATAAATGCCTCAATTCAAAGTTGGATCTAGCAATCCAAAGTAGAGAAAGGTAAGTAATAAGCTTAAAGAACTAAGTAACAAGTATAAGGCAATAGTAATTGATGCTACATACATGAATTTTAAAGAAAATTTTGACATGAATGTAGAAGAACTTCTTAACCCCAATGCTAAAAGGTTTTACAATATGTTAACCTATGCACAACAACCTTTGTATAAAGATTGCAACAACCACAATGTGTTGCTCTCTATAGTTAGGCTACTAAATATAAAATCAAATTGTAACCTTCCAAAGCAATACTACAATGAAATTAATTTTCTAGTTGACAAGAGAAAGCATGCCTGAAGGAAAACAAATGGTTGAAGATTTTTATAAAATGAAAAAATTGGTTTCCAAATTAGTCCTTAAGTATGAGAAGATAGATTGTTACACCAATAACTATATGCTTCATTACAAATAATATGCAGATGAAAGAGAATGTATTTCTTACAACTATCCTTGTTACACATCATAATGATCTAGTCAAGGATGATATAGGGATATTTCCAACAAAAAATTATGGTACATGCCCTTTACTCCTAAACTTCAAAAGTTTTACACATTAGAATCCACTATCAGCTCAATGTGATGGCATCATGAAAACTTTCATGATTTAGGGGTTTTATCTCACCCATTAGATGGAGAAGTATGGAAACACTTTAACTACATCCATTCTTAATTTGTCAATGATTATAGAAATGTGAGATTAAGAGCTTCACATTTTTTGGCTAATCTAGCCTGGCCAAACTTATTCATGCTAGCTTGTGATTGCAACATTTACAATCTCCCTTCATAGATTTATATGAAATAAGAGCACATGTTCTTTAACTTAATTATCCCAGGTTTCAATAGTCTGAAGGCCAACATTGATGTCTACTTACAACCATTGATAAAGAAATTGAAAGTGTTGTATGAAGATGGTGTACTTACATATGATGTATATTTGAAACATAATTTTACTTTACAAGCTACATTGTTGTGGACTATTAATGACTTTCTTTCATATGAGATGTTCTCCGATTGGCAAACATATACAAAGGTAGCATGCCTCATTTGCTTGGAGCTTTCTAAGACATTCACATCAAAATATAGCTAAAAAACTCCATTCTTTATTGTCATAAATGTAAGTTGCATCCAAATCCCCTATTTAGGAGGTACAAAGATGTTTTTTCTGGGAAAATAAGGTAAACAGATCAAGTCCACCCTAAAAAATCAATGGTGAAAACCTTAGGGAAAGGGTTATATATCTGCCTAAGGTTATGAACAAAAGGTGTGCAATACATATTAAAAGGTAGGGAGAAATCTATAATTGGACAAAGCAAAGCATCTTTTAGGAGCTACTCTACCAACAGATAAATCTTATTCTCTATAATCTATATGTTATACACTTTGAGAAAAATGCATTTGACAATATATTCAATATAGTAATTAAAGTGATTAGTAATTAGTAACTAGTGGCAATATTTTTTAATGCAGTTGCACTTGTAACTAGTGGCAACTAGATAGCATTCCTTGTGTGCATGCAGTTGCCGCTTTGAAAAGATGTGAAATTTCTTTAAATGAGATTGTTAAGAATTATTTTCATGTGAGCACGTATAGGAAGATTTATGAATATGTCATACACCCCATTCTTACAATATTGAGGCAGGAGGTTACTGTAGGTGATGAAGCAGTTATCTTACTTCCGATTTCAAAAAGACAAGCAAGTAGACCTAAGAAGATAAGGATTAGGTCGAGGGGTGAGTGTATTAAGAAAATTAGATACAAAAGATATGGCAAACTAGGACATCACAATAAGAAAAGTTAAAAGGAGCTAGCTAGAATGCAGTTTTTTTCTGTGGCACGATTGTATTCGTTATATTTTTTTCTGTGTAAAAAGGAACAACAATATAATTTAAATACATTAATATAAGTTATTGTTAGTTAATATTAGTACTTGACATGTTCCTATTTGGTTAAAAACTAAAAACTACACAATTATTTAGATATTATTGTTTTGATTGAAAACAATAACACTAAGGTAAAAGTTCATGAACATAGGATAAATGAATTCTGAATGTTGAAAGAAGAATGTACTGTGTTTTTATTAGTTTTAGTAGTAATATCAATAAAAAAATAACACAATTACTTGTATGTTACTATTTTGATTTGAAATAGTAACATCAATGAAACTTGAAATTAATTGATTTCTAAATGTTAAAGGAAACTAGAAAAAAGAATATGCTGAAATTTTATTAGTTTTAGTAGTAATATCAACGAAAAGTAATACACAATTGGATGTTACTGTTTTAATTGAAAATAGTAACACCAAGGTAAAAGTTCATAAACATATGATAAATGAATTCTAAATGTTGAAAGAAACTGGAAAGAAGAACGTGTTGTATTTTTATTAGTTTTAATAGTAACATCAATGGATAAACAACATAATTACTTGCATATCACTATTTTGATTCAAAATAGTAATACCAAGGTAGGAGTTCTAAATATAGGGTAAACGAATTCTTAATGTTAAAGGAAACTAAAAAATAAGAATATGCTTTATTTTTATTAGTTTTAATAGTAATATGAATGAAAAATAATACACCATTGCATGTTACTGTTTTAATTGAAAATAGTAACATCAAGGTAGAAGTTCATAAATCATAAGGAAAATGAATTCTAAATGTTAACATAAATTAGAAAGAAGAATATACTGTATTTTTATTAATATTTACAATTTTTTGATCAAAAACAGTAATATCAAGGTAGAAGTTCATAAATTATAAGACAAATGAATTTTGAATGTTAACATAAATTGGAAGAAGATTATACTATATTTTTATTAATATTTATGATTGAATATTACATATAATTGAAAATTATATATAATTGAATCTATGATGTTACGTGCAATTGAATGTTACATATATGCATAATAATTAACTTTAGCTAGAAAAATTGTAATTCTTGAGGAATTTATTAACTGATCTTACCCTGTATTTCCTCACAAATTTCAGTGGAAATTGTTCTTCAAACTTTTTATTGTTGAATAGGTCCTCTATTTGTTTGTAGACAAAAATCCCATAATCTTGCTTGAAATTGTAAATTTGAGAAATGAGTTAGTTTAGTACCTCCTAATCATAGTACTTTTGGATTAGAAAAGAAATTGTTACTTATGATGTAGGTATCTATTGTGGTGACCTTTCGTATGATATGATTTCAAAAGGAGGCTTTACAGTTATTGGTTCTACTCCCATGTCCATTTCATTGATTTCATTCTTTTTTTTTCTTGTAGTAGTTCTTCTATTGTTAAACAAACAAGTTAGGTAAGGTATCAAGTAAAAAAAGGAATATATTACTATCTGGTCTGCAAACAATAATATTAAAACAAAAATTGAAAATGAGTTCAGAAATCAAGAATCATTAAGAAGAAAATTGATAAAAAAATGACATGTTACTATTTTCACTTCTAATAGTAACATATTATTTTCTTGTTCTAACATGTTATTATTTGGTATAGAAATAGTAACATCAATAAAAAAATCAAAATAAATAGACAAATGAAGTTTGATTAATAATGAAACTACGACAAAACAATGTGTTACTATTTTCATATGAAATAGTAACATCAACTAAAAATGACATATCATAGAGTAGCATCACACTTGATATGTTTTCCCATAGGGAAAAACATGTTACTGTTTGCATATCAAAGATAACATGTTATTTTTTGTTAGACTGAAATATTACTATTTGATCTGGAAATAGTAACATTAATCAAAAAGCAAAATAGATAGATAAATCAATTATGGTTAGCATGAAACTTCAAGAAAATAACAAACAATAATAACACTTGATATTTGATTATAGTATGAATATCACTCACCACTATTTTGGCATCACGAAACTAAAGATCTGTAGCCCCCTCTCTTCTAGGCCTCAATGAGTTATAATGAGTCCACTTGGAGTCTGTGTTATTAAGCACAAGCAATGTGTAGTGATTAGGGCTGCTATAATCATTGATGCCCATTGAGTTCATTGGGAATAGAATAATTTCTACAGCCATTGCTTCTTCCATCTTTTCATTGAATTTGTACTACCTTACTTCTTAGTATAGTTTAAGCAAACTCACAATATAAGACTATCAATATCATATGAACATGAATCAGTACCAAAGCATTTTATATATTTTACATTTAGGGAATAGATTTAAGATCTTACCTAGTAGCAGCTGTTAAATAAAAATATCTTGTTTTTGCTAGATGCGGTAGTTAAGCTGAAAGTATACACATAGCTATCTATGATCTAAAATTGAAGGATTAGTTCTTGTCAAATAAATTGATTAAGAAGAAGTCAAACTCCAAATAGTAATATTATTATTCCTAATTTTTAATAGTATGAGTAGTTGCATGTTACTATTTAGACTCCAAATAGTAAAGAGAAACATCATGTTTTTTAGCCTAAATAAAATCAATGCTACCATGTTAATATTTTGAATTGAAATAGTAACATAACTATAAAAAGGAACAAGATAAAATAGTAATGTTGTAAAATTTCAAATCATACATACATTGTTTATTATTGCCTTGTCTGCGAGCATATCCATTAACTCCTTTAACATTATGAACATGTCCTACTGAGGAGATGTCCTAGCAAAAGTCCGACAAATGGTAATGTGGTGTAGAAATGAGTTGAGGCAGTAGGCAATAATGTTAAGTTAATTAAAAGAATTAACAAGAAAATAAGGCATGACTTATGATATATCTCTTGTTTTTCTTATTTGGACTATTTTGTTTTTGACATCTTGGGTGAGGTATTTTGCAGCTAGCCACTTTGTACTTTTTGTTGCCTTTTGAGCCTATTGCTTTTAGGTAATTCTACTACTTCTTCCAAGATTAATATAGGAGCCTATTTGCTCTTCCTAGTGTCCTTTTCAGCAGGTGTTTTTTATTGTCATGTTTATTATTGTTTTGTGGGTTTTTTTATTGGCCCGAGTATGTATAGTCTATGTCACATTTTGTTTTCTTGTTTTTGCTTTAATCCATGTGATCATCAACCTCTGATTCTTCTTAGTCTTATTTTGCTCTTCAGCTTATGTGGTTTTCTATCTTTTCTTATTCAACCACTTGCGTAGTTATTTCTATTAGCGATGCATTCAACTGTTTATTTTGATTTTCAAGACTTGCATTTGCATTTTTCAATGTGTCGATGATCATTTTGAGGTTTTTTGTTTACTTTGTTGTGTTGGATAGTTGCACTTGGAGCCGTGTGTTTTCATGTGTGAGGATTGTGATTGTTTCTTTATTTTGTTATTATTGTTTCTCTAACCTTTAAAGTTTCTCTATGAGAGACTTCAATTCATTGGTTGGTTCATTTATATTGTTGTTTGCACTGAAGAGTTAGTCCTTCAGTTATTGTACTTCATTTTTTATCTTGTTGTGGGTACTTCAATTCATCGATCAATTCATTTATCTTGTTATTTGTACTGAGGAGCTAGTCCCTCAGTTGTTATACTTTATTTTTTAACTTGTTGTAAGTGTTCTTTATGGGATAGTGCAATATTTGTAAACTAGTCCAATTTTGGTATTCGTGGTTGAATTATGCACTGGCCTATTCATGTATCGTTATCACTTCCTGATTCCTCTTATTGGAAGGGTGTGATTTGTGTTTTTATTTGCTCATGGTATTCAATTAGTTGTAGTTAAGTATCAAGGTTATAAAGGAGGTATATTTCTTCACTTGTTAGCTCGAGTTTTTCGTTGATGACCTAAAATATAAGAGTGGTTCCTCATTAGTATAATTAGTTAACATGTTTCTATTTTAGTGAGAAACAATAAGATGAAAATAAAAGACTAAGTGGCAGCATAATAATAACATGGGTGAAGGATTAACAATGAAACATGATAAATAGGCAAAATGAAGTATGATTAAGAAAAAAAAACTTCGATAAAACAACATATTACTGTTTCCATCAAAAATAGTAATATCAGACAAGATGTTACTATTTTATATAAAAATAGTAACATTAAGTAAAAATTAGGAATAAATTAATAAATCAAGCATGATTAATAACAAAAATTGATAAAAAAAAATAACATGTTGCTATTTTTAAAATAAATAGTAACATGTTATTTTGCTCTAGTTGCATGCTTCTGTTTAGTTTGAAACAGCAACACTAACCATAAAACATAATAAATAGATAAAATGATGCATGATTAACAATGAAACTCTCGACAAACAATATGTTACTATTTCATGTTGAAATAGTAATATTAAACGAGATGTTATTATTTTTTGTGGAAGTAACAATATTGAACAAAAATTATGAATAAATTAACAAATCAACCATGATTAACATCAAAAATCGATAAAAAAACATGTTACTATTCTCAAAACAAATAGTAACATATTTTCTTGTACTGATATGTTTCTATTTTTAGAATAAATTAGCTTTTTCTAAAGGTTACCTGAAGCTGGCTGATGACCTGATCCTTCAGTTAGCGTGTGAGGAGCTTCAAGTCCTATTCAAGGCATCTTGGCACTCTTTGAATATGATACCTATTAAGTACATTTATTGTCTCACAAAGCCAATACTATTGACAACATATTGTACATTTTGTCATATTAATTTTCAAATAGAAGCTACATTTAAAAATGAAGCAATAAAAGGACACATTTGATGTCATTAACAAAAAATCTGCTAAAAAATGAATATATTATTGTCTACAAAATAAATAAGTAATATGTTACTATTTAGTATTCATACAATAACATACGCTAAAAACTCAAAGTAAATAGGCGATTCAAGTATCCAAATAGTAACATGCATCAAAAACTTAAATTAAATAGAAAAATCAAATATCATTAATAAAAAAATGCCAAAGAATAACATATTACTATTTACAAAAATAAATAATAACATGTTGTTGTTTAGTATGCAAATAGTAATACGAACTAAAAACTCAAAATAAATAGACAAATGAAGTTACACTAATAATCAAACTGCCAAAAAATGTAAAGTAACTCTTTACATATTAAATAGTTACCTGTTACTGTTAGCATTCAAATAGTAACATGAACGAAAATTACTAAAAACATGTAAGAAAAGTAGCAAGAATATTCAATTAAATGAATAGAAATGAATGAAGACAATATCAAAGAAAATGACATAGAGGTAAAAACAAGTTTAACAACTGTAACTTATTGACAATAGCATGACATAGCCAATGACATTTGGTAGGTTGTCCCTTGTAATTAAACTTATTAGTTGCTTGTATATGTGTTCAGACCACCTATATTCTGCTATGTGATCTATCTCTTCTACATATTTGAAGTATGACTAGGCCAATGTAGGAGCCCTATTTGATACAAACAAGGTCACCAGTAGCATTAGCATTATAAGGCGTGAGATATCCTGAATATCGATCTCTATTGTTCCTCCCACTAACCTTTAGAGTGTATTGAATATCATTGGTTTTGTTAGGCGTCCTTAGCTAAGGAATCATCTTGTATCTAAATCTGATTGTGGCCTCTTGCAAGCTGCTATATTAATAGGGCATTCTCCATCTCTTATTCCAAAAATTAGCTTCACTGATGTAGGTATTATGCTCAGATGCTTGCTCCTAATTAGGAATTGTTCATGCTTGTGTGAGAAGGTGGCAATTACTGCTTGTATTTCTTGATTGCTCTTCTGGCACATGCTACGATCAAGGTCCTTTGTCATTATTGCATTGATGAGAATCTAAAAGGGATTTTGTTGCAGCACCCTCTTATGGCTCTCATTGAATTGAAGGTCATCAATGTGCCTTATACATGCTAGCAGATTCGACCTATATTGCTGGAATCTTAGAGTTTCTTCTTCAGCTTCTTTTATTTGCTTGGATGTTTTGTTGCTTTTTTGTTGAAATAAATTAACAAATCAAGTGTTATTAACAATAAAAATTGATAAAAAAAAAGTGTTTTTGTTTTGAGAACAAACAATAATATATTATTTTCTTCTAGTAACATATTTCTATTTGATCTAAAACAATAATACTAACAAAAAAATTGTCATAAATAGATAAAATAAAGTATGATTAATAATGGAACTTCAACAAAACAATGTGTTACTATTTCCACAAGAAATATTAACATCAAACAAGTTATTATTTTATGTGGAAATAGTAACATCCAACACAAACTAGGAATAAACTGACAAATCAAGCATGATTAACAGCAAAATTAATAAAAAAAAAAGTAATATGTTACTATTTTCAAAGCAAACAGTAAATAGTAACATGTTGTTTTATTGTGGTAACATGCTTCTGTTTGCTCTGAAATAGCAACACCAACCAAAAAACATAAGAAATAAACAAAATGAATTATAATTAATAATGAAACTTTGACAAAAGCGTGTTACTATTTCTTGTGAAAATAGTAACATCAAACAAGATGTTACTATTTTATGTAGAAAGAAACAGTAACATCTAACACAAAGTGGGAATAAAGTGACAAATCAAGCATGATTAATAGCAAACTGATAAAAAAATATGTTACTATTTTCAGAACAAATAGTTATATATTATTTTATTATGGTAACATGCTTTTGTTTAGTCTAGAAATAGTAACACTAACCAAAAAATACGATAAATAAATAAAATGAAGTATGATTAACAATAGAACTTCAAGAAAATAATTTGTTACTATTTTTTGTGGAAATAGTAACATCAAATAGATGCTATTATTTTATATGAAAATAGTAACATCTAACATAAACTAGGAATAAATTGACAAGTCAAGCATGATTAACAACAAAATCGATAAAAAAGCATGTTATTGTTTGGTATCAGAGGAGTAAGGTGTTTCTGTTTGCTTCCATGTGAACAAAATGCCAAAAAAACAAAAGAACATGTACAATGCCATGCTTCTATTTATCATACAAGCAGTTATTATATAGGATTAGTGACAATAACATGCAATAAAATAATGTAAAGCATGTTCATCATTCTAACTTATAAGGTTTCAATTCAACGTGCTTATATATACACACCCATGCAAACAGTAACATTTTTCATCAAGTTAATTGCAGGATAACCCCTATATTCAAATCAAGATTAAGAGGATGTGGGTTTACCTATTGACGACCCATCTTAACACTTCTAATTTGTGTGAAGTTACTATTTGCAACTAGTTTTAAGTTTTTGAAGGCTAGAAATGCTTATTTCTAATTGTTCAATGTCATCTGAGTTTATCTAGTGCAATTTTCTAGATATTTGTACAATGTCTTTGTTTCGATCTATCAAGTTTCTTCACTGGTATTGTGCTTTGATGGAATGTGATTCGTTGTTCTTATTTCATGTCTTTTGTTCTTCCCAGGATGCACTACGGGTGTGTTATTTCATCTTTTAGGCATTGTGGTAATTTGACATTGATAGCTGCACTTAAATGAAAGAAAGTGCACCAGGGGTATCTCGCTACAATAAATTGCAGCAAATGGTACTAACCTGAATTTTTTCAAAAATTTATTCAAAAATGCTTTTAGTCTTATATTTCTCTTTCGTGGGCATATCTTGCATTCCTAATGACATATGTCATGGGAATATATTATAGTCAATTAAAAAGAATTTTTCCACCATTCGATTATATTATATTTGGTATGATAAAATGGAATAGAATGATCATTTTATAATTATGTTTAATATAGTTAAAAATTGTAATGGGTATTCTATTTTATAATTATATTTAGTATAAAAATTATTATAGGAATGAAATAATAAGAAGTATCCATGACAATAATATCCTTAAAAATAAAAAGAAAGTATTAAATTGAAACCATATATATTTGTACTTAAGATGGTATTATCATTTTAATTTTTATTTATAGCTTTCTTATAATTGAATATATATAATTCATAGTCAAACATGAATATTAAATAGCAAAATAATAATATATGTTAAATAATAAAAATATGATAGAATCAATAATAAAAATATTATTATATCTTAAATTTCTTATAGCTGTTTCTGCAAATATGTATTGAGTGACATGCTTTTTACCCACAATGTCACTTAAAATGCAACGAAATGCTATCTTCATTTGAATTCATTTTTTTTTTTCTCTTTTGGGTGTTTTTCGATTCAATTTTTGTAGTAAGGAAAATATGTCTGTATGATATGAGGAAAAGCTTATAGGTAAATAGTATATATTTTTTATATAATAATGTGTAGGGTTCAAAAGACGAGAGGATTAATTCTTTTTTATTGCATTATTAATTTATTCTCACTTAGCCCATATTGAAAAATAAGATGAAAATTTTGTCAAAATTTGGAAGGATATTATAAAAAAAAAAAAAATTGGTGATAATCCAGGGAGCAAAGTTTGGCATGTAGAAAGAGAACGGTTTTTTTAACCCACCCTAAAATACCTATCGTATGTACTTGATCAGAATATACTATTTCAAGTAATTTTTTTTTTTGTAAAGTTACATTTTTTCCATTTAATTTGTCAGAGACAAAAAAAGAAGGTTTCCTCTAAAATTTATTTATTTTCTTTCACATATGGAACTACTAGATTCCTATGCGAGATGATCTATATGCAAAGGCGGAGAAAATGGACATAAAGTATAACATATCTCATCTACTGATAACATTTTTACAAGATTCTAAATTGCAATTTGCAACTGTAATATTACACATAATATTATTCTTGAAGACTGTAATTTTTTTATAATTTTATTAATTGCAATAAAATTACAATTATAATCATAATTTAAAATCACAATTTCTAATCAATATTGCCAATAGAATTCGTTTCTAAGTAATTCAATCATGCAAAACAGTTGGTGACTTTTTATTATAATTTTTCATATATTGGACAATGGAGATCAGTGCAATCTTAGCCTGCTAAACACAACGTACAAGAAGAAAACGATAGCATTAGGACAGTTTTGATTGTCTAAAACAAACAATGGTAAAAACCTAAATTTCCGAACACAGATTATAGTTTGCAAGGGCGATTGGAGAAGGCACAAAGCATGCTTCAATTATTTAATTGAACCCAAAATGTTGAAAGAAAAACCAAGTCTTTAAAGAAACATCAAGTCTCATTTAAGCTAAATACTCACAGTTAAGAAATTATGTAATCATGAAAACCAGTTGATACTATTTTATTGAACTTGTCATTTATTGTAGTGCAGTCTTAAAGGATAGTATTAGGGCAGCCTTGCTTGTGTAAAACAGACAATGACAAAACCCTAAATATTGGAAGACATAGATCATATATTGCAAGGGCAATTGGAGCAGCCACACAACGAAACCCCATAGCACTTTCCATCAGTATTAGGGCATATTGTCTTGCTAAAATAACTCACACAAAAGTCATTGCAAGCATTGTTATTACAGTTCGTGACTAATATCATCTTCACGCAGCCAGCTTCTACCATTACCTTGCCACCTGAATATATGCCATTGCATCAATTCGTAAATATCAAAGATTAAAATTGGCCACAGTATTACATAATTTTCTGATAAAATGAAAGTTGAAAATATTGATATCTACTTGTAAATAAATTTTATTTAATAAGATATGACATTATAATAAATTAAAAAATTAATATCAAATAATATATTTTACAATTTTCATTATATTTTGTGTAGATAAATGAAAATTTTTAGACTGCAATGGTCGCAATCCTCATTTTTACCATCAAGATATGGATCCCCTCCATTTCATCTTTATTAATTTCTTTTAATATAGGAAAGGTAGTGATACAATCATCTAATCTAAGACTCTCGATTTTTAGTAATAGAGTATTATTTATCTTTAAATTTACAAATTGATCAAATCTAATCAATTAGACGTAGAAAATTATAAATCTTTTGAAACTTCAAATAAGAACACCTCAGCGGAACCTTGAGCCTAGGATAAAGTTGTTTTTATATTGAATTTTTTCAAGATCGAAACATGTATAATGGGTGAAATTTGACCAAAATGTAAACTAAAGAATTAAAAGAACCTGCTTAAATTTGTAATATTGAAATCTGACGATTCAGATAAAGAAATTAAGACTCTTTTATACAATAGAATTATATATGTGTAAAAGAAAAGGATGATTTCTTTACCAGACATAAGGAAGAAAAGAGTAAAAACGGCAAATATATGGATGCTCTTCATGGTCTTCTTGCTCTAGGTACTTCTTTCTTTGCAAAATGAGATATGGGATTATGTTGTGAACAATTTGACGAGGAGCGTGTGTGTCTACATATATATGAACTAAAGAATAAATATTATTAAATCCTTAGTTATCAATATATTTGTGGGGCCACGAATTCAAAACCCTTAAATAATTCGTCAATAACTTGACGTGAATGATCTTTAGAAGCATTTAATATATTATTAATATGCAATTAATAAGTTGTTTAGAGTTTTCAATTTACAACACACGCAAGATTTGAAAAGGTATATCAATTTGGTAACATTTAGTATAATTCACTTGAACAATTAATCCTTTAAAGGTTAAAACGTGATTTTAGTGGAAATTACTTATATTCTAATATTTTGATCTAGAAAGAAAAAATATTAACCGGCTTTTTATGACCAAAAAAAATGAAATTTTAATTTGTAAAAATAATGCTAAAGGCAAATTAAATCTTTTTTTCTCATTTTTATTTCAATCTAATTAAGTTAAAATTCTAAATTTTAAGCTTCTTTAATCATTTTTTTCTTTTCTTTTCTCTCACCCAAGCAGAGCTTAGTTGTTTAGAAAAAATAGCTACCAGTAAGATCTATGGATGTTAGCACTATGAATGTCTTTCTGTAATAATACAGAAGAGAATACAGAGAAATAGAGAGAATAGGAGAAAGAAAGCAGCCTCGTTAATCGGAGGCATCTCTATTGCAAAAAGTGTGAACTAACAAAATTTTCTTCATTCTTACAATACTAGCTTTTCTACTAATGTCAATTCTAATTAGCCCCTAACTAAGACTTAGGCCATTGGGCTGTACAAGAAGATTTTGGGCTGATACTAAGCCCATAATTTAAAATTTTCTAATTAAAATTGAAATACATATGAAATTGAAATTGAAACTAATAGGAACTATTATTGTTAAATCTTGCTCATGACAGTTGTCTCCCATTCAGCAAATCCCTGTCCTCAAGGATTTTTTAATAAGGGGTGCTTCTTCATCAAATCATAATAAATCTCCTAGGTTGCATCTTTAGGGAAGCAGTTGATCCATTGCACAAGTACCTCAGTCACACTCTGTTACCCTTCTTTATCATTCTTCTAGATAGAATTTTAAGTGGTTCCTTGGCTATACTGCCATCCTTGTCCACTAGTGGAAGTTGTTGTTGAGTTAGTGCCTTTCCCACACGCTTTTTGAGTTGTGATACATGAAATGTGGGGTGTACTTTTTATCCTGGTGGCAACTACAGCGTGTAAGCAACCTTCCCTACCTTCTCAATCACCTGGTAAGGTTGTAGCTATAGAATTCTCCCTATATGGTTGCAATCTGAGGTAGAGCCAATCACCCATTTCAGATTCTTCAATCTCTTTTTATCTAAATACAACTTCTTTCTATTTTGAGCGCTAGTTATGTGGGACTTAAGTACCTTCACTGCAACCTCTCAATTTTGTAAGCTTATATCAACTTTTCCACCAGAGTCTCCAGCTAAGTATGAAAGGTGCAATGGGGGAGGTTGGCCATAGACAACCTCATAAGGGGTGTTTCGGAGGGAAGTGTAGAAAGTGGTATTATACCACCATTCTACCAAAGGCAGCCATTTGCACCAATTTTTTACGTTTTCTCCTATATACACCATAGGTATGTTTCCAGGCATTTATTTGCTTGTTCAATTTGCTCATCAATTTGAAGGTGGTAGGCAGTGGAATAATTGAGTGTAGTGCCCAATATTTTGAAGAGCTCCTGCTAAAAACAACTCATAAACACCTTCTCTCTATCAGATACAATAATGGAGGGTGCACCATGAAGCTTATAAATTTGGTCCATAAACACTTGAACTATAGTCATGGCTGAAAAAAGGTGAGATAGGCTTATGAAAGAAGCATACTTGCTTAATGTGTCTACTACTACTAGGATAACTTCCTTTCCTTAAAACTTGGGTAGAAGTTATATAAAATCTAGGTTGGTGTCAGACCAAATCCGATCATGTATTGGAAGGGGATGCAACAAACTAGCAGGAGCAGTATTATCATATCTGCCTTTTTGGCAAACTTCACACTCTCTAAACCACCTTCTTACTTCCTTTTGCATCCCTTTCCAATACAGAAGACTAGCTATTCTAGAAAGGCTGGTTAATATGTGAGAATGACCCCTAATGGAACTATTGTGGGAGTAGTCAATCAGTTCTTTTCTTAAATTGGGGTCATTCCTCATAACTAATTTTCCTTTTCTTCCTAGCAAATTTTCATCCCACGTATATATTGAGGCCAATGCATTAGTAGGTGGTTGTTGAAGGTCTCTAATAATTTGTTTATTGTGAGGGTCGAGCTCCGAAGAAAATTGAATCCTCTTGAGCAAATCTGTTTGGATAGAATTAAAAGTCCAGGAGTAGTTGTTAATGGAACTATTTTGTCTGGACAGTATGTCGGCCACTGTATTGGTTGAGCCTTTTGCAATACATGACTTCACAATCATATCCCATCATCTTTGCTATCCAAGCCTACTGAGCTGGAGTGATAGCTTGTTGGTGGGATAGAACCTTTAACCTACAATGATTAGTTTTTATCTTAAATGTCTTTTGACCAAGTAAGCACTCCATTTTTTTACTGCAAGCAATGCTGCCAATATTTCTTGTTGGTGGGATAGAACCTTTAACCTACAATGATTAGTTTTTATCTTAAATGTCTTTTGACCAAGTAGGCACTCCATTTTTTTACTGCAAGCAATGCTGCCAATATTTCTTTCTTCTAAATTGATATAATTTGGTGCTTAGGACCTAGTGCCTTGCTGAAAAAAAAAAGGATAAAGGTATACCATTCTGTGATAACACTGCACCAATACCAAGTCCTAATGCTTCAGTTTCCATACAAAAGTCCATGTCAAAATTACGTAAAGCAAGGACGGGAGCGGACTGTCATCACAATTTTTAGCTAGTTGAAAGCCTGTTTTGTATGTTCATTCCAAGTAAAAGCTCTCTTTCTTAGTGACTCAGTTAATGGTCTGGCCAACACCCTATATCCCTTGATGAATCTTCTATAGTAGAGCCTATCAAGCCTAAGAACCCTCTTAGGTCTTTGATAGATTTAAAAACTGGCCAAGATTGTACACAATATACCCTTTTTTTTCCTTTTGTCTATGGCTACCTTCCCTCTTTGATAATATGGCCTAAATATTCCACCCCAGTGGTAGCAAAACCACATTTACTTCTTTTCAAGTGTTAAGAGTTGGCTCTTAAAATCTCAAAGAAACTTCTAAAGTGTTGTAGATGGCTCTCCCAATCCTTAGAATAGATTAGAATATCATCGAAGAGCACTAAAACATACTTCCAAAGCAGGGGGTCCGAAAATGGAGTTCATAAGGCCCTGAAACATAAAAGGTGCATTCGTGTGACCAAAAGGAACGATCAAAAACTAGCCTTCGTGAGTTTGAAAGGCTGCCTTATTTATATTACCCCCATACATTTGTATTTGATAATAACCATGTTTTAGATCCGACTTAGTGCAATTTTTGGAATCAGCTAGTTCATCTAAGAGCTTCTCCACAAGAGGAATAGGAAATTTGTCAATAATAATAAGTTCTTTATGGTCAACACATAGCCGCCAAGAGCCATCTTTCTTTTTGACCATGACTACAAGAGAAGCAAAGGAACTATTGCTAGGTCTTATAACACCAACTTCTAGTATTTCAATTACCATCTTGTCAATCTCTATTTTTTGAGTAGAGCTTATAAGGCTGCACTTTCAGAGTTTGAGATTTATCCCTTAAAGGTATCTGATGGTCATGATCTCGTTTAGGGGGCAAACCAGAAAAAGTGTTAAATAAGCCTTCAAACTCTTGCAAAAGATGGAATCAGTCAGCAGATAAGAAGGTAGAGGTTTCATTAGGCGTGCCTCGTACTAGGTTTATATAGTAGTCAGAGATAGAGGAGAGTATAAGAGCACAAGGCCCTGAATGAAAGTTGGCAAATAAACAATGAAGGAGTTTTTGATTTTGTGAATTTAAGTACCTTTAATATTGCCAGGATGGATGACCTGCAAGGTTATCCAATTGCCTGCTTGTTGAAATTACATTGTCAAGGCCCCAAAATTCCAAAGGATGGGACCCAAAGTAACTAGCCATTGAATGCTAAGCACTGTATTGCACCCTTTTAATGAAAGAATAAGAAAATCTATTGTAAATGAATTGCCATTAACAGTCCAACAAAAATTTAAACAAGTACCTTGGGTAAATATGCTGTCCCTGTTGGACTATAGTGACCCCCAATCTGGTTGAACGTTTAACAGATAAGCCTATGGCATTGACTAATGTCAAGTCTATGAAATTGTGAGTACTGTCAGACTCAACCAGCATAACTACTAGCTACCTTTTAATAAGACTAGTAAATCTCATTGTTTGGAAGCCTGTGGTGCCCCACATGAGATGCAATGATAACACAAGATTGGTAGCATCATCAGAGTTTGTAGAAAGAGCTTCAGGACTGTCAATACAGTCAGAAAAATTCTAAAGCTTAGATTGGTCTTCCCCAGTAAGAAGAAGCAATTGATAGAGTTGAGATTTCATGCATTTGTCGTCAAAAGTATACTTAGCACCACTCCTGTAATAGAAGCTTTTCTTTTTTATCTTCAAATTCAACTTGAGATGATTTCTAGGAAGGTGTTTGTTGGTGAGGGAAGTAGGATATTTAGGCAGATTTTGGTATAAGGAAGGTGGTCTGGAACTAGAAGAATTTAGAAGAGATTGGTGTGTGTGGTATTTAGCTGCTAGCAAAGGGTTTTGGTGGTAGCTTTAGGGTTGGAAGTAATGAGGGAAGAGTTTAGAAGTAGGACACTGCATAAGAAAATGAAAAGTAGTATTGGGAAGAGAGTTGGGACTTGAATGGAAACAAAGATTTGCTTGGGATATTATATGTGATAGATTCCAATTGAGTAGCCATGTTGAAAGCACTTTCACTATTACAAAATTACAATTTTATGTCAATGGATAGACATCAATAGAAGACAAAATTGATGCCTATATTAATATGGTTGCATTTCTAAAATTATTAAGAGTAATAAAATGATAGTTAGTAATTACAATCGACATCCATTTTGATATAGTGACATTTTTTAAATTTCGAAAAAACTTTAAGTGGTAATTTTTTATTAACCAATGACATAAGATCTAAAATTTGAAGGATATTAGGAAATTGAAGAAACTTAAGATATTAATTTTAGAATTAACTAATGTCTATTTAGATCTAGTGGCATTTTTACAATTATTAGGAAACTTAAAATGATTTTTTACTTAACTAACATCATAATGTATAGCATTTAAAAATTGCTATGAAAATGAGAAAACTTAAGACATTGATTTTAGCATTAACCAACATCAATTTAGACATAGTAGCATTTTTAAGATTATAAAGAAACTTAAAACATTGATTTTTTATTTAACTAACATCATAATGTAATGAAATTTAAAAGTTATTAAAAAAATAAAAAAAAATTAAGATGTTCAATTTTAAAATTAACCAATATCTATTTGGATATAGTGGCATTTTCAAAATTATCAGGAAATATAAGATGGGAGATTTTTACATAATCAACGTTAAAATGTATAACATTTAAAGTTATTGAAAAAATAAAAAAATTTAAAATATCAATTTTAAAAGTAATTGATGTCTAAAGATATTGAAGTCTAGCAAGAATCATTAGCACGGTGATATTTTTATATTATAAATAAAGTATATCTTATTTTTTTCATTATCTCTCACTTTCCTTCTTATTTTTTTCTCAAGCTCAATTTCTATTTCTGTCTAACACCTTTTGCAGAACTCTAGATGTTCCTTCGTACTCCACCATATGTTAGTAAGCTACTAATACTTCTTCAACTAGCACTAAGCATGAAGCAAATGTTACATTAGTTCAAAATATAAGAAGTATCTTTTATTGCTTATATTTCTCTCAAATCTTCATCTTTTTTATGTTTGTGATTTTTTATGTATGTTTTTTTAAAAGATGTTTGTTTGCATTTCCTTTGTATAACTTTTGAGTTTGTGTCTGAGTCTTTATGTATTTGATAAAATATTACAATTGAAACTTAAGAACAATAAAAAATGGAGGAAAAAATGAGAAAAAAAATCCATAAAAACAACAATTTTTTACAATTTTAAGATGGATAAAGCCTAAAGGGTTTTGCATAGATTAATAAATTTCAAAAAGTTACATAAAATTTGGCTTAAGCAACAAAGTTATAACATTTCAAAATTTTTAACTGAAAATACATATTTTTGCATAAAATGCTAAGTTTATTCAATTTTAATTATAAATATTCAAGTGGGAAGCCAAATTTTGATTTAAAAAAGATATTTGGCAAACATTTCATGCTGGTTATTTATTAGAAACTAACATCTTTAACTTTAGACCAATTATCAAATAGTCCATTCTATAAAAAATTACAAGAAGCTTTTTTATGAAAATTGACATTATTTTCCTTTTTCATGATAGTTTTATTATTGACATCATAAAATATTTATTACAATGCTTGATAAGAAGTGTCTTTTATTACAATTGAAGCAAATGTTATATTAGTTCAAAATATAAGAAGTGTCTTTTATTGCTTATATTTCTCTCAAATCTCTATCTTTTTAACATTTGTGATTTCTTATGTATGTTTTTTTTAAAAGATGTTTGTTTGCATTTTCTTTGTATAGCTTTTGAGTTTGTATCCTAGTCCTTATGTGTTTAATAAAATATTACAATTGAAACTTAAGAACAATAAAAAAAATGGAGGAAAAAAATGAAAAAAATCCATAAAAACAGCCATTTTTTCATGATTCCAAGATGGATAAAGCCTAAAGGGTTTAGGTTTTGCATAGATTAATAGATTTCAAAAAGTTACATAAAATTTGGCTTAAGCAATAAAGTTATAACATTTCAAAACTTTTAACTCAAAATATATATTTTTGCATAAAATTCTAAGTTTATTCAATTTTAATTATAAATATTCAAGTGGGGAAGCCAAAAAATTGATTTATAAAAGATATTTGGCAAACATCTCATACCAGTTATTTATTAGAAACTAACATCTTTAACTTTAGACCAATTATCAAATAGTCCATTCTATAAAAAATGACAAGAATTTTTTTTTATGAAAATTGACATTATTTTCCTTTTTCACGACAGTTTTATTATTGACATCATAAAATATTTATTACAACGCTTGATAAAATTTCAATCGAATTCCAATGTGAAATCTTCTAAGTACTCAACATTAATTAGCTTTTCTATAATACTGAGATGGTGTTCCAAAACCTTTGACAAAATTCCAAATATTAAACAGGTGCAGTAAATGAATAAGCATAGAAATGCAAAGATAAACGCATAAAAGTGCATAAACAATAAGAAATTTGATGCGATTTTTATTGTGATTACAAAGACTACACTCAGGAATACTTCAATAAGTGTAGAATGGAGCAATTTGGACACTTGAAACTCCGACTCAAGCTCAAGAATAGCAATTTGATTGCAAGAAATTGCAAGGGTTACAGCAAAGTGCCGAAGGTGCTAATAGAGTGCATTTGGTAGGCTTGAGTAGAAAATGTGGTGAAATGAACCTCTAGCCTTTTGAGTTGAGGATATTTATAGGGTGTTATGTTAAAGATTGTTGGTTGCAATCGTGGAGAGTGCAGTTACTTGCATCTTATCTGATCAACACATTTGCTGTGCACCCGCTACATGGGAAGTGGTACGTCCATGGGTGTATGTGGGGATAGCCCCCAGGTGGTTCCATGATCATAACTTCCCCTGAAAATCACGCATAACTATCATCACGATGTCCAGTAGCCAAATTAGGTCAATCTGTTAATCAAAAAACTTTTAAAAACAAAAGCTTACAAAATAATTTTCTCATAAGAAATGAAGTCCATTCGTAATATCACCACCCTACGTCTAAGCCAAATACTCTACGTCACTTTTTAAAAAGAAAAATTGGTTTGGGGATGGAGGACGTCATTTATGTATTCATTAACTCGAATTTGCAAATTATTACTGTTTATGTAAGGTTCCATTTGGTTGGAGCGAAAATGAATTTTTAAAATTTATTTTCTAATTTTTTCTTATTTGAATATTCAAAAATTTTAGTTAATAAGACAATAAATTCTAATTAACCATAAAGTTGTATTACTTTTTAAGAAAGTAATTTTTCATTTTAAAAAATAGAATTTATTTTTCTTGTTATTCAGTATATTTATATTCAAGCCCAAACTTTTTGCTTTTTCACCTTATTATGCAATCACAATTACCGGCAGAATTTATTTTTATTTATTAAATATTTTCATGATGGATGTTCTATTTCTATTTTTATAAAATCTATTTTTATTTATTAAAGTCCAAGTGCACATTTTCATGTAATATTCACTAAAATATTCTCCCTTTCTTCCTCATAATTGATACTCTATTATATAATATTTCACAATAATTAATTAAACTAATTATATGAATCTATATATAAGATTTTGTAATGTCTTTAATATATATTTTATTGTTAGAGACCAATCATCATTGGATTATTCGACACCAAGAATGATAAAAAAATTATTTTTTTAAAAAGTATGTAAAATTATAATAATTTTGAAGTAAATAATTTTGATTTACTTTAAATAGAATTAATTTTTCATTATGCACTAAACACTAGAAAATATTTTTCTTTGTGCACCAAACAACAGAAAATCAATTCATTTTCAGAAATATATTTTTTTAAGAAAATATTTTCTAAAAATTCTATTTTTTCATAAACCAAACGGACCCTATAATAATTCTAATATTTTATCCAGAACGTTTGTGGTTTTTAATTTTATGAAAAAAAATTAGTAATTGTTATGTATTTCCCAAGTCTCTGAAATGCTATCTCCATTTCAATTCAATTTTTTATTAGAGAACGTGTCTGTAGGATTTAACGGAAAAGCTTGGCAGTAATAAATAGAATATATTTTTCAGGCGATGACAGAATTCCAAATACGAGAGGGATTAGTTCTTTTTTTTTTTTCATGATTAATTTGTTCTTATTTAACCCATGTTGACAAATAATGTAAAAAAATTGTAAAAACTTGAACGATTATATCAAACATCTAATGGGCACGTAATTGGAAATAGAAAGGTTTTTTAACTCGTTCTAAATGAAGATACCTGTGTACATGATCAAAACTTAATTCCTGGTACACTGAAATTAGGTGCTAAAATAATATAATAAAGATCTTAGGTTCAATTTTTCATACCATTAATTATATATATATATATATATATATATATATATATATATATATATATATATATATATATATATATATATAAGCGCCGCACACAATTAAAATGTTTACTTTCTTATATCCCCATAATCATTGCGAGATGACCTAAATCAGACGTAGCAAAAAAATCCACGTAAACATTTCTGCCTCATAAATAAAATCTAAACGTGTCCGTGTTATTGAAGTTATTTTTTTATTTTAAACTATTCTTGTTTATTTGTATACAAGTAAAATAGTATCATCTCACTCGTATAGACTTAAAATAAATATATATTGTATTTTACTAGTGAAAGAAAATAATTTTTTAAAATAAAAAATATTACTTTTCATCATACTTTTTGTGTATATTTAATATTCAAAAAATAAAATATTTTATATTATGTTAATATTTTATATAGCATTGCTCTAAAATATTAAGTATATTACGGAAAAGCAAACAAAATATTTCAAAGCATTAACACAACCTTCTACTACATTCTAAAATATAAAATTAAATGCTATCTTCATTTTTCATTTAATGTTGAAATTTGCATATATATTTATATATACAAAAAGAAAATAATTACCTACAAGCATTTCAATTGTTATTATGTTGGTAACTGTTTTATTATAACTTCTCAATGTTCTCATATATTGTATAACGGAGAGTGCAGTCTTAGACTGCTAAATACAATGCACAAGAATATTTGGACAATTTAAGTTAATCCATTTTATAAAATTGTATTTTGCATATTCAAAATTAATAAAATATTATCTGTTCCATGATTTTATTTCATTGTAAATTTTTTTTTTTTTTGAGAAATTTATGCATACGAATGGATGTATAATATTAGGGTCTTGCTTATGTAAAACAAAAAAAGGCAAAACCCTAAATATCATTTCCAACACACAAAGATTACATCTTGCAACAATTAGCGCAGGTACATAACAAGCCCCCAGCCCCGCACATTCCGGTGCTAGTTGGTCCACATTGTTTCACACAGAAGGCATTGCAGGCGATGTTGTTGCAGTTCCTGACTGCAAAGGCCCTCGCACAAGTATCGCCTTCTACAATTACGTTGCTACCTGCATATATGCATAATTCATCCATTCATAGATATGGGTGTGTCCTTTAAATTCACAAACTCATGAAATTTGGTTTATTAATTGAAGATTACAATGCTCCATTTGAAAAATATAATTATAATTATAAATATTAAAATGAGTGAAAATAGTTTATTTATTTAGTATTAAAGATAAAGAATTTAGAGAAAGTAACCCCCTCTATTATAAAATAAAATTTGTTTTTCTCCATTATCATGCTAAAATACTTCTTGATATGATTTTTCTTAATTATGAATCCTTCATTAATTACTACATATATATAAATAATATTTTTCTATATAAAATGCTTTTAGATGAAATAGATTCTTTTAACGAGCATAAACTTCTGTTATATAAGAAAAGAATTTTCTTTTATCTCTGGCATTGAGTTTTAGGCTAAATTAAGTTGTTCTAATTAATACTGGATTTTTTTTAAGATCAGAATTTGCATAAGATGAAATTTTTGACAAATTTGTAAACTAAGGAAAGAAAATATTCATAAACTTATATGATATTTGAATCAAACATTTCAAATAATGAAATTGATATATATATATATATATATATATATATATATATATATATACAAAATTAAAATAAAATGAAAGAATATAAATTATTCAAGAAAATTTCTTTACCGGAAATGAGGAAGAGGAGAGTAAAAAAAGCAAATATTTGGATGCTCTTCATGGTTTTCTTGTTGTATGCACTACTTTCTTGAAACGAAGTGATATTAGATTGTATTGTGAACAATTTGATGAGGTGTTCATCTATATATATAGATGAATTGAAGATTAAAATATTTTTAAATCCTTCGTTATCAATATATTTGTAGAGTAACGTTGACAAAATCATAAATAAATCCTTATATTTTAGATGGGAAACTAAAATTCTTAAATTGGAACATCCTTGTTGAGTGAAAAAAATTTAATATCATTAAAAATTCAATGCTACTTCCATGCAAAGATTGCCAAATGTATTATTCTACTAACTCAGTAATAAACAATTCATTTAATGCTAAAAATAACGAATTTCCTACCAAGTCAAGTTGCTAAATTAAAAAAATAATTTGCATAATAATGTTTATATGAAAAATAATACTAAATTTTTAATATTAAGGTAGAACTATAAATTTTTCCTATGTTGAATATTTAAAAAAAAATCCTCAATAGATTGGTGTGAATGCACTTTGGATGCCTTGAATATATCGCTAATGCAGCAATTAATGGGTAATTAGAGCTTTTCAATTTACATTGAGTCAAAAGTTTTGAAAAGGTACATCAATTTCATAACGTTTGCTATGATGTGTTTGACTCTAGGATTTAAAAAACAATCCGGAACCGCAATATTGCTCGCAATGTTGCATTTTTGGAATAAGCCGTATCCACGATTTTAGACTATTATGGTCGCATTTATCCGCATCGTGACGCAATCACGATCGTGACCGCAATCGCAATTTAAATCCCTGGTTTGACTAATTATTTAAAATATTTCCCCAATACGAAGATTGAACACACGCTAGAATCTCTATTCGGAGATTATAATGGAAATTACCGAGGTTCTAGTATTTTGGCCAACATATAAAACAAATAACGTAACTTTTAAGCCCAAAATAATTAAGGTAAAAGTTGGAGTAAAATATACTGACGTTCTCAAGATTTAATTGGAATTATATGTTGTATTTAAAAATAAAATAATTAATTTTATTAGAAATATTATATGGATTAGCATTAATCAATTATTGGAATATTTATTTAAGTAATTAGTTTTGTATTTTAACATTAAGCATAGAACAGATTGGGCCCTAGTTTAATGTGTATGATCCATGATAGGTTGGATCATGCATAAGCCCATATGGGTAGAGGTCCCAACTTACAGCCCTTTAGTAGTCAAATAGTTTCCTATCACAAGTTTGACTATAAATAGAGAGATCAGGGTTATTATTTAGATACACTCTAAAAAATAAGGATTCCCCTTCCTCAAAATTTTCTCTCTCTTTTCTCTCTATCTGGATAACCTAAGGGGCGAAGTAGGTTGTAATTCTACTCATTCATCATTCAGATCAGTCATGACCTTATCAAGTTATGCTCCAGGTACTGCTTCATAATCTATTATCATAATTAATTTATATTTTTATGATTTTTAATTCATACTTCCAACAATTGGTATTCAGAGCGATGTTGATGTATGAATTTATGATTATGAATAATTTTAATTATTATGCATTAGAGATGTGAAATATCATACTGTTGCTGGATTAAATTTTGATTTAGAGATTATTATGGATTAAAGGTTGGATTTTTCAAAAATTCATCTTGCAATTTCTTGTCAGCTAACAAATAATTTTTTTTTTTGGCTTATTTTAAGGTTAATGCGTGAAACTTATATGCTATTTTGTCTCATTACCTTCTGATTATCTGGAGAATAGGGGAAAGTTTTGTTATCTTGGTTGGCACGTTGTTATAATTTGCACCCACATTTTACTGTTTGACTTGATAAATTATTATAGTTAATTAGATCGGCTCAGTTTTATAAATAGAGGAGATATATATATGTTCAACAATCTTTCGCACAAACGTCGATGTCCTTCGTCCTTTGTGGTTTAATTATGCTCCAGAATTAATGTGCCAGATCAAGACAAAAGTGGAATTGGGTAAGAAAACAATTCACGCGGTCATATGATAGACGATTCACTGTGGTTAGTCTCAGGAAGCATTTAATTGTTAAACATATGCAATCTCCTCGAAGGTGGTGCACATGAATCATGATACCGCTTAACCGGCATTTAACTTTCAATATACTTTCGGTCCACTTAGCCTAGTTTGCTTGAATTTTATTTATTTTTATTTATTACTTTTCAAAAAAAAAATTTATGATTAATAAATATTTATTTTAAATTTTATAAATTTTATATGTGTAAAATATATATATTATTTATGAAATTTTGGGCCAATCATATAGAATTCAATTTTCTATCCATATGTATTTTTTTTTCTCTAGAATTTTTATGGTCAATAATTTTTTTTTACTTGTGGAATTTTGGCTTAAAAAAAATTATGGATATTCTTCACATTTTTCTAGATTTGGTGAGAAGTTGCTCTCTTTGGTTGTAAGCATAGCTTTATTAGATTAATTTTGAGCCCTTAATTATGTTATTTTAATACATATAAAACACCTAAAGCCATTTATTTCATACCAATGATAAGTTAGGGATATAATAAGGCTATTTTTCATAAAATACTGTCATTCTAAGATTTTTAGGAGTACATTGCATTGATGATGGATACACCCTATCGGTATAACATTATTAATGTAATTTTAAGGCTTAGACTCCTTAGAATAGGCATGCAGTAATTATAATATTTCAATATTTCTTATACCATATCGGTATGGTTATATTGATTACATTTTTATGTAGACTTTTGTACAAGCCAAATCATACGGTACATGTAATTTTGATACTACTTTGTTAGATAGTTGTTTGACTGATTTGTTTAATTGGGAATCTTGTATTGTAATTATGTTGTGCACGCATAATTAATAATTTCTCAATCCTGTTGTATCAGTCTCAGTCTTTTAATAACTATTTGTGGTAAGGACTCTTAAAAGAATAAACTATAATAAATGAAGAGAGTCCTTGAACATGTACCTGATAATCTCTAAGAGGGATTTGGTTCTTAGAGAACTAAAGCCGACTGATCTCTTACCCCAGTCTAGTGCTGCAAATAAGACCTATTATAAATAATGGTATAAATTGAACTGGATTTGTTTGGTAGTGATTAAAATCACTATTGAAAAGGGAATTAGAGAAAGAATCCCAAATAAGGACACTGTTGTAAAGTATATGAAAGTTATCGAGGAGAAATTCAATTCTACCTATTTAACTTTAGTGTGTTTTAAAGTTCAATAATCTTGAAATATCCTCTAAAATTTGGTGGTTGGATTCTGGTAAAACTATTCATGTTGAAAATTTTTAAAGGGGCTCAAGAACTAGTGGATCCCAAATGAAAGAGAGAAAAATGTCTTAGGAATAGCAAGTAGTAAGGTTAAGTTTCAATGCATATGATCAATTTCTTTATATTTATCCTCTAGACATATTTTGGATCTAAATAATGTTATTTATATGCCTTATGTCAGAAGGAATTTAATTTCTAATTCTATTTTAGATAATTGTGGTTATTCCCTTTAGCAAGGAAGTGGAAAGATTGAGATTCATAGTAATTTTGCTATTGTTGGTAATGTCACCTTACAAAATGATCTATATGATTTGAATTTAAAGATCATCCTGTTGTATCTTTTGATATTCCCATCAATGCTATAATTAGGCATAAATAACTTAGAATGAGTTAGAATTCTTCCATTTATGGGATCAATTTTAGGCCAATTTTCTAAAGAGAGATTAGAAAGATCAGTAAAACAAATGTATGTTATTAGATCTAGATTTCTTAAATTTTGAGATCTTTTCGATTGTGGGATTGAAAAGTAAAAATGAGACCATATAATCCCTAATTAAAAAAAAATTAGACTCTAGATCAATCAGTGGATTCTTCATTAGGTTTTGAATTGGATCAAGTGGTTATAGATTTTCTTATCCCACTTATAGTACTGAGATAATTAAGTTTGATTGGACATTTTTATTCTAAGGATGGCTTGGATAGTGGGAGTTCAATGGTTAAGGCTATCAATTTATGTGACAAGGCGACCATTCTACCTATACCTATTTTGATTCTCTCACCACTAGAGGAGATAATGTTGGCATTTTAGTGCAGACAAATAAAGATTCTTATGTTGAACAATCTAATCAGCTAGCCATTAAGTTTAGACGTTCACAAAGGGTTTAAAGACTTACAATACCATATGACTATATTGTGTACTTGCAGAAATTTTAATAAATTTATTAGGCTAATTTTAGTCATCTTAGTGCTTTATGTTGATGGCATTTTGTTGGCTAGAACTCAGTTAATTTAGATGAGTTAAAAATGTATGTTATCATTGTCATTTTGATCTTTGGCAAAAATATCTTTTATTTGAAATTAGATCCATCGTGACAGAACTCATAGTATTTTGGGTTTGTACCAAGCCAATTTGATTGAATGGATGCTTGAAAGATTTAAATGGATACCTTGTGCGTCTAGTCCAATACCTACTTAGAAAAACAACACATTGTCTCAATGATAATGCCCTTAAGTTGATATTGAAAGGGCTGAAATAGATAAGATTCTTTACGCTTCCGCTATTAGTAATCTTATGCAAGCACAGGTTTGCATTCGTTTAGACATAGCTTTTGCTATTAGTGTGCTTGGAAGATACT
Organism: Sindora glabra; assembly: GCA_020226215.1. Classification (NCBI taxonomy): domain Eukaryota; kingdom Viridiplantae; phylum Streptophyta; class Magnoliopsida; order Fabales; family Fabaceae; genus Sindora; species Sindora glabra. The sequence continues at coordinate 41,521,830 of CM035229.1, forward strand.
CATGTAACCCTAGGATGGATCATTGAAAAGTTGCCAAGAAGGTCATGAAGCATTCATAAAGTACTATGAATCATATGTTGACTTGTAGACAATCTAATTTACTTGAAAGTATTAGGTTATTCAGATTATGATTATGCTTTGTACATAGATGATCGTAAGTCAACATCTAGATACATCTTTATGATGTTTGGAGGAGCTTGTTTCATAGGAAAGTGTTAAAGAGACACTCACAGCTACCTTAACAATGGAAGTAGAATTTATCGCATATTATGAGGCCACTTGACAGGCTATAAGGTTGAGGAAGTTGATATTTGGCATGCAATTAGTTAATTTTATATCACGATCTCTACCAAATTTTATTGTGATAAGGCTTCTATTTTGTACTTTTCTCAAAACAATAGGAATTCTAGACATATTGATCAATTTTTATGGTAAACTCCTATTTGTTAGAGAGAAAAGATTGCTGAATTTCAGACTCACATTAAACATAGCCCTAGTGGAGACATGCAAGGGATCTGTTGACATAAGGCTTACCTATAGGAAGTATTTAAAATTAACTAACTCATATAAGTCTTGTTAAATTTTTATGAAGCCTTAGTTTAGTGGGAGTCTGAGATATGCTTATCTTATTTTATTGATATTTGTGACCAGTAATTGCTCATTTTGAAACAATGGTGATATGTTTTATACATATATAAATCATTTGCTTCCCTATCGGATTCAATGATTTTAAGTTGTTTCTCTTATGATATGAGCTGTGGTCAAAAGATTAACTTTATATATATATATCAAGTTTCTTTGGGATTATGAGACATTAATTTAATATCACTTGTCTCCCTATCGGATTCAGTGATTCTGTATGGTCTCATTCCACTTATGCAATCATTGCTCAGTAACCTTATATATATATATATATATCCAGTTCTTTAGAATTATGAAACATTAATTTAACATCACTTGTCTCCCTATCGGATTCAGTGATTCTGTATGGTCTCATTCCACTTTTGTAATTGTCACTCAGTTTGGATATTGAAACATTGGTAATATGTTTTATACATATATAAATCATTTGTTTCCCTATCGGATTCAATGATTTTAAGTTGTTTCTCTTCTGAGTTATAGTTGAAAGACTAAACGTTATTCTGTTCCTTTCAGATTATGAGACATTATATCACTTGTCTCCCTATCGAATTCAGTGATTCTGTGTAGTTTCATTCTCTGAATTAAGTTTATAGCTTAATGTATAACTAATTGCTTAATTATTGATGTTTTAATTATTCCATATAATTAATTAATGCTATCCAAGTGGGAGATTGTTGTATTTAAAAATAAAATAATTAATTTTATTAGAAATATTATATGGATTAGCATTAATCAATTATTGGAATATTTATTTAAGTAATTAGTTTTGTGTTTTAACATTAAGCATAGAACAGATTAGGCCCTAGTTTAATATGTATGATCCATGATAGGTTAGATCATGCATAAGCCCATATGGGTAGAGGTCCCAACTTACAGCCCTTTAGTAGTCAGTAGTTTCCTATCACAAATCTGACTATAAATAGAGAGATCGGGGTTATTATTTAGATACACTCTGAAAAATAAGGATTCCCACTCCTAAAATTTTCTCTCCCTTTTCTCTCTATCTGGATGACCTAAGGGGCGAAGTAGATTGCAATTCTACTCATTATCATTCAGATCAGTCATAGCCTCATCAAATTATGCTCCAGGTATGCTTATAATTTTATCATAATTAATTTCATATTTTTATGATTTTAATTCATACTTCCAACATTATACGCATAGACTTCACATCAAGTTTTAAAATATACACCAACATTTTCTCAATTTTATAAAAAGAATACTATTAAACCTATTTAAAAAATATACACCAACATTTTCTCAATTTTATAGAAAGAATACTATTAAACCTATTTAAAAAGTTCCGTTAAAACAATTTTAATAGTCAGTGGTCAAAAGGAATAATTCTTTACTAAATTACCCCTCTTTATTTATATATGTTCTTATATGTATTTTATTTCTAATTACTCCAATATTTGAAGTCTTTCTTATACAAAAAAAAAAGATTTTTTTATTAAAAGCTTTTGTTTTGCATATTTTTAATCTCATATAAAGAAGTTGTCTTTATTGAAAAACTTTGTTTACTATGATTTTTTTCTCATATATACTAATTTTAATATTTAAAATATAATGACTATTATAAACTTTTAAGCATAAAACATTAATAAGTAACATAACATAAAAGTAGGTGAACCTCATGAAATGGTTTCATAAAATACATTAATAACATAAGATAAGTGAATTAAATAAATTGTAAAATTTTATTTAGACATTAAAATTTTAAGATTAAATCCTTGCTTTAGTGAGAATTTCACATATCTAAAATAGTTGTTACACTTTAAATAATAAAATCAATACACTCAAAAACTTTTTGATAAAGACAATTAAGAAAGGGTACTTGCTATGGTATTCCTAGAGTTTCAAAACTCAAGGTGACACATCAAGTTCCAAAATCATTAAATTGAAATTATTCAATCACAACTATCCATTTTTTAATGAATATGATTAAGTAATTTCAATTTAATGATTTTTCATGTTGACATATTGCTTAGGATTTCAAAACTTTAGGAGTATCTTAGAATTCTCCTTACAAAGATTTCAAATTTTAGAGTAAAAACAGGAGAAATTTTTAATTAGTCGGTAAATACACAACTTGTGTATCTATTACCAATAAAAATTGAAATAAATGCAAGAAGGGGTGATTAATTAATTTTTCAATTACCTTTTTTTATATTTATCTCAAATTTTATTGGAAATATTGGAAGTAGACATACAAGTAGTATACTTGCTAATTAATTATGAATCTCTCATAAAAACATACACAAATAAAGGAAGGGGAGTTTGGTCACAAAATATTCCCTTCGTCCCTTTTTATATATTGCTTTGTAAAAAATTTTTTGTCCCTTTATATGTCATTTTAGAAATTCAATAAAATATTTATTATTTTTTTATTTTACCCTATTTTATCTCTAATAAATGCTTAATTTCCTAACATAGTCAAATTAAAATGTCTCAATGAATTTACTCCTTCATGTTCTTCTTTCCACTCTTAATATCCTAAAACTTTATGATTAGAAAGATGGAGTAAATTTTGAGTATTAAAATAAAAGGTAGTTTTGGAAAGTATGGAAAAATTTAAAAAAAAAAAAAAAACAAAGCAATGATAGAGTAACTTTCCCTCTCTCCGTGCAATAATTTGAAGTGATAAATAAAAAGAGATGTAGAGGGTAATCATTTTAACCTTTGAATGTGTTTTAACAGTTAAAAATAATATTACCAAAATGGAATTTTTAGAATGAGCGTAATAACAATCTTTTTGTAAAATTGAGAGACAATTTGTGTATATGTTAGAATAGAAATCAAGTATGTACAAGTTCGACTAAATCCAAGGGGGTCCGTGCTATTTTATTGTAAAAGTTATTGCAAGTATAGAGTTTAAATTTGACTTGTTCGTGTAAAACTTTTTGTGAAATTATTAAAAAAAAGTATGAAACTTTTAGCAAAAGTAAAAAAGTTTTAGTTAAAACTGGGAATTGTGATTCATATTCATTTATACATTTATATCCATACTTATTTTGATTCATCCATATCTATTTATATTAAATTTAGGTCAATAAATTAGGTCATTATTGCAAATAAGGGTCATATTGATTTAACTTATTAATAATCATTTATCCCCACACACAATTAACTTATTCATTATACAAATCAATATTACATAACAAAAATATTGTATTAAAATATTTTATATTTAACTTAATAATTTAATATAAATTTAAATATTTTAAAATTATATATCTTCAATAAACTATCATAATATTTTAATATATACGATGCTATTAATTCTCATTTTAAAAAAATGTAAAGTCCAACCACTTATATTAATCTTATTTTAACATTATATAAATATTAAATTTAAAAATAAATTTAACATTACTAATTAATTTCTAAAATAACCCTATAAAAATAATCTCAAATATTGGCTCCGTTTCACGTAAATAGCTGATAAATTAGCTGATAACTAATAGTTAATAGCTGATAAGCTAACTAAAGTGTTTCGTAAAATTAATTATTAAACTAACTAAAATTATAAAATGACATAAAGGGCATATTAATATAAATACATATATAATTAAAATAATTTATATTTATCTAAAAATTAAATTATATTAATGTAATTAAAAAATTTAAAATAAAAGTATAATTTTTAATATTTAATTAATTATATTTTATAAGCTTATACATTTATTTATATAATTTTTATTTTATTATTTATTATAAAATTATAATTACTTAAAATATAATTAATTATATTTTATAAAAATTATTTAAATTTATATTATAAAAATATGGATTGTAAATTAATAAAAAGAATAAGAATAAATTTGAAAATAATTTAAAAAAATAGTAACTTATAAATTATAAGTTACTCTAAGTAACTTATTATAAGATAGTGCATGAAACACCTCTAGAGGCTAGCTTACAACTTATTAATCAGGTCAATAGCTAACTCATTTGTTATGCGAAACAGAGCCATTGTTAATTATTGTTAATTTAAGAAATTTTCTAGCATTTGAGCTATATAAAACTCTTATAATTAGCTTTTATATCAATATCTCAAAATGAAACAAAGAGATTTGAAAGTTTTATAAATCCATAAAATATGGATATATGATTTTAATTTGTTGAAAAGGTATATTATGATATATTCAAATAGGTGGATCCTTAATTAATCAACACAAAAAATGGATAAATTTTTTACTATTTTGATTCTTAAAATTAGACAAAAACAACGGATAAATTGACAGCAACTTATGGTTAGGGTAGGGATATTAAACCAAGGCTCCGTATGATTAATATTGACGACTATCAAGTGTTAAGGTTTTAAATTGCAATCGACAATCATTGCACATAATATTATTATTGTAAATTGTACCATGATTACAATTTTGTACCTCAATGATTTTTATTTTTTTTTGCATTTACTCGCAATTTTATTAATTGCAGAAAAATGGCAACTGCGTGCAACTGCAATCTCAATTTAGAATTATGAACATGATAAATGATATTGTCTGTGTGTGTATGTATATACACACACACATATTGTAATAATAAAGTATCTCTTACATGCCAAAGTGTTATAGAAGCATTAATAGACATATAATATTATAATATAATTTTAATGCATGCTATTATTATATTTTTTATATGTAAATCATGGATATCAATATTCTTGAATATTTGGTTATACTACCTATTTAACTTGCAATGTTTAAGTATATTGTACAAGAAAATTCAAAAAGAAGAAGATCTAACATTGTAATAGGAAAATCTTGTTATGCTCAATTCAAAAAGAAATAAGGAAGGAATAAAAAGAAAAGAAAAGATACAATAAACATTAAAGAATGAGAAGATTGAAGTTTAAAAAGTCAAAACCATGAGAAAAGCCTAAAGACCTCAATGGTTATAACTTTTTCTTTTAAGCTTCAACATTCTTTTAAAACTATGTTTTTTTTTTAAATATAGAACTCAATATATATTTGCAAAAATTTTAGTTAGGTCAAAATGCTTATAAAAAAAATAACCTACAATTATACTTTTACAAGATGACACTTGTGATATATTTTAAAAAAATGAAATAGAAGTTTTGATCCGTTTAGTTCTAATTTTTAATCACTCTTTTAGTTATATATCTCACATAATACTTGTGCGTCCATCATAATATTTATTTCACATGAAAATACACAAATAACTATCCACCTAAAATGGTTAAGATATAAAAAAGTTATAACTTCTTCAAATTCTGTTTGAAAACTATTTTTTTTCATAATCAAATGTTTCTAAATATTATTTATTACTTTTAAGATATCTCAAAAAATATTTAATACATGAGTATGAAACCAATTTCATTTGACTTTTGCAACGATAGGTTGTTTGCTCAAAATTAGCTATTGATCATTTCGTTAATTTAAATACCTAAGTTAATTTAAAATTGTTTTAGAAGAACCCCATTTTATCATCATATTTTAGTTACTTGATATAGAACTAATAAAATAAGAATCTTATGTTCTAGGGTGTTAGAATAGCATACATAGAGCATATTTAGATTATCAACTTCAATATTTTTTGTGCTTGAGCTTAATCAAAAAAATTTCCAATATATGTGACTTTTTATTCTTTGAAGAAAGGTTAAAAATATTAGGAAATAAATGTATACTCAACTAAAATGATATAAATAAAGTCTTTCTCGATCATCAAGTTTAATAATTCTACTTCCACAAGCTTGTTTCAAAATCCCTATATGGTGGTTTGTGTGGGTATCCTATGATTAACTTCAAAAGGAAGAAAATAAGAAATTATGATTTATGTTATATGTATAAAAATTATATTTGTAATATACTTACATATAATTTGATATTCCATAGGTTTTTTCCCTGTAGAAATAATTTAATATTCCAAGTGATAAGTTGATGCATAATAAAGTACTGCAACATGCAAGAACCCTATGAAGGAATTTCATGTTAACTTTGAGGCAAGATTACTTCAATACTAAGACTGCAAAAAAAATGACCCCATGCAGTGATAAGATTACCTCAACATGGAATCATAGGAGAAGTTCTAAAAATAATGCAAGAATAAGCATTTCAAGATAAAATTTTTATCTTCTACTATCTAGGTCATTTCAATGTTTTATTTGTATATCATTGGCATTTATGAACTATATGTCTTATGGTTAATAGGCATTAAGTAAGTCCAACTAGGAGAAATGAAAGAAGAATACATATCCATATAGGCTCTCGCAGGAAAGTTACAAGAAATTAGAGAAGAACTTGTTAGCTAAGAGGTATAGCAAAGATGAGGAAGGCAAGATGCCAATGAGACATTTCCTATTTCTTGCATAGAGTTAAAGGAGAGTAAACAATAAAGGTAGTACATAACCTTGGAGAGTCAAGTCATTTTGAAGAGGATTGTAAGTGTAAAGATTCATACCGAAATATGTTATTTAGTTTTGAAGCTTCCATTTTAATCAAGTTGTATATAATCACCTATTCTTTGTTAATTGTTTTAGGATGCTCTCATGTAGTAAACTTCTTAGGATAAGTTTCAACCAATTAGGAAGCATGACATCTTAACTACAACTTTAGGAGTCAAAAGTATCTTAACCATGTTCAAGCTATTGGACATGGTGTTAGCTACACATAGGTCTTCAATCAAATGAGGCATCATTCAATAGGACAAATAATAGTCAATTTGGCATAAATGGAAATAAGGATCACCAACAAAGTGATACAAAAACTTAATGCAAAAATGAAAGCAATGCTATAGTAAGCAGTTACAAAGCACTTGCAAAAGCAATAATTTATGTAATAATAGTTCTAGTAGTAAAGTGATATGCTTCGCAACCTACAGGAGTAGGTAGCTAGCTAGCATACCATAACTCTGAGTTCCATTGTTTTTATCTAGTCAACCTAATGACCTATTGCTTCTACAGATGAGAGTAGCTTTTATTATTAATGCCCTACCATTGGGGCAAAATCTTAATTAATAAAGTGTCCTAACCCCTCATACGGCTAGCACCAAGGACACACCAACACCTAAAGCATTAACCATCGTGATAGAAAAAATGTTAAAGATTATACTAAGATAAATGTCACTTTTAACCCTAAAAATTTTTCCTATATGTCTATGCATAAATCAGGTTTCCTATAATAAGGCTCATATTCCATAAAGTGGAGCTTAATATGCTATAATTGTTATGAACCATATTAGTAAAAAGTTATTGATGAGTCAATTTTGGTAAGTGTCACGACCCGACATACTGTAATCGTGACCGGCGTAAAGATATCCAATCAGTATTCCACACTGATAAGATATCCTTACTAGCCTCCAAAGACGACACAATATCGTATATACTTATAAAAATATCATTTGGGTGCGCCGAAAGAAAGTAGGTAATAAAGAGTTAAAATACTGAAATAATATACATATAACAGTACAAAAATATTTACAGAGATAAGTCTATCATAATTTTACTACAGCAAACCTAGTCATCTGACTCACTAACCCGATTAGGGCCTTCCTCCTCCGGATCAAATTCTGGAGGAGAACTAGAACTAGATGTTATGGGCCCTAACGGTGTCTCATTGCTCCCAGTATCGCCATCCGGGGGGACTAGGACTAGAGGGAAGAAAATCTGAAGGACATTTGGCTCCCTATCTATGGGCCAATAGTCCATGTGATACAAAATATTTATCTCATTGGGAGTGACCCGAATCTCTATTTGTAACTCTAATCCATACATTCCAAAGGGTGTTGTGGCATGTCCTCTGTAAGTGTTACCGCGTGTCCACGGATCCATGGATATTATCTGAAAAGACAGTTTAAAGAAAATACAAAATGAGTATAAATATACTCAGTGAGTAATAACCTATTATTGCCCTTTTTGGTTTTCCCATTTAAGGTTGCTTTTCTAATTAAAAGCCCAAATTTAGATATTACGTTATTTGAGGAATGGCATTAGTTGGTATGTAATGTCACCTTATATCTTCGGTCCGACCTTATCCCCCGCCACCCGAGGCCCGAGGCCACCAACATTTTCCCTCCACTACTTACCCCTCCTCTCCTTCTCTACGAAGGATGTTTTCTCCCTCCCACATTTTTGTAAGTAGAATGAACAATTGTGGGACGCCACATGCATCAACCACAATTTTTCCTCGAGGAATGTGTCAAAATACCAACAATGCCATAAGTGTTTTATGCTTCATTTATCCTTCTATGCTCATTCTCATATCAAACCCTAAAGGATATTCATGTATACAAATTAAATCATTCATATGTCATACACACAAATTAAACAATTCATATCACACAAAACATTTTGTATGTAGACCCTATCCAGGCAGCATAAGGGCAGGAATTATTTGAAGGACTAAATAAAATTTACTATTACTAAAATTTTGACTCGTACCACATCACAAACATAGTGATTCATACAATTTTTTCGAGAATTTTCCTCAACCATTTGATAATCCTAAAAATTTCGTGAACAAGACAGGGCATATTCAGATTTTGTCCTGAACAGCTCCTTTTCACTATTTTATTGGGTGACCAATTCATCTCCGATTTCCCTGAAATTTTTACACAATATTAACAACACCTCAATTGGTTTCTCTAAATTTTTTCACGATTTTTCATGATCTTTTTAGGCCCCAAGAAATTCGAAAACAGAAGCCAACGTGAAAGTGCCCTGCTTCTGGACAGCACTGATGACCTGATTTAGGAAATTCTTTTAAAATACCTAAAAATTCTCAAAATTTCCAGAATTCATCCTCACATCTTAAGAGACCTTAGGATAACAAAAATCAAAGTTTTTGATGACAAATCACCTAGGTTCCACGTGACTATTCACCAACCAGAATTTCAACAGCATTTTTCACCCTTCTTGATACCATTTCCAACATAATATTAACAATTTCTTTGCAACAGCCAAAACCACTTCCATTCTCATTATTCATGATCCAAATATTCACTTCCAACAACATCATCACATGTTCAAATCATGTTGAACTAATTATCTCAACAACTAACACAAATCATGTCCTAGAAATCATATTCCTCATGACCATCCAGCATTAGGAATTCATAAAATGTATAACAAGCTATTACTCACCTTAAATCCTTACTTGTTTCTTCCTCCTTTCAAATCTGAATTCTAAGGGAGAAGGAGATGAATTCAAGAAAATAAAAATCAGATTTTAGAGTCAAAAGGAAGAAGAATTTCACAAGAGTTTAGGGGTATCAAAACCTACCTATTTAATTTGCCAATTTCCCTTGAATTTACTTTGTCTAACTTCCCTTGTTACTTCTCTTATGTGGTCACATTTTTTGCTGGAAAGGAGCAGCAAATGTGCTGCAGCTAAGCCTCTTTTACTTTATATAAAATTGCTTAAAGGATTTCTAAAAAAAATCTCACAATTTCTATCATTTTCGACATTAAATTTGCCTTGGATTTCGGGAGGATTTTGGGGATACTTGGTGAGCTGCATAGCACGTCCAAGTGGCTGAGTTTCAGACCAGCACATCATGATTTATCCAATAGAAATGAGACACAAATTAAAAGTTTTCAAATATTACACTTTTGCCCCAAATTTTATCATTTTCTTTCATTTTGGTTCTTGGCTTCCCTTGGAAGTTTGGGCTGGTGTTGGATCACGAATTTGGACCTTATTTCTTCACATTTGGGTCTGAAAATAATATGGGCCAACTCAACCTATACAACAAAAAAATAAAAAGGCCAAAAAGATAAAAGGGTTTATTACAATTTGGCTCCGAATTACTTATTTTCTTCACATTTTCACCCTTAGGCTTCTAAATATCTTAAAAATTTTATTTTTACTTCCCATAACCATTTTTGAGCTTTGAAAATTATTTTTGATCATCCATTAATTTTTTTTTAATTAATTTACTATAATTTTGATTCATTTTCTCACTTTTTCGCTTTACCGGGTACAGAAATTCAATAAATTTCTAAGTGAAATTTTCAAAAATCTATTCTTAGGTTTCTAAGTATATTTTCACTTATTACAATCTCATTAAAAATTTCTTATTTATTATTATTATTACTATTGTACTAATCTAGGGTCATTACAGTAAGCCATTAACTACTCTATCAATCATTACTTGACAATCAAGTCAAGTTGGTCGCCAACAAGCCTTTGGTTTGCAAGATTGTGATATTGGTGCCAAACAATGTAGTTATGATGATGTGCTTAGAAGATATCGTGACACTAACGATAACTAATTTAATAGTTGGATCAAATAGGAGTTGCCATTAATTTTTTTCAAAGGAAAATTTAAAAACCCAAAAATATAAATAAAACAAATCTCTTTATTGGATATAATGATTTAGGAGTCTAATTATATGTGGAGAATGTATTAAGCACCCCCATAACATCTATTTAGGAAATAATTATCATGAAATTAGTTATTCAATATATTATGACTAAAGAATATTCTATTAAGCCCATAATATTCATAGAAATAATAACAATAATAATTATTATTATAAAAATAATGAAACAAAATAAATCATATAAATTATTTAAACATCCTAGTGATATCTACTTGCTACTATAGCAGAAGTAGAGAGAAAAATAAACGTCCACTGAATGGTCAAAGCTATTGTTGTAGGACATGAGAAAAAAGATAAGAGAAATTATGAGTGAAAAGAAAAAAAATTAAATTGATAAAGAAATATTTACAAAAAATTGGACTTGACCTATGAGAGTAGAGCTTACGTACCTTCAAGAGAAGGATCAAAGTCCATGTAATTCGCAAAGTTATAATTTTTATTTAATTTTTTTAAATTTAATTTAATTTAAATATATGAATTAATTAAAAAAATTATAAAAATTAGCAATTTTAGATAAAAAAATTATTATAAATAAATAATTAAAATGCAAAATCATATAACATATTTTTTATCATTTATTATTTATTATTTTTTGAATTAGAGAAAGAAATGAAAATTTACAAGTTGAAACAAATAATAAAAATTTAAAGAAGTTACATAAAATTTTGTTTATAATTTTATTTTTATTATTTACTTAGAAAATAAAAGAACAAAGACTTTGAAATAAATAAAATAAATGTCACAAAATTCTTTCATGTCGAAACTAAAAATATATATTAATAAAATAGATATCATAAATTAAATGAAAATGTATACAATCTTAATGCATCTAACGATTCTTCCTAAAAGAATTAGGAATTCTAGTCTCTTAGGCTATTCTTGAACCTAAAGAAAGTAAGTATAACCATTGGACATCCTACTATCTCATCATTGGTCAAGGAGTCTTTAAACCTACTATCGGTGCATATATTTCTAATGCATATAATAAAATATAAACATATGTTAAACTATCTTATCAATACATGACATAAAACTTGAAATTCAAAGTAGATGAGATATGAGTACCAAAATAGAGCAGATTTAATTAGATTACATAGCAAAAGATATCGATAAAGCATACTTCTTAACATTTTACAAGTATTATGTAATGTTTCATCTGCTATTTAAAGTTATCATCTTTTGTTACAATCACAATAATAAGAAACAGGATTGCTAAGTTTTAAATAAAAGAAGGTGCACCAAATAGTTACAAGACTTTCCAATAATCATATTTATCAATTACAAATGTTTTAAATTCATAGCAAAAGCATAACTAAAGAGAAGGCTGAAGATTTGAAGAAATAGAACAAATAAAGAGAAACTCTAATATTAGTAATCAGTGAATTTAGCACTTACAAACATAGCATTCTTGTCAAATAGGTGCTGTCAAACCTTTAAAAACAATGATTTGTTTTCTTTTGTCAAGAATAATTTTATTCCAAACAATAATACACGGTTCCATGATTAAATAAAAAAAGGTGGCAAAATCATTTTTTATTTAAAAAAAAAAAACTAATCTTCCCATGTTCCATTGATAAAAGTCATATATATATATGAAAATTATATATATATATATATATATATATATATATATATATATATATATATATATATATATATATATGAAATTATAACTTTATTTAAAGTTTTGGTTTTCAAAATGATTTATCAAACTCATCTTTTACGTACTAGAAAACATAGTTGAATTAGAACATGAAATTTTATAAATATGAATCTTATCAACTAGATAAAAGAATAGAAAAAAAATAATTTATACCATTTTCGACACTGACACTAGGATGATTTTGGTAAGCTCTAAAAATGATTAGTAATACAACTTTGAATTAATTCCTTGCACAGTGACTGTAAAGTTATTGAACCCAGGAAAACCAATTGATTCTCCTACCCTTTCTCCTTCACTCTCCTCACTTTTTTAAGAATTCCACCAATAAAAATTTACTCTTTATGTCACTCTTTGACCTCTTTCTTATTTTTTTCATTGCCTCTAGCCTGATCCCTATTTATAATAAGGGAGGGACAAAAAGTCCTGCCCCTAATCTCAATCATCTTCAATAATTATCGTTATAATTTAATATCTTAATTAAAAACTAATTTAAAGAATATTGTCTTGAAAATAAATGAAGACATATATCACACAGAATAAAGGAATGATAATGAATTTATAATATATATATATATATATATATATATATATATATATATATATATATATATATAGGAGAAAATAACAACTAGATAATCAACAAAAGAAAATAAAATGAAGATAAATTTTTATTTTTATTTTTTCTTATAATGCATAAATAAAGATGATAATTATATTTTTTAAAATTTTTATTTTTTTATGATGCAAAGTTGAGATAAAACTAAACAATAACTAAAATATATAATAAATTCAAATAACTTTTATTATTTTTATAGATAACTATGAAATAAAACTTTCTATAGGAAATTATTAAACAAGTTTCATAACCTTATATTTTTAATAATTTATTAGTTATAAATTTCAAATTTTTTGTATTTTAAAATATCAAACATGACACTAGACAAAATACATATTCACAGTGATCTAGATAGTAAATGAAACTCATAAAACCTTTATCGTATGGTCGACAGTTCTCATTTCATACTAAATGGAGGTATCAACATGTATTCCCCCTATCAATAAAGTTTTATATATTTCTTTAAAGTTAGTTTAGTATTATTATGTGAGACTATTACCCATAATTATTTGTGCTTTAACAACCTCCTGATCATGCTCAAAACAAGCCGCAACTCTTGATCTTGCTCGAAAGGAGTTGAAGCCTCATTATCTTGTTTGGAAGGAGTTGCAATAACACCTTGATAGGTCTTGGGGTAAGGATTCCTAACTCATGCTCTTAATTGGGGTAGATGTGATGAGATTGGATAATTAGATTTTCATTAGCAAAAGTTTCCATCAAGCATTACTAAAGTTTGAGGAACTTGATATGGCTTGCATCCAACTATGGATTAAGTAAGCTTATGATGTCTTCTTTTACTAAAGACAAATTAATTAAACTACTATATAAATATAAGTTTAGCTCACATTAATCTTTCTGTAGCCATTACTTTGACATGTTGCCATCGACAAATGTTGCATATGAATTCTGAGATTTATATTACCTTGATGCATAATCTATTCTAAAAGAGGATAAAAAAAAAAGAACACATTGTTAAGGCCTTATTGCCTTAACTCAAGAAAAAATCTTGCTTCATATTGTACCACAGGGGATAATTCTCATTTATTTTTCAATTATGATTTTTTTTCTCTTAAATAGATTTTAATAGTTACATTGTACTGTAGTCACCATTAGATGCTTGCTTTAGTAGTGTCGAGGAGTAAGCTTATCTATTGAATAGATTCTTTATTAGGAGAAATGCAATCCACTATGAAGAATTCCTTGAAAAGAGCTTTAACCATAACTTCCAAGAAGGGCTTGAAACTAGGAGCTCTAACCACAACTTCCAAAAAAGGCTTAAAATTAAGGTTAGGTAAATCTTTCAAATGGGAAAATTGCATATATATTGTTAATAGCAAGATTGTGTCATGTTTGACTAAAAAGATTATACATCAATAAGATCAAAATAACTTCCTATTTTATTATAGTGCCTAATACAACTTGAAAATGTGGAGTGTGACTACCATGTCATACACTATATGTTTAATTTATTATCTGCTTATAAACTTCCCATTAAAGTAATCACTTGTTTATTTATAACTTCTCACATGCTAGACTAATTTACTAAATTAGTCTTGATTATAACATGTTAACTGTGTATAATTTGTTATACTTTAAGGAGAAGCCCCAACTATATACTAGAGAATACCTTGATAAGGTTAGAAAGTTTTACGCAAGATATTTCCTTGAAACTAAAGCTAAATCACAATGAATAGTTTTATGGGTTCCCAAATATTACTGATATTTGTAACTAGTTAAGTTGTTATAAATTAGTTGCTAACAATTGGCTTAATTATAAATGACTTATTGTAACTTGTATTTTACTAGATAAATAAGAATTTGGAAACTTCATATAAAAATCCTACAGTTAGTTGTACTATTATCAATTGCAATCTCAATTTATTATGCTATGTAATGTTTCTATAAGTATCATTTGGTTGTTTCTTATATGTCAATTGGTGTTATGATTTAAAAAAAAATAGTGCACAAAAAGATATTAGTTTTCTACTAAAATTGATATTTTTAATTTTTAGTTTATAATATCAATTGTTGTATAAATGATTAACATAAATTATTTGTTAAAGGGATAATGTTATTGTACTTTACACATCATTTTTTTTACAAATAATTAATATCTAAATACAAGACACTAGTGCAAGTTGAAAATAATAGGAATTAAGTAATGGTGCCACTTACAAATTTCATCATGAGCATTTTCCAATCCTAAATTAATTCTCCCTTTAATAAGGTATTCTTTCTTTCTAACTTGAAGATGATTATATTAGATTTTATATTTTTATTGACTAATTTTTTTTTCAAGGAATGAATCTCTATTAACCTGTCGCTAAATTTATGGTGTTGTGCTTTAATTGGAAAAAAAGAAGATTTAAAGATAAAGATTTTTTTATTTTTTATTTTTAATCTTGCAACTTAGTTTTTGTTTTCATAATTTGCCATATCTTGTTACCTTTTATTATGATGTAGCTTTTATATATTTATACAGGTCAAATTTTTTATTTTATTTATCTTCTTTGACTTTGGATCGTATTATCTACTGTCTATTTATATGAAATATATACCATTGCTTTCACCAAATTTAATGAATGCTCATTGTATTTGCAAGGATTAGATTCAACTATGCCTTTTTAAGGAATGTTAACTTCACATGTTGAACAATGAGTATTAAGGTAGTATTTAGCGCATCACTTATTTATGATTAGGGTATTTGGCATAACTTGTCTTAATTTTCAAAACTTTTGATACAAGACTTATTATTTAAATTTGTTGTCATTAGGATTATGTTGTTTTATATAGGATATTATCTTCTATTTCTAAGTATAATATTCTTAAAGGTTGAATATAAAGGACATAAGGATGATTCAAGAAAAGATATTGACGAAGGAGGTTAGGGATAAGAGAGAGGAACTAAGGTAGGGGTGAGTAAGATAAATTAAGTAAGGGGTACAATGTAACATGTTGGTTATTAATATAAATTAAAGTGGTATAATAAAATTAGACATCAATTATTTATAAATGATTAACATCGAGAATTCCTTCCCACATCTCTAGCATAAGATAAGACATCAGCTTCTTATATCATAACCGACATTATAGTAATATTATATTACTATTTTAAATTTGATCTAGAATATTATTTACAATGGTACTTAATTATAAATGGATTGTTTTTCAACATGTAATCTATTAAACACCAAAGATCTATTAGCTATTCTATAGCAGTAAATTAAGAAAATATTGCATTAAATTATCTTATTAATTTAAGCACAAAAAATATAACTTAAAGATTTAATGTAAATTTAAATATCTTAAAATTATAAAGTAAACATAACATTTAATCCTTCATTTATAAAGTTGATAACTATTACATCCTTCAAGTTTTATAATTAGCACTATTAATCTCTTATTTTTGCTTTAATTTGTTATAATTATTCATCCCTCCCTTTACATATAACATTAAAACAAATGGAAAAATGAAATAAAATAATAAAAAAGTGAGCATGTGTTTGACATTGATAAAGTGTTATTTGGCAATCGATTTCAATATTTTTCATTTACTTTAACATTCCAATTAAATAGAAGGATAAATAATTATAACAAAAATAAAAATTGGAACCAATAATTCTAGTTATGAAAATTGAGAAATGTAATAATCATCACCTTTATAAATAAGGGAGTAAATGTTCTGAAAATTATATATCTTTAATAAGCCTTCATTATATCCTTATATATGTAATAGTATTATTCTCATCTTCAAAAAAAGTAAAGTCAACCACTTATAATAATCTTATTTAACATTATATTAAATTTAAATTTAAAAATAAATCTAAAATTACTAATTAATTTCTAAAATAACTGCATAAAATATTACCAAAAATATAATCTCATAAAAAATATTACTATAAATTTACCTTTTAACATCTCTTATTTATGTTGTTTAAAGTGAAAATTAACATATATAATAATGTAGTAACATTTTTGTAAATAAGTAAAATTTACCATGTTAGTTATGTTAATAAAACAAGGTTATAAGGCCTTATTTTCTTATAAGAGATGAGGATTTTGACATAGATAAACTTATAACAATAGTTATACATTAAACAAACATTGAACATGCATTGCCACATCATTTCTTAATTAACCATCATCTAAATGAATACCTTATGGAATATTATATGTTAGTTGTATATTAAACTAACGTCTAAAGGAATGTCATTAAGCAATTAATTTGTATTTATTATTTTATTAGAAATTGTAAAGTTTTAGATATCAATTTTTCTTACAGTGCTATTGAAATAATAAAACTTATTTGTATTTCAACAATTAGCTCATTTAAAATACAATATGGTATTTACAAGGTAAATACATTCAACATCAATTATTAAAATAACCAATGCCAAAGGTATGTCGATGGGGTAAACTTGAAAAATCCACTTTTAAAATGTCATTCATATATTAATAACTAGTATATAATATCCTGTATTGCCTATAAAATATACTCTGGTCTCCAAAGTATATAATAACTAGGTAAATACATTCAACGTCGATTATTAAAATAACCAATACCAAAGGTATGTCGATGGGGTAAACTTGAAAAATCCACTTTTAAAATGTCAGTCATATATTAATAACTAGTGTATAATATCCTGTATTGCCTATAAAATATACTCTGGTCTCCATTTGAAACATATCTACAATGCTTTAGTTTCTATTATCTAATTCTAAAGTTTAGTTCTTATTTAAAGATAATCCTTTTTCCATATCAAAAAGCTCGATTGGAAGAGGTTGCAAATCTTGTTGAAAGACTTGCCTTTCATTTGATATCATAGGTCCTATAGTATATGTCCTTTGATAAGATTTATAACCTTCTCCAAACAAGCTTCTTAAGATAAAAAAGAAGCTTATCTTTCAATTCATTTCAAACTTTAACATTAGTAATGAAAGCAAATATATTGTTAAGATGTTGAATATTTATTTTCATTATTGCTTAGATGAAAGCCTCCCTCCACTTCAAGTTCTCCATAAGAGTGATGGAAAGCTCCTTTCTCAGCATTACTAAGTTATATCATATTATTGGCCTTTAGACTCAAGCATGGAGAATATTCAGCAAAAAAGAACTGGTAATGAGGGACATGTTAAAGATAATTAGCGCATTTGGTTGTTTATTGTATTAGTTGATGATTTAATGAAAAATCATTTTTTATTGTATTTTGTTAATGTAATAATGTAAAAAAATTTATGGAAATAAATAAAATTTTAATTTCATATACATTTCTTCTTTCTCATATATATATCTTATGTTTGCAATTATCTACACTTAAATGGCTTTCTATTTTAAAATATATGTTGATTTCAATGCATAATATGTTAAAAAATGTTACTCCTTCACTTTAAAATATTTTAAAATAAATATTTGGTGTAAGTCTCAAAGATTTAGATATATTAATTTATTTTGTATATTAGTGTGTGAAGAACAAAACATAATAGTAAGAACAAAATATTTCACCATGATGTGAAAAAAACAAATAAACTACAATGGTTTCTCTCTAAAAACTGATGAATTAAACTATATTCAATATATTTAAGAAATTATTTAGCAATAAAAAAATATGAAACCATATTGAGTGTTTGTATTAAAACAACATGGAAAGTACTATATAAAATGATGGTTGTTTGTTAACTGACATGCTATATTCACCATTAAAATTTTTACATCAAATGTCAAATATTAAATGTCAATTTTAGTATACAATCGATATGAAATATTCAATGACATTGTTTTACTTGTCAAATAATTCACTAAAATAAGGATGAGAATTGAAATAGATAGTAATCTCTAACTCTGCACCAAAAAACAAAGCACAAAGTTCTTCGATCTTTCTCTTAAGATTCATTTTACCTTAAAGAGATTCTCTTACCAAATATTTAAAAAAAAGTTACGTTTAACATCTCGTTCGTCCTCTAGCTTATTGAAGTTTTCTTTTTTATGTTAAAATGCACTTGTGATGCTCATTTTTCTTCTAATCATAAAGAAGAATAATATAATTCTATGATTAAATAGTGTTTATATGAATTAAATTCTATGTGTTTGATTTCTAGGTGTTGATATATATTTAATAACTTCATTAAAACTCTTATTTTATTCACATATTTGTATATGTATTCTTTAATGTATGGATTTCTTATATATTTGTTACATTTCTATTTTAGACTAGATAGTGATAAACTATGAATAGATGTTTGCTAATCATCAACCCTCAAATATGCCAAGGAGGTTAACAAGTTTATTAAATTCACTATAGGCAAAGAGAAAAAGGAGGGAATTTGTAAAAAACTAATATTATGCCCTTATGAGGAATATGTATGTGTTAGGATACTTAATCTAATAAAGATAATAGCACATCTATTTTTCAATGGCATTGATTATGTTATAAGTAATGGATATGGCATGAGAAAGGTAAGTTATCTAGTTTATCTCGTATCTTAAAAGGAAGAAAGCTTAAGAAGATGATAATGTAGATATATGAACAGATGATTTATTAGAAAACATGGTTCATGATGTTGATGATAATATCATTAAGCATCCATATGTCCTTCATAAGTTATTAAGTGATATAAAGAAGTCTTTGTATCTAGGTTGCACTAAATTTATACTATTATTTGCTACATTAAGGGGTCGTTTGGTTCGTAGCAACAATGTGAAAAATTGGACTTCCCAGGATATAAACTACCATAGAGTTTTTTAGTTGCGCAAATGGGAGGAAATGGATATTCCCGGGAACTTGTATTTCCCATAAAACACAGGAGATTACTTACCCATTCCCCCCTGGGTAAGTTTTATTGCCTGCATTTTTAATTAATTTATAGATAAAAATGACCCTGTTAAAATTAGTTAATACTAATTTTACTCTTATAATTTGAATATCAGGATTCACTTCTTCATGTATGCCGTTGTTTCTCGAATATCTCCCGTCTCCTCTTAACCCTAATAGCAGTCTCCGGCAACGGTACTAGCGATTTCTGGTTCTCAAGCTTCTACCATCTCCTTTCAACTCTAGCAGCAATTCCCGGCAACAGTACTAGCGATTTTCTAGTAAGCCTTGATGACCTTGCTCATTATATTTCCTCTTTTTCTATTAAGTAAGCTACAACCTTTATTTTTAAAAATTGGACTTCCTTCCTGAATTTTCGTCAAAGAATAAGAGCTGCAGCGCCAGAATATGAACAGTAATAAAATAATGGTAGAATTTGATAAAAAAAAGGTGTATGCTTATGGTTTAACAAATTGGGATGTTTAATCCAACTCCCATGGCAGAGCTTCTAAGAGGTTCTGGATATGATATCACAGTTGTTTACCTATTGACTACCTTGAAAAAGATGAATGGTGTTTGTTGAATTCAAAATACTCAAAGTGGCTGACTATATTTTTATTGCTTTTCTAACTTATAACATTCTTGCATATAATTTGCCTATGTCATACAGTTATGGCTCGCTTACCATTGAGTAAAAAGAAGAAGATTGCTAATACATGTATTGTGTTATACACACATATGATGCTCATGATTTTGGAGCCTATTTCTAAATTTTTATATCTTCTGTCCTTTTTGGACATTAGATTGCCTAAGCTTATATCCTATATATTTAACAGTTGTGCTGAAGAAAGATATTATGCTAGGCTTTTAAATCTTAGGCCAATGATTCAAGAAAGTGACTTAGCATGCTTGGACAACCTTAGGATGAATAGAGCCTATTTTTCTAAGTTATGTGATATGCTTAGAGATGTTAGTAAGTTACAAGGAAATAGGAATACTAGTTTAGAGGAGATAGTTGTTTTATTTCTATTCACACTTTCTCATGACACAAAAAATTGAAGAACTCAATTATATTTTAGGAGAAGTGGTGAGACAATATCTAAGCACTTCAATTCAGTTTTCCACGCTGTCCTTAGATACCATGATATTCTACTAAAGAAACTTGAGCCAGTGACAGAAAATTGCTAAGATAAGAGGTGGAAATGGTTTAAGATAAGTTAGAATTTTTAGGAAGATTAGATGAATGTGTAGATATTTATAAATATATACAGTATCTATTAACAAGTTATATATATACACACTACATAATTGCTTAGGTGCTTTGGATGGAAGTCATATTAAGATTCGTGTTGGG
This sequence comes from Sindora glabra, assembly GCA_020226215.1. Taxonomy (NCBI): domain Eukaryota; kingdom Viridiplantae; phylum Streptophyta; class Magnoliopsida; order Fabales; family Fabaceae; genus Sindora; species Sindora glabra. The sequence goes on from CM035229.1 coordinate 41,543,265, forward strand.
GATAAAGATAAAGCTAGATTCAGGAATAGAAAAAGAGAACTCACTACTAATGTGTTAGCTGCGTGCACGTGGAATTTGTAATTTATTTATATATTACCTGGTTGGAAGGGGTCCGCACATGACAATAGAGTGTTTCGAGATGCACTTTCTAGAAAAAATACTTTAACAGTTCCATAAGGTAACAACATAGGTACCTTGACATCACTCAATCTAAACTAAGGAGCTTATTTGAGATGAAAGTACTTAACACTTATGTTAGTTAATTATAAGCAATTACTATTTATGTGATGCCGGATGTATGAATTGTGAGGGTTTTCTAATACTATTTAGAGGCCAAAGATATCATCTAAGTGTGTGGAAGAGTGGTGCTCAACCAGTATCTGCTGAGCAATTACTATTTGTGTGATGCCGGATGCATGAATTGTGAGGGTTTTCTAACACTATTTAGAGGCCAGAGATATCATCTAAGTGTGTGGAAGAGTGATGCTCAACCAGTATCTGCTGAGGAATATTTTAATATGAAGCATTCTCAAGCAAGAAATGTTATTGAAAGGTATTTTGGATTGTTAAAAATGAGATGGGGTATTCTAAGATGTACAACTTGGTACCCTAGGAGAACTGTGGGTAGAATTATCTTGACTTGTGCATTGATGCATAATTTCATTCGAACATACATGAGTGTGGATCCCATGAAGCCCTTGCGTGTGGATGGTGAGGAAGAAGACAATGGTGAACTTAATATTAGGATTATGAAATCTAGTGCTGCATGGAGCACATTCAAACATGATCTTGCCAATGAGATGTACAATGCATGGTTACATGACACCACATCATTGAACAGGGTTTAGCAAAATCTATGTAGCATGTTTCACTTGTATTGCATTTATGGATTGATAGACAATATACACTTTATTCTTGTATTATTTTTATCTAAATTTGTAATAAGACGGGAGTAATGACTTCACTTGAACTAGTAGTATGATCATCCTAAATTGCTAAATCATGAGCAGAATGCCGCTCTAACGAATTTCTATGTTTCCTTTCTCTCTCTATCTTTCCTTCTTTACAAATGAGTTAACCAAAAGCTCAAAGAAATGCCAACCAAGGTAGTGAGGGTACAAACCTATCTAGAGGATGCACAAGATGGGGAAGCGCTGAGGATCGTGCACTAATTAGTGCAATGATGGATCTTGTGGAGTTAGGTGGTTGGAAAATAGACAATGGCCAGTTTAAGAATAGTGCTTATAACAAATTGGAACAACTTATGGATCAAAAGCTTCCTGGGTGTGGCATGAAGGCTAAACCACACATCGAGTCTCGTATCAAGTATTTGAGGAATCAATATAATGCTATTGCGAAGATGCTTGGTCCAGCTGCCAATGGATTTGGATAGAATGATAAAGAGAAGTTCGTAACTTGCTCAAAATCAGTCTGGGATCAATGGGTGAAGGTAACATTTTATATTATGCTTTTTCTTCTATGCACATATGTGTGTTTGTGTATATTTCTATTTATTGGTGATAGCTTTTAAAGTTTTACCTTCTTCTCTCATTATGTTTTCCTTTCTTTTATGCTAGAGCCACAAAAATGCCGTAGGGTTAAGAAACAAGTCATTTCCATTTTTTAATGATTTAGCTAAAATATTTAGGAAGGATAGAGCCATTGGAGACGAGGCTGTAAATCCACAAGATGCATTAGAGGGGATAGAGAAGAAGAAGAGCAAGAAGAACATGTTCCTGCTTTTTTCGTAGAGAACACTTACCCAGTCCCCCCATGTGCCCTTATGGGAACTTCTTCCTCAACCACCCCAGTAAACCATAGGTCAAAGAAGGCAAAGATAGAAAATTTAGAAGTTTTGAGAGAATTTTCTTCTAGATTTGCACGAATGGGTGATGTGATGGAGGATGCAAGTAAACATATAGGCCGCTAGGCTTCTTGTTTCCAACATGAATCTAATTCTGCAGAGAAAAGGATGCAAGTGACTAGTGAGATTATGAAGATTGATGAGTTAACTCCTACCCAAGTTATGAATGTGGCAAGGAAAATTGCTCTCAACCCCCTAAAAGTTGATTTCTTTTTTAACTTTCAGAAAAGTTCAGAGCTGCTTACGTGCATAGTTTGTTACTTCTAGATCAGTGAAGTTCTATGAAAACTAGCAGTCATTAGAAGCTAACACACTCACTAAACTCATGTTATGTTGTTGAACTTTTATATGTGCACCTATTTTTTGGACACTTATCTGATATCGGAGCCCATAATGTATTAGTTAATATGGCTTCCAGTTAATGTATATAAGTTACTAAACTGGATTTCCTCAAGCTTTTTATGGAATATAACAATACATTCCTATTTTTTCCCATGGCAATTTTATTGAGACTCTTGTAGTACAACTCAGTCCATTTTGTGCATCATCAAACGCTCATGATTACACATTACTTGGATGTTACTGTTTTGAATGAAAATAGTAACACCCAAGAATGTAACTCGTTGTAGTGTGAGAGAAAAATGTTTATTGCTGGGGGTCAGCGCACTGTTAAGTGGCCACTTTGTTTGAGAAAGTAGGCTAACCATCTACATGTTACTGTTTTAGTCGGAGACAATAACATCGTTGCAACTGATGGAGAATTGATCCCGGAGGGACAAGTGGCTGGAATGTAGGTCTTGTTAGTTAATTATGTAACTTGATGCATTTATCTCTGGATAAGATCCAACAACTGCCTCTTTGTGGGATGTTACTGTTTTAGATGAAAACAGTAACACCTTGGAATGTGGCTCATGAACTTCAGTCGGATGTATTTCCACTTCTAGGTAGAGCCTGTTGTACATTGGCTACATCACTTGAGAAACTAGGCCAACAACTTGCATGTTATTATATTGGTCTGAAACAGTAACATCAGCGAGGCTGTTGGAGTTTTGTGCCCGGGGGTTACAGGTGGATGGAAGTTGGGTCTGGGTGGTTACTATTTTTAGTTAATAAGTTCCTATCCGGATAAGATCCAAGAAATATCTTTTTATGGGATGTTATTATTTTGGACGAAAATAGTAACATTATCGAGGCTATTGAGTTTTGAGTCATGGAGGTTTCAGGTGGCTGGAAGTCGAGTCTAGGTGGTTATTTATGTCACTTGACAAGTTCCTATCCGGATAAGAACCAAGAAATGCCTATTTGGGGGATGTTACTGTTTTGAACGAAAATAGTAACATCATCGAGGCTGATAAGTCTTAAGCCCGAGCAGTTACGAGTGGCTGGAAGTTGGGTCTGGGTGATTATTTATGACACTTGACAAGTTCCTGTCTGGATAAGAACTAAGAAACGTCTTTTTATGGGATGTTACTATTTTGGACGAAAATAATAACATCATTGAGGCTGTTGAGTCTTGAGCCTGGGCGGTTACAAGTGCCTAAAAGTCGAGTCTGGGTGATTATTTATGTCACTTGACAAGTTCCTCTCCGGATAAGAACCAAGAAACGTCTTTGTATGGGATGTTAATATTTTGGACGAAAACAGTAATATCATCGAGGCTGTTGAGTCTTGAACCCGAGCGGTTACGGGTGGCTGGAATTCGAGTCTGGATGATTATTTATGTCACTTGACAAGTTCCTCTCTAGATAAGAACCAAGAAACGTCTTTTTATGGGATGTTACTATTTTGGACAAAAATAGTAACATCATCGAGGCTGTTGAGTCTTGAGCTCGGGCAGTTACAGGTGGCTAGAAGTCGGGTCTGGGTGATTATTTATGTCACTTGACAAGTTCCTCTCCAGATAAGAACCAAGAAACGTCTTTTTATGGAATGTTACTATTTTGGATGAAAATAGTAACATTGTCGAGGCTGTTGAGTCTGGAGCCCTAGAGGTTATAGGTGGCTGGAAATTGGGTCTGGGTGATTATTTATGTCACTTAACAAGTTCCTTTCCGGATAAGAACTAAGAAACATCTTTTTGTAGGATGTTACTGTTTTGGACGAAAATAGTAACATCATCGAGGTTGTTGAGTCTTGAGCCCTAGAGGTTACGGGTGGCTGGAAGTCGAGTCCGGGTGATTATTTATGTCACTTGACAAGTTCCTCTCCAGATAAGAACCAAGAAACATCTTTTTATAGGATGTTACTGTTTTGGACGAAAAAAGTAACATCATCGAGGTTGTTGAGTCTTGAGCCCTAGAGGTTATGGGTGGCTGGAAGTCGAGTCTGGGTGATTATTTATGTCACTTGACAAGTTCCTCTCCGGATAAGAACCAAGAAACGTCTTTTTATAGGATGTTATTGTTTTGGACGAAAATAGTAACATCATTGAGGCTATTGAGTCTAGAGCCCGGGCGGTTACGGGTGGCTGGAAGTCGAGTCTGGACAATTATTCATGTCACTTGACAAGTTCCTATCTGGATAAGAACCAAGAAATATCTTTTTATGGGATGTTACTATTTTGGACGAAAACAATAACACCCAGGAAACTGGCCCATGTGCGTGTGAGAGGTGCATGTCCATCGTTGAGGACTGTTTCAAAGAATGTTCTTCGTTCATACTAACATTAGTGATAGGTCTTACGAATAGTACCGCACAATTGAATGTTGCTACATCCGTAAAAAAAGAGTAACATCAACACAGGTGTTCATAATTCATATGACAACGTGTTATCTAAGTGCTAACATAAATTGGATATAAGATTAAACTGTACAGAAGATTAACATTTACAATTGAGTTATACATACAGTTGAATTTTAAATATATCTAAGACAATGATTTTACATGAATTTAGCTTTACATATGTGCATAATAATCAACTTTAGTGTTATATATGTGCATAATAATCAAATTTAGCTGGGAAGACTGAAATTCTCAAGCAATTTAGTAACTAATTTTGCTCTGTCTTATCTCACTTCTTTCAACGAAAATTGTTCCTAAAACTCTTTATTGTTGAATATATTCTCTGTATGCAAGCATACAAAAATCCTGCAGTCTTGCCTGAAAAATAGTAATAAGTTAGTTTAGTACCTACTAGACATGTTACCCTTGGATAAGAAAAGAACTTGCTACTTACGATGTTTCTTCCTGTTGAAGTGCCCGTTCATATGATATTATCTCAAAAGGTAGACCTGGGGTGGCTGGCTCTACCCTCTTATCCAGTCCACTCTGTGCAAGGACTTCATTCATCTTTTTCTCGTAATAGTCCTTCTATTGTTAGCAAACCAAAAAAAATGAAAAATGAAAACTCCATGCAATTATCTACATTGCTGGCTGTAACATCTTGTATTGTTATGAGTTATTAGTTTTTATTATAGTAATAGTAACATCAGCAAAAAAACACATCCAGCATACAAATAACCCAATGTAGTTAAATTAAAAAATAGAACTCTGAGAAAACAAAGTGTTACTATCTTTACAAGAAATAGAAACATCAATGAATAATAACTTATCATCTAATAGAATCATACTTGACATGTTTTCTCTAACAGAAGACCATGATATGAGCTACATACGAGAGATACAACGTTATATTATTGTGAGTATGATATGTTACTATGTCTGATGGAAAGAGTAATGTCAATAAGATAACAAGGTACAGGGTTCAAGAATGTGGCTAGCAATGCAACTTCAGTCAAATCAAAAGTAATAGCACTTGCTATTCTATCGTAGTATTTAATATCACTCACCACAATCATGGCATCACGAAAGTATGGATCCAGTGCCCCCTCTCTTCTCGACCGCAATGAGTTATAGTGTGTCCATTTGCACTCTTTATTATCTAGGACAAGAAGAGTGAAGTGGTTGGGGTTTCTGAAGTCATTCACGCTCGTGGAGTTCACTGGGAAGATAACAACATCTGCAGCCATTGCCTCTTCCATATGTGCATCGAATTTGAATTGCCTGACTTCCTGGAGTAACTTGGTATCGCTCATAATGTAACACTGTTAATATAGTTTTAACCTAAGTCAGAATCAAAGCTGCCTTCTGTGATTCATATTTGGGAAATGGATTCAAAATCTTACCCAGCAACAGCTGTCGAATGCAAATATCTTCCTTTTACTATTCATGGAAGCCAGGCTCAAAGTGTAGGCATGGCCATCTATGATCTGCATTGATTGTTTAGTTCTTATTAGATGATTGATAAGGGTGGCAAACTCCAAACAGTAAACAAGAATCCAACAGTTGAAACAGAAAGAATAATTGTATCTAACTGTTTGCACTCCACACAATGGTAACCATGCTTTTGAGATCGATTAGACTCAGTAAGTTCCTATTACTGTTTAGGGAAGAAACAGTAACTTAACTAGAGGTGTGATTAAAGATAAAATAATAATGCGTTTAAACGATCAGATGATACATACATTATTCATGATTGACTTCTCCTTAATTACTCCCACCAACTCCTTAAAGGTTATGAACAAATCCTGCTGAGGGATTGACCAGATAAAAATAATGCATATGGTGATTTGGCATAGGGATTAGACGAGGCGATAGGCAAAACTTTCTAGTAAATGCAAAGAATTGAGAAGAAAATAGGACATGATTTACTATAGTCTCCTACCAATTTTATTGGCACCATCTTACTCCTGACATCTTGGATCAGGTATTTTGTAGCTGGAAACTTTATAGTATTCGTTGCCTTATGAGTTTTTTTTTCTTGATTTTATCTGCTGGTGTATCATCTTCAATTATAACAAGGGCCTCTTTGCTCTGCCCATAGACCTCCTCAGCAGTTGTTGTCTGTTGTCGTGCATCTGTTTGTCTTGTTCATTTTTTCAATGGCCCCGAATACGTGAACTCCTCGTCCCGTTTTATTTTTCTTGTTTTCTTTTTAATATTCGCTATCATCGAACACTACTTTTCCTCATCTATATCTTGTTCATCAGCTTCGGTGGTTTCTACCTCATCTTGTTCAACCACCTGCACAATTTGTTCTGATAGCTGTGCATTGAGCTGTTTATTCTGATTTTCCAAACTATCGTTGACCGCCCTGAGGTTTTCTGTCTCACTTGTTACAGTGGACAGTTGCTCCTGTAGCTGTGCATTATCATGTTTGAGTTTAGCTATTGTCTCTGCGTTTTGTTATGTCTGTTGTTTTGACGTCTGAAGTTTCTTAATGAGGGACGTCAATTCATCCTTCAGTTTGAGTATTTCCGTGTTTGCACTGAAGAGTTGATCCCTAAGCCGTAGGACTTCATCGTTGTCTTGTTGTTGTTGCTCCTTGTGGGACAGTGCAATATTAGCAAACTGGTCCAGCTTTGTTGTCCGGGGTTGGATCACATACTGAGCTGATATTGTCTCAGTGTCGCCCTCCGAATCCTCCGATTAGGAGGGTGTGTCTTGTGATTTTGTTTTGTTAACAAATTCAATTAACCGTAGATTTATTTATTTTGTGTAGAGGAGGTTGTATTCTTGTACTGTAAGCTCAATTTCTCTATTTACGACCTGAAACATAACAATATTTCTACTGTTAGTGTGGGAAATCGGCATGTTATTGTTTCGGTGAGAAACAGGAACATGAAAATAAAGGATAAAGTTTTAACATAACAATAATTATGGGTAAATTATTAACTATGAAACACAATAAACGCACAAAATAATGTATGATTAATGGAAAGAAATTGGAATCAAAAGATGTTTCTTTTTCCACTCCAGATCAGGAGAACCCCGCTATATGTTAATGTTTTACGTGGAAACCCTAACACAAGGTTAATGAAGGGAAAAAATTTAACAAATCAAATATTACTAACTATTAAAATCGATAAAGGGTGCATGTTACTGTTTTCAAAAAATACAGTAACATGTTGCATTGTAACTATGGCATGCTTGTGTTTGTTATGAAACAGCAACACCATTCATAAAACAAATTAAATTGCTGGAATGAGGATCAAATTAACAATAGAAACCTAGAGAGAAGGACCTATTACTATTTCACATAGAAACAGTAACATTTTGTTCAATGTTACTATTTCTTATGGAAATAACAGTAACATATTTTCTTGTACTGACATGTATCGGGTTTCATAATAAGTTGACATTTTCATACGATTATCTAAAGTTAACTGATAAGTTAATCCCTCAGTTGGCGTGTGAGGAGCATCAGGTCACATTTGAGGCATCTTGGAACTCTTTCGATGTGATGCCCGCTCAGCACGCTTGTAATCTCACACAGCCAATACTGTCAACAATAAATCGTTCATTTTGTCACGTTAGTTTCCTTTGGAGGCTGTATCCAAGGATAGAGTAATAAAAAAAGCAAGAAAAACTAGAGGTAAACAAGTTATTCTTGTACGCAGTCATCAATATGAAAGAAAAACTCAAAAATAGCTGTTAACTAAAATCACATTAACAATCAAAATGCCATAATACTTTAGGTTATCATTCACAAACAAAGCAGGGACATGTTACTATTTTTAGTCTGAAACAGTAACATGAGCCAAGACTTGCGACAAACATACAATAAGGAGACATGAACATTCATTCAAATGAATGAAAATGAATAAAGATAATGTAAAGGATAAGGACACGAAGTAAAAAAGAGTTTTGACATCTTTAACTTATTAGCAATAGCATGACATAGCCAGTTACATTGGGGGTGCTGTCCTTTTTGAGAAAATTCATTAGTTTGTCGTGAATGTGTTGTGACCACCCATATTATGCTATTGCATCTACTTCCTCTACATATTTGATATATGACCAGCCCAATGTGTGGGTCCTGTTTGGTACGAAGAGGGTGACTAGAAGTATCAATGTCATAAGATGGGAGACATCCTGCACGTCAGTCTTCGATGTTTCTCGCACTGCTCTTTCAAGTGTGTTGAATATTATTGATTTACTCATCCGTGCTTTGCCACGGAAACACCTTATGTCAAAGTCTAACAGTGACCTTTTGCCAAATGTTGTCTGGATAGGCTGATCTCCATCTCTTATTCCAAATATCAGCTTCACTGATGTTGGTGTTATTCTGAGATGTTCTCCCCCGATATTGAAATGATTATTCTTTTCTGAGAAGGTAGCAATTATGGACTGAATTTCAACATCGCTCTTCCGACAAATGTTGCGATTCAGTTCCTCTATTATTAATGCATTTATTAGGACCCAAAATGGGTTATGTCGCAACACCATCATGTGTCTATCATCGAATTGAAGCTGATCAACCTGCCTTATGCACGCCAATAGATTGGACCTATATTGTTGGAATTTTTGAGTTTCTTTTTTCGAATCATCTACTTGTGTGAGTGCTTTAGTGCCTTTCTGCTCAAGTAAATGTCAAATCAAGCATTAAGTCAAGTATAAATAAACAAAATGAGGCATGATTAATAATGCAACTTTCAATTCTTTCTAGTGTGTTACTGTTTCATCAAGAAACAGTAACACACTATAAAAAATGAGATATACATGTTTAACAAAACTTTACTGAACAAACAATGAGCAAAAACATGAACAACCAGCAAAAACATGTAAAAGTGCTACTCTATGAGGTATGAATAACAATGTAACATCGTGGCAGTGGTGTGTTACTATTTCACCGAGAAACAGTAACATGAGCTAAGAACCGATATATAATTGTCTTACGAATCTCTACTGCATTGATAATGAGCAATAGGAACATAAGTTAAGAAGATGAGATGTGATTAATAGTAGAGCTCCCAAGGAATCATGTGTTACTATTTCACCAAGAAACAGTAACATGAGCTAGAAAAATGAGATATGCGAGTTTGACATCAATCTACTACATTGAAAAAGAACAAAAACATGTACAAGTGGACAATATGAGGTAGGACTAATAATGCAACCTCCTGGTAGAAATGTGTCACTGTTTCACCAAGAAACAGTAACAAAAGCCAAGATTTGAGATATAACTATTCTACGAATCTCTTCTGCGTTGTTAACGAGCACAAGGAACATAAGTTGACAAGGTGAGGCATGATTAACAACGGAGCTTCAAAGAAATTATGTGTTACTGTTTCACCAAGAAACAGTAACATGAGCCAAAAAAATGGGATATGCGAGTTTGACAACACTCTACTATATTGAAAAAGAAAAAAAAGATGCAAAAGTAGACAGTATGAGGTATGGCTATCAATGCAACCTCGTGGTAGAGATATGTTACTATTTTACTAAGAAACAGTAACATAAGCCAAGTACCGATATATAACTGTCTTACGAATCTCTACTACGTTGATAACGAGTAATAGAAACATAAGTTGAGAAGATGAGGTGTGATTAACAGTGGAACTTCCAAGGAACTATGTGTTACTGTTTCACCAAGAAATAGTAACATGAGCCAGAAAAAATGAGATATGCGAGTTTGACATACTATATTGAAAAAGAACAAAAACATTCACAAGTAGACAACATAAGGTCTGACTAATAATGCAACCTCGTGGTAGAGATGTGTTGCTGTTTCACCGAGAAACAATAACATGAGCCAAGATTTAAGAAATAACTATTTTACGAATCTCTACTGTGTTGATAATGAGCAACAGGAATATAAGTTGACAAAATATTGTATGATTAATGGTGTAACCTATGAGAAATAATGTGTGACTGTTCCAGCAAGAAGTCATAACATGAATAAAAAATAAGAGATGCATGTTTAACAAAGCTCTACTATGTTGACAACGAGCAAAAACAACCATGAGCAGACAAAATGCCGTATAATTAACAATGCAACCTCGTGGCAGTGGTGTGTTGCTGTTTCATCGAGAAATAGTAACATGAGCTAAGAACCGAGATATAACTGTTTTACGAACCTCTACCATGGTGATATGGTTGTGTTTAGTCCGCAAACAGAGACGCCAACCCAAAAAACACAAGATATAGACAAGATAATTTGTGCCTAAACAGAAAACCTTGACAAAACCAAGGTGTTTACCCTATCAAAGACTAATGAAATGAGGTGTTACTGTTTCATTGAGAACAGTAACACCCACCACATTATGGTGATAAACTTACAAATCAAACATGATTAAAGGTAATGCCGATGGAAAAATACTTTACTTTTGGGCATCAGATGACTCCCTAATGTCCGTTTGTTTTTATGTGAACAGAATGTCAAAAAGACAATGAAATATGCACAGTGCCATTTTTCCATTTCTCATACAAACAAATATTATGTGGAGTGACAGTAACATGCAACAAAATATTTGGTATACTATGGTCGTACTAACTTCTAGGGTTTCTCTTGAACTTACATAGGAACACAAATCCAAGGAAAGTGTGACATTTTCATTCAAGTTAAATGAAGTATAATGCATGTACTAGAGTCAATGCTAAAAAGGAGGTGGGTTTACCTATGGACGACCCATTTGTGCGGAGTTACTATTTGATCTTGTTTTAAGCTTCTAATGTCGAGAAATGATGTTATCCAGTTGTTCAGGGTCGTTAGAGTCTTTTCTTACTATATTTGGTGATGATTTGCACGATGTCTTCCTACGTCTTGAGATCACTAGTATTGAGCTTTGAGATGGAATGCGAAGTGTTGTTATTGTTTCGACCTTTTTGTGCCCTCCGAAATGCCCATCGCGTGCGTCGTTTCATATTCAAGCCATTGCATTTTATCTCTTCGATGTCGTGTCCTTTCATTTTCCCGCCTCGAAGAACAGTAATAATGCTTAGGACTCTCATTTTTCACATAAAAAAAATTGAAATCAATTAATATTTGTTAATATATTATTTTAGAGACTATTATGGTCATTTCATTGTTATATCGTAGGAAATACAAAGTTGAACCAAATAAAAATATAAGAATTTCTTTACTGGGTAATGGAACTTGCTCCATGTCAACCAAACAAAATTTGGGATTTCCCAAGAAGTTCATATGGGAAATCAACTCCTGTGAAATTTCATTTCCCATGGGAACTTAGTTCCCGTATGAATCAAACGACCCATAAGATTGTTCAACTTGAAGGCAAGAAATGATTAGAGTGACAAATGCTCCACATCATTACTGCAACTATTGAAAGAAATGCTTTTTGAAGGTAATAAGCTATTAGATCATACTTATGAGGCCAAAAAAGTCATGTGCCTAATGGTATAGAGTACAAGAAAATATACACTTACCTTAATGATTGCACATTATACTAAAACAAGAACAAAAATTTTAAAAGGTGTCCAAATATAGGGCACCATGTCACAAACTTAGAAAGAACTGATAGCATTAACTAGTAAAAAAGCTCCAACTAAGATGTTATGATATCTTTCAATAATACCAATATTTAAATGAATGCTTGCCAATGCAAAGGAAGCTAAGAACTTAACATGGCATGCATACTAGACACCATCCAATGGAAAGTTTCGACATCTAACTAATTCTTCTTAATAGTAAACAATTGATCAATTGCTCCTTACATTTGCTAATGAAACAATAAAACATCAACTTTCACTTTGCACTAATGGAATAAACTCTTATGGTAATATAAGTAACAAACATAGCACACAGCTTATTATGTTAGTGATCTACAATCTGCACCTTTAACTACGCATAAAGTGCAAGTACATCATGTTGTCCTTGCGAGATGATCATGCTAAGAAAACATGGATTAAGGATTCTCGTAGGCATGTTAGAAAAGATTGAAGGTAATTGTATTCATATTTCTCATTCTCATATTGTATATATAATAGGTAACATTTCTGAACTTATTAATTAGTTTCTTATACTTGTTTATAATAGGTAGCATTTCTATATAATAAATAGCATTTCTATAATAATACTATTTAAATAATAATATAGAGGATGGATTCTGTAGTTAAGTTTAAATACAGCTCTAAGTGTAGTGGGGCATAGGTGAATGCAGATGAAAAATAAATGAATAATGTCGAATCATTCTAAAAAACCATCATCTTTATTATGAGAAAATAAGGTTTGTTATTTAAAAGGATCAACGTTATATGTTATATTTATGTTATGATTGAACATCAATTTTCAATTATGATTCCCAAACCATCTATATTTCATATTGGTTAATTATAGTAATTACGTCAATTATACACCAATATTGTTACCTATATTTTACAATGGTTTGTAACTAATATTGAATATGTCAAATTTACAACAATGCTTAATTGTTATTGAAGGGGTATTCTATAGTAGTGAAATAATCTCAAATATTGTTATTGTTAATTAAAGAAATTTCTTAATATGCGAGCTATAAAAATTCTTATTATTAGTTTCTATATCAATTTCTCGAAATGAAATAAAGAAATTTGAAAGTTTTATATGTCCATAAAACATGCATACTTGATTTTTGTTGAAAAAGTATATTGTGATACATTCAAACATGATTTAATAGACAAATTTTTAGCTAACGAACATTAAAAGAAAATTAGATAATTTTTTACTATTTTGATTCTTAAAATTAGAAAAAGGCAAATGGTTAATTGAAAACAACTGATGGTTAGGATTGGGATATTAACCCCTAGGCTCTATATGATTAATATAGATGATTATCAAGGTTTTAAATTACAATCCACAACCGCAATATTATATGTAATATTATTGTTACGAATTTTACTATAACTATAATTTTGCACCTCAATGATCACTTTTTTTAGTATTTGCTCACAATTTTGCTAATTGCCAAAAAAAAAAAAAAAAGTGACAACCTTGACTGCAATCTCAATTTAGAATCATAATGACGATAAATGATATTATACATATATTGCAATACCAAATAATGTCTTGCGTGCCAAAGTGTTATAGAAGCATTAATAGACATATAATTATAAATATAATTATAATGCATGCTATTATTGTATTTTTTTATCCATGAAGCATGCATGTTAGTATTTTTAAATATTTGGTTATACTACGTATTTGTCTTGTAATGTTTATATTGTATAGGAAAATTCAAAAAGAAGAAGATATAACATCGCAATAGAAAATTTTTGTCATGTTCAACTCAAAAAAAATATGGAAAAAAAAAAAATGAAAGATGCACTAAATATTAAAAAATGAGAAAATTGAAGTTTTAAAAGGTTAAAACCATCAAGAAAGTCTAAAGACATCAATGGGTATAACTTTTTCATTTAAGTTTCAACATTCTTGTAAAATTGAGTCTTTTTATAATATAGAACTCAAACATATTTTCAAAAATTTTAGTTAGAACAAAATCCTTTTAGAAGATGACAGTGACATATTTAAAAAAAGAAATAGAAATTTTAGAGTGTATTTGGATATATTTTTATTTTTATATTTTTAGAAATTATTTTCAAAAATTATTTTCATATTGAAGAAAAATAAAAATTAAATAATGATCAATTTTGCAAATAAAAAATATTTTATTTAATTATAAAATTGATATTAAGAATAAGAAAATATGTTAGAAAATAATTAAAAGTTATTTTTTTTTATTTTTTATTTTTAAGTTACATATTTAAAATTATAATTTTTAAAAATAGATTCTAAAAATAAATTTTCAAATAGGTTCTTCTATTTTTAAAAATAAAAAACATAAAAAATTTATTGTTAAAAAATAGTAAACAACGAAACCTTTAATCTTTTTGGTTCTAATCTTCAATCAATCTTTTAGTTTATATACCTCACAAAATACTTATGTTTTCATCATAAAATTTATTTGAAGTGAGAATACAAAAATAACTATTCAAAAACACCTATTTAAAATGGTTAAGATACCAAAAAGTTATGACTTCTCCAAGTTGCGTTTGAAATACAATTTTTTTCATAGTTAGAAATTTCTAAATTTTATTTATTAGTTTTGTGATATCTCAAAAATATATTTAAGATATAAGTATGAAACAATTTCATTTGACTTAGGTTGTTTGCTCAAAATTAGTTATTAATCATTTCATTTGTATGGTATGTGTACACACACGCATTTGTTTAGGGCATACTTATACGCGAAAAATGAGATGAGATATTATACTTATCATATTTACATTTATTGATGATGATTAAAATATAATTAAAAGTTATATAAAGAGTATTTAACAAATAATTTTTTATTAAATTTTAAGTAATTAATCAAGTCGATTAACTATTTTTTTTTGTTTGATAAATCATTGATTCGATCAATTTATTAGCCTTCATCAACTAATTTGAAAAATCTGATTATGTATTTTGAAATGTAATGCCTATCACTCAACGTCTTATACTGTTATACATCTTTAATTTTAAATGTGTTAAATGTGCTAATTTAACATATATCAAAATAAAATAGTTCTTGATAAATAATAAATAGTTATTTAATTTTTTTAATTAAATTTACATAATAAAATTAACATTTTAACAAAATAATTATTATAATATGTTAAAAATAGTTATTATATAATTATTTAATAAACTTTAATTCTTTTCACATTAAAATAAAAATTAATAAAATTAATTTATATATATATATATATACATATATATACATACTCATATATATATACTTAAATAAATAAAAATAAATTCATATTATTATATGTTATTTGGTATATAAACAACTAACATTATATAACTAATTTCACTAAATATTTTCAGTCAAATCAACTAATATAATCATCTAAAAGTTATATAATTAGCTAATAACTAATTAAATTAATTAATTGTCAAACATATAAAATCATTTAAAAAATTACATGATTCTATATTTTAATATTAACTCTTCAATGTAAAATTTTCTCCTCTCATATCTCATATAAAATTAATCTTCTCACTTGATATGCTCTATATATATATATATATATATATATATATGTATATATGTATGTATATATGTATGTATGTATGTATGTATGTATGTATGTATGTATGTATGTATGAGTAATGCTAAAATTATATAATTAGCTAATAACTAATTAAATTAATTAATTGTCAAACATATAAGATCATTTAAAAAATTACATGATTTTATATTTTAATCTTAACTCTTCAATGTAAAATTTTCTCCTCTCATATCTCATATAAAATTAATCTTCTCACTTGATATGCCATATATATATATATATATATATATATATATATGTATATATATATATATATATATGTATATATATATATATATATATGTATATATATGTATATATATGTATATATATGTATATATATGTATGTATATATGTATAATATATGTATGTATGTATGCATGTATGAGTAATGCTAAATGATAAAATAAATATATAAAATTCAATCCAATTGATAAAAAAGTTCAAAACATAATTTAAAATTCATTTTCGATATCTATAATATTTTTCTATGTTTATAGAGGATTGTGAATCTTCACATCAATACATGAAGGTTAGCAACTTTTGCTCATTTATTTGAATGAAAAAAAATGATATTACCAATTTAATAATAATAAAATAATAAAAAATATTATAAATAATTTTTCATCATCAATAATTTTTTAAATTTAATGAGTGTATTTATTATACAAATAAAAAAATGAATAAAATTAACTTAAATATTTTAAATTGATATTTATCTATTAAAATTATTCAGATGCCTTCTATTATTTTGTTGAATTGTTTTATCTATGCTTTGTGAAAGTTCATTTAAGTTATTCTTTATTTTATATTATCTCACAAGCAGCAATATCTCTAAATCATTGCGAGAGGATGTGAACCAAATACAAAGAAAAAGAACATAAGAGTAGCATATAACTTGTTTCTAAGCAACGACTTAATCACGCAAATCAGTTGGTAACTATTGTTTTTCATTACTCGTATATTGTATAATGGGTAAATTGCAGTCACACTGCTAAATACAAGAAGAAAAGGATGACATTAGGGCAGTCTATTCTTGTGTAGAAGCAAATAATAGCAAATTCTTAACCTCTCTTTTGAAATTCAAAAAAAAAATCAATAGATTTGAAATTAAATTAATATATAAATTTCAAATAAATTGATTTTTTTTTTTTTGAAGTTTCAATCGAGGGTTAAATTTCTGAATACAACTGATTTATTTATATTATGTTATAATTATAATATTATATTATATTTTAACAAGGGCATGAACAACCACACATGGTGTTGTGACTACCGCAAAATCCACGAGTTATTCCACATTTTTTCAAGTAATTTTGCTCGCAAAATTTAGTGCAATCTTGCTCGTTACAGTTTAAAACTCGTATGAACTTCACGCAGATACGACCATGATATTCTCCCATCACCTCGTTAGCTGCAAAAATAAAAACATAATAATGCATCAATTCATATTCATAAATATGTGTTGTCTCTCGTTTAAATTCAAAAATTGAGCAAATTTGATCTATTAATTAAAAATACTGTTGGTTTTGATGAACAATACACTCCTCGAAAATTTTGATGTGTTTCAATTTAATCCTAAATATTTTAGAGGTTTCTTAAAATGGACAAGTCATTAATCTTTAATATTGGAACTAATCAATAGTCTCACATGGATCTAATGTGGATTATAACATTTGATGTAATTATTTAAATTTGCATGAACCTTTGATTATTATATTTGAGGAAAATTCAAAATCTCTATTTGATATGAATTAAATTAAACTTTTTTTTAATAATGAATTCCTTAGCCTTATTGTTCAACCATTGAAGATTGTCAGTAGAGATGAAGATCAATTACAAAGCTTGTGGCAACAATTCTAAAAGTCCATTTCCATCTGTGGCCTCACTGCAATAAAAGGGTGCCTAAAATAATTAAACCATTTCAAATAATAACCAAAAGAGGGAGAACCACAATGTTATGTAAGTATGGAAGAGAAGTGATTTATTTTTAAGTCAAAAACCACAAAAAAAAAAACTTTGGTAGGATGTTTTATTGGTGTTCATACTAGCGGAATGAGGACATCATCAATTAGGGTTATGATTGGAAGCAAGAAAGACCATGAATATACGGTGCTCGAGCAGAAGAATGCGAAAAGAATAATGAGAGTAAAAATGAAATAATTGTCCACCCAAGCACTTAAAGTAACCCCTAAAAGTTTACCTAATTCGTAATATGCTTCAATATGTGATATGAGTACAAATACGTGATTGGTATTAATTAAAATTCTGATTTATGGAAGGTAAGTTTAATACTGGTCCGCGAAAAAATACTATTCAATATGTTTATAAATAAACAAATATATATAGTTCTTATAATTTTAAAAGATTAGACATAATCATCACTAATAATAATTGTAATTAATAAATTCACATAGTTTAGATGCAAATTGAGTTTGAGATTTCATATCAAATTTTAAAACTCAAAAAACTTTTGAAAAATAACAAATAAATCTAATTAAAAGGAAATATAAATATTCGAGAACGTATTAAAACTAGAAAACTAAGGCATTCATAATTATGTTCATTGCAATTTCTTTCTAAATTTTAAGATTTTTCTAAAATAAAATGATTGCTTCATTATGAGGTGTTGATTCACAAATGTCTCGCATATTGATTCATGCGAACTAATTTGCTATTCGCATGGATTACTCGTGTATCTATTAACACTATGCATGACTCTCCATCCATTTAGTTAACCAAAACTAGCTGCAAGATTACATTGAATATTTTAGACAAATTTGAGATAAAAAAAATTTTGAAGTCTAAATTGAGACACTTTTGAAAAATTCACAACTAAACTAAAAAAAATAAATCAAAAACTAAATTAAGATTCGAACACAAGTTTTTTTTTTTTAAATAAAAGGATTTGTTTGACAACATGTTTTCAAATTTTATTTTTAAAAATCATAAAATATAATTTAAAAATAGAAATAACTTTTAAATATTTTAAAAATTATTCTTTTATTCTCGATATCAGTTTTATAATTAAATAAAATATTTTTTATTTACAATACTGATTATTTTCTATTTTTTATTTTTCATTCATTTAAAGATAATTATTTTAAAATAAATAAAAAATTCTAAAAATAAAAAATAAAAGCATATTTGAACACACCCTAATTTAATCTTAAAAATGTTTAGATGGTGTATGTGTCCAACCCCTAATCCCTAACAAGTTCAGCCCCTTTCATCATGTGTACCGTGATTTTTGACATTTATCTCGTTGCACTTATAAAAAAAATATAGAACTTTCAAAATGGGATAATGTTTCGTGTGTGTTGGTATAGATACAACTATACCAACATAATTTCTTAAACTCATATGATATTAGAAATTGACGCTGCAAAGAAAAAATTTGAGATTTTATAATGCAACAGTGATATATAATATAAGTAAAAAAATATGTAAGAGAATTATACAAGAAAATTTCTTTACCGGAAATGAGGAAGAGAAGAGCGAAAATAGCAAATATATGGATGTTCTTCATGGTTTTCCTTGGGTACGTACTTTTTCTGGACACAATGAAATATATTGGATATTACTTTGAACAATTTGGTGTGGAATTCTCACATATTTATATAAAATGAAAAGTAAATATTAAAAAACCTATTATTATTATTATTATTATTATTATTATTATTATTATTATTATTATTATTATTAGAAGAAGAAGAAGAAGAAGAAGAATTATAATAATTATATAGGAGAATCATATTAATTATATTAATTATTTCATTATAATCTCATTACTAATATTTAAAAAATTTTGTACATATCATGATAAGCTTATTGGGAATAATTCTAGTAATAGAGATGTTATTCATGGTTTTCCTGGGGTACGTATTTTTTCTGGATACAATGAAATATATCGGATATTACTTTGAACAATTTGGTGTGGAATTCTCACCTATTTATATAAAATGAAAAGTAAATATTAAAAAACCTATTGTTATTATTAGGAGAATCATAGTAATTATTTAAGAGAATCATATTAATTAGCTTAATTATCTCATTGCGATATTAGGAGAATTATATTAATTATGCTAATTATTTCATTACAATTTCATTGCTGATAAGAAGTTTAGGAGTAATTGGGAGCTATCTTAGGAGTTTGTACATATTTATAACTTGTATATATTGTACACATTTATTATTAGAATAGAATACATGAGATTATAATAATAGTCATATTTTATTATTTTATTTTATTAGTTATTATAAGAAAAAAAACGTTTTACATATCACTGATATTGCAATTACTGAGCTGACCAGTGTTTTTGGATTTATATGGACGCAAACAATTTGGAAAGGTATATTAATAATTTCATGAATTTTGACTAATTGTTATAACATTTCCTAATACACAGGTTGAATACATGAATCTGTAACCGAAGATTTTAATGGAAATTAAAGATATTTCAATATTTTGACCTACGACCGAAAAAAGTGACGTAGCTTTTGTCGATCCCCAAAAATATACAGAAAGAAAAATGTTGTGAGTAAATAGTTGAGGCATGATGTCAACTTTTACAATTATTTAAACTCATATAAAAATTTATTTTCTTTCAAACATTATATTTACAATGATATTATTAAAATTTATTTTTTATTATGAATAACTATTAAATATAAATATCCACAAGTCAAACTCTATATCTGCAATTATGATTAATTATTAGATTTCAATTATGACTAATTATAGCCCAATTATAATTAATTATTAGATTTTAATTATAATTAATTCTATTTATGAATTATCATTATGAAATTATAACGTTTAATCAATTTGTCCTATAAATATAAGTTATACAAATCATTTTGCATATAATTGAATGAATGAAATTGAATAAAATAGTCTCCTCCTTCTTATTATTCTCCTTCATCTCTTTTATCTCTTTCTTTTATCATTCCCTATATGTTTAATATTTTATGATACATTATCAACACGAGGCTCTAATCCATTGAAATATTTTTTTACAAACATACTTAATCTTATTATTTTCTACTAATATAGTAATTCTTCTATCTCATCTTATTCTTATTCCTTATATCCTTCATATTTTGATTTTAATTTCTATAATAATTTTAACATTTTACTGATTTCATTTAAAGAAATAATAGTTACAAAATATTCAATATAATGTGAAAATTACAAATAAATAATGAATTAAATTGAGAAAAAGAAAACAACATAAAATCACATATATAACATATTATACATTTGAGAATTTGTTCTTAAATACTAAATGAATGGATTTTTTTAAATCTATTTTTGAAATGCATGATAATTTTTATAAAATGTGAGTATTATATATATATGGTACGCAATTATGAATATGTGATAAACCTTAATTATGTTATTATCTCATGATTAAAAAAATTGCTACATAAAATAATAATATATATTATATTATAGAAAGAAAATTTTACTTGCATTATAAGGTTTGGCTTTGCACAAAGATAAATGCAAATATTTAGAAAAAGGAAAAGAATTATCTAGAAGCAATCAGTGTATAAATATATACCTTTCATTAATTTGATAATTTTTTCAATGTTTGATCACCACATAAATTGGCAATGAAATAGAAGATTGGATTAATAATTATAAGATTAATATGTTAATTAATAATTTTCTTCAATATTCAATCTTTATTATATTAAAAATTTTCTCATTCATTTTTACATGTCTATAATAATGTTATAGCAGATCTTGCAAATCTTAATTTGTGACTCTTGATATTATAAAAAAATTTAAAGCATTAAAATTGAATACCTCATGGGAAAATATTCACTTATTCTTTGTAATAGTTTAAAAGAAATATGTGATCCAAAAGAAAAAAGATACTCTACTTTCATGTGTCCAATTTGCTCCTGCAATAACAATATCAAGAAAAAGGGTTTCAAAAAATATTCTGAGTTAATTTTTTATCCCCTTGTAGCTAAATAAAATAATGAACTTTTGATAAAAAAAAATTATGAGTCCCACCGACTAGCTTTACTTCATTCCCTAAAGCAAATGTAACAACAAACGACCATTTTACTTATTAACAAACTTATGGTCCTATATATAGTCGTAATCATGTTTCTTATATCAAGAACTCAACTTCCCACCAGAAGTAGAAAAATGAAGAAAAGAAAGGTGGGCAAAATAATAAATATAAAGTCATTGGTCTCGTACCTGTCATACACCAAATAGATATAACTCATTTAGACTTCTTCTCTCACCTGAAGGTAGAATTGATCATTTGATTAGAGATAAGAGTATGCAAATAATAATAATTTCTTTTGTTACAATTATATTTACTTTTAATGTTATTTCAATAAAAATTGCTATATATATATATATATATATATATATATATATATATATATATATATATATATATTAAGTGTTTCATTATATTTGTGATATTTTTTATATTAACTTTAATTTTCTTATATTAACCTTAAACATTTTATGTTGTTTATTTTATGTCAACAAAGAATATGAGTACTTCCCTAGATGGATTTGCAATCAATAATGAAGATACATGTCTTGTAGATAGTGCAACAACACACTCCATACTTAAAAATAAGAAATATTTCTCATATTTAAAAATGCAAGAAGCCAATATTAGTGCTATATCTAGTACTACAAATTTAATTGAAGGCTCTAGAAGAGCTAATGTTTTGCTACTTGGAGGAACAAAATTATATATTAATAATGCGTTATATTCTACTGAGTCTTATAGAAACTTATTGAGTTTTAAGGATATCCATCAAAACAGATTTCATATTGAGACAATGAATGGAGGAAATATTGAATATATTTTTATCACCAATATGATCGCAAGTAACAAATGCGTACTTAAAAAATTACCTGTTCTTTCATCTGGTTTGTTCTACACATATATTAGCACAATTAAAACACATGTTATAATAAACCATAAGTTTATTAATTTAAAAATATTTACTATTTTGCATGAACAATTAGAGCATCTTGGATCACTAATAATGAAGAAAATTATTGAAAATTCACACGAGCACCCATTGAAAAACCTAAAGATTTTTTAATCTAAAGAATTCTCGTGTGCTGCATGTTCTCTGAATAAATTGATTATTAAGTTACCACCAACTAAAGTTGGAACTAAATCGTCAATATTTCTAGAACGTATACAAGATGACATATGTAGGCCTATTCACCCACCATGTGGGCTATTTAGATATTTTATGGTATTAATAGACGCATCCAGCAGATGGTCTCATATATATTTTCTATCAACTCGTAACTTGGCTTTTGTGAGATTGCTTAGTCCAATTATTCAATTAAAAGCATAATTTCCAGATTACCCAAGTCTATTCATCTTGATAATACTAGTGAATTCTCTTCTCAAACTTTTAATAACTATTGTATGTCAATAGCAATAAATATTAACATCCTGCAGCTCATGTTCATACATAAAATAGCTTAACTGAATCATTTATTAAATGACTTCAATTAATAGCAAGACTTATACTTATGAGAACAAAACTCCTTATTTCTGCTTAAAGACATGCAATTCTACATGCAGTAGCACTCGTGCGCATCAGACTAACTAATTATCATAAATGCTCCTTTTTACAATTGGCTTATGGTCAAAAGTCAAATATTTCTATCTCAGAATTTTTAGATGTGCGGTATATGTTTCGATAGATCCATCATAATGTACTAAGATGAGACCTCAAAGGAGATTGGGAATATTTAAGTATAATTTTCTTTCTATTATAAAATATCTTAAGTTAATGATAGGGGACTTATTTATAGCATATTTTGTCAATTATCATTTCAATGAATCAATTTTTCCAACATCATGGGGAGAAAAGGATAAGCAACTAGTCAAAGAAATTACATGGAATACTTTGTAAAATATTGATTCTCGCACAAAGTAATGTAAACTTGAAGTTCAAAAGATAATCTACTTATAAAGTATAGTTAATCAACTGCTAAATGTATTTACTGACCTAAAGAGAATGACTAAGTCACATATATCAATTGCTAATGCTCCAATAAGGATTGATGTCCCTAAAGGACAATCCATCAATGAGAAAGCTAATGAGTCTAAGGCATGCCAAAAGCATGGTAGACTAATAAGTTTAAAAGATAAAAATCCCCACAAAAGAAAAAGAGCAATTATTCAAGATGAGCCCATTAAAGAAATAGATACTTCTGAAGAGTCTAGAAACATCACAAATAATATAATTCCAGAAGAAGTTAAGGCACCTAAAAATGATGAAGAAGATGAAAATAAGGAGATCTCAATAAACTATGTCTCTATGGGGAAAAAATTAAATTACAAAGAAATAGTTATCAACAACATTTTTGCATATAATGTAGCGCTTAATATTATAAATGATAATGAGAATCATGAACCTAGATCCGTCGATGAACGTCGACGTAGATATGATTGGTCAAAATAGAAAGACGCAATTCAAGCAAAATTGAATTCACTTGAAAAATATAAATGGGTATTGTAATCTAAACACCTAAAAGTGTAATACCCGTTAGGTACAAATGGGTATTTGTACGTAAATGAAATGAGAAAAATAAAGTTGTAAGATATAAAGCACAACTTATTGCTCAAGATTTTACATAGAGACCTGGAATTAATTATAAGTTCACTTATTCTTCTATGGTGGATGCAATCATATTTCATTATCTCATCATTTTGGCAATACATGAAAAACTTGATATGCATCTTATGGATGTTGTTACAGTCCATTTATATGGCTCACTTGATTATGACATCTATATAAAAATCCCAAAAGGATTTAAAATGCCTAAAACATGTAATTCAAAGTCTTGGGAACTTTATTCAATTAAATTATAAAAATCTTTGTATGGATTAAAGTAGTCTGGACAAATCTGGTATAATCGTCTTAGTGAATATTTGTTAAAGAAAGGGTATAATAATGACCAAATATGTCCATGTATTTTCATAAAGTGAATAAAATCTGAATTTCCAATTATTATTGCATATATTGATGATTTGAATATTATTAGAACTTTTGAAGAGATTTAAAAAGCAATTGATTATATGAAGAAAGAATTTGAAATGAAAGATCTTGGAAAAACAAAGTTTTGCCTCAGCCTGCAGATTAAGCATTTAAAAGATAAAATATTTATACATCAATCAACTTATACCTAAAATGTCCTTAAAAGATTTTACATGGATAAAGCACATCCATTAAGTACCCTAATAGTTGTTTGATCACTTAATGTGAAAAAGGAGATCTTTCGACCTCAAGATGATAATGAAAAACTTTTTGGTCCTGAAGTACTATATCTTAGTGCTATTAATGCACGGATATATCTTGCTGACAATGTAAGACCTAATATAGCTTTTGTTATGAGTTTATTAGCAAGGTTTAGTTTCTCTCCAACCCAAAGACACTAGAATAGAATTAAACATGTCTTTTGGTACCTCCAAGGTACTATTGATATGGGCTTATTATATATTAATGGATCTAGAACACAGCTTATAGGTTATGCAAATACTAGATATTTATCTAATCTACACAAAGCTTGATTTCAAACAAGCTATTTATTTACAAGTGATAATGCAGTTGTTTCATGGCATTCCACCAAATAAACACTTGCTACCACCTTTGCCAATCATGCAGAAATTATAGCAATTCATGAAGCAAGTCAAGAATATATTTAGTTAAGATCTATGACTCATCATATTCAAAAGACGTGTGGACTTTCTTCTTGCAAAAGAACTCTAACTGTACTCTTTAAAGACAATACTGCATGTATAACTCAATTGAAAGAAGGATATATCAAATGAGGTTAAACGAAGCATATTTCACTAAAATTCTTCTTCACCCATAATCTTAAAAAAAAAAGTGATATTGATGTTAAACAAATTCGTTCAACAAATAATTTAGCAGACCTATTTACTAAGGCATTACCTACCTTAACATTTGAAAGACTAGAATAGAAAATTGATATGCGTAAGTTCAGATATCTTAATTGATGTTATTATAAGGGAGAGTTAATATGCACTGTACTCTTTTTCCTTTCGCTATGATTTTTATTCCACTAGGTTTTTCCTAGTAAAGCTTTTAATGAGGCAGTATCCTATTACGTATTATATGGACATCCAAGGGAGAGTATTATGAATAATTATTAAATATAAATGTCCATAGGTCAAACATTATATGCCCAATTATGATCAATTATTAGGTTTCAATTATAATCAATTATATTTATAAATTATCATTATGAAATTGTAACGTTTGATCAATTTGCCCTATAAATATGGATTGTACAAATCATTTTGCATAAAGTTGAATGAAATATTCTCATCCTTCTTATTATTCTCTTTCATCTCTTTCTTTTATCATTCCCTAAGTATTTAATATTTTATAAAAATTTTTATTAAATTTTATATATTTTAAATATATTTTAAATAAATTAAATTTATTTTTATTGAAATGAAATAAAATCGACTAACAAAATTTTGATACCAAAAACGAACCTCAAGAATTGGCAGTCAACTAAGCTTGGTGGAAGTAAAAAATGAATCATTCGGGATGGGCCAGCAGCATAGGCCAATGGCCTGACAAGATTGAGAATCACAAACTTTACTCATAAAACCTTACTTTTAATTTAATGTGAGAAAGAAAATGGTTGAGCCCAAACGTACTTGTCTTGTTCCGTTTTGAAAATGAGCTTGAAATTGCTGTAAACTTTTGTTTTAATTGACATATGACGTTCTTTTTTCTAAGATTTTTAACCATTCCTACTGTTATTAATTAAAAAAAATTGAAAGTTACAAAATCACTCTGCAAGAAATCTTATTGTGCCTCTATACTTGGACCTGTCTTGCATCTTCTGGATTTACCATATTATTTATGTTACCGGAACCAAAAACTCTTGGGATGGTAAGTATAAGAATTTTATAAAAATGATACACTCACGTGGAAATATGGACGTATATATTGTGCTCTCTCAACTCTTCAACGACCTTTTTCTAAAAGGGGATGCTCTCACGTCTAAATATAGACATAAATATTCTGCTCTCTCAACTCTGTAATGTCCTTTTTCTTAAGAATAAGTGCTACACTCGTGTCTAAAAATAGACGTTGATATTTAAAAAAAAAAAAAACTATTGTACAAATAAGGCATATCTTTAAAAAACAAAATCACATTTAATTTTAGCCAATAGTTCAACAAAGTATTATTTTAAAAAACTCTCTTGCAAAATTTATCTTAATTTTGAGCTTTCAGGGCTGGCGCCGAAGAGGAAAACGAGTCAACGAGGAAAAGAACCAATCAATCATCAATCAATATCAATATCTAACTAGGAATGCAGAGTTTTTTGTGATACTAATTATGACATTTTTTGTTGCCACCTATCCGTATATGAGGAATTCATTTCCCGCCAAAATGCTGCTTCCATTTGCCCAAATTATGAGCTTGCCTCTTGCCGTTGTGTGCGTTGATATTGGCAAATTATGAGCTTGTTGGGTGTGTGTTTATCGATGAGCTTACTTGGACTATTATTTTAATGGGTTGAATAAAAAATTTTGGAGCCATTTTTTTAAGCGAAACTGCTTTGCTTTAATTAAGAGCACTTGAACTGGCTTATTATGTAATTATTTAACAATAAATTCATTATTGTTTAATTAATAAAGTTTGACTTCATTAATATTAAGTTATTATTATTTAACAATATATTTTTTATTGGTTCATATTATTATAACTTAAATACTATCGAATAATATAGAGATAATATAATATTTTTTATTATAATAAGGTTAAATATTTTATTTAATTAAATTAATATATTTTATTTTAATTCTTATCACTTTATAATTCATGTATTATTTTTTATTTATTTTATTTTATACTTTTTTATTTTTAGTATTTACTTCTATTGCTGGTAACTCAAATATTAATATTATTAAATATTATAGATAGAACATAACATATTTCATCTTTAATCATAAAAAATTATATTAAATAATTTAAATTTTTCATTAAAAAATTATTAATTGTATATTTTTTTGGAAAAATTTGAATATTTAAGTCAAATTTATTTATTTATTTAAAATTTATCAATATTATCTTGTATCAATTTTAAGTATTATATATTAAATTGTATACATATTAGTTAGAATTTTGTATGTACTATCTTTCTTTTTTTTTATACTCTATTGTATACTTTTTCATCTTTTCTTTTTTTGTTCACTCTAAGTATTTAAAATTCATACACCAATATTATTGAGTAATACAAATATAATATATTATATTTTTATTACAAAAATAACTTAAATAAATAAAAAAATTATTTAATTGAATTAATTTATTACATATTCTATTTTTTTACTTTATACATCACATGTTATTTCTCTTTTTTTATTTACTCTTTTGCATATTTTTGTCCTTTTTTTATAGATATTCCTATTATTTATAACTCAAACTCTAATATCCTAAGTGGTATATTTATTATATGTTATATTTTTAATTTATTTAAATATTTTAAATAAGTTAACAATTTAGTATAAAATTATTGAAGAAATTAATTAATTGTATATTTTTATTTTTAAATTTAATATTTCAAAATGTAAATTAAATTTATTTATGTAAATTTTAATAATATTTTCTTTCTATCAATTTTTAAATACTATATTTCATATTAAAAATACCACAATAAAAATTTTGATAAGGTTTCACAACACACTTTTTTTTATTTTTATTGTAAAACTCTTTTAAAAAGTAAAGGTTTTTATAGCACATTCTATTTTTTAATAAAGATATATGAAGTTTAAAATCAAATTTAATTTAAATTTTGTCAATATTTTCTTAATATTAATTATTAAATATTGTATTTCAAAGTAAATATACTAATTAAGATTGAATCAGGACTTTAGATTTCACATACTATTTTTTATGCAAATTTATATTATTTATAATTCAAATATTAATATCATTAAATAGTATAAATATAACATATATAGTTATTTTTATTATTAAATATTTTAAATAAATTAAAATTTTAAACTAGTAATTGAATTAATTAATTAATTAGATATTATTTTTAAATAAAAATATTAAAAATTAAAATTATATTCATCTATTTTAATATTTAATTTTGTCAATATTCTCTTGATATCAATTTTCAAGTGTTATATTTGATATTAAATATATATTAATTGAGATTTTGTATTTTTCTATTTACTTCATTTTATGTTCTTTTACCCTTTTTTTATTCTACTATGTTATTTATGGTTTAAATGCAAATATCAAAAAGTAGTTTAGATTTAACTCTACATATTTTCTTTTCGTTATAAAAATATTCAGTAAAATTTAATTAAATTAATTAAATACATATTATATTTTTAATTCTTACTACTTTACACTTATGCACTATCTCTCACTTTTTTTATCGGCTTAATTGTATTTTTTTTTATATATTTACTCCTATGATTTATAACTTAAACAATTATATTTATAAATATATTAGGAGTTTAATATGTAAATTATTAATTAAATTAATTATATATTCTATTTTTAATAAAATTGATAAGAATTAAAATTAAATTTATTTATTTAAATTTTTTTAACATTTGCCTGCAATCAATTTTTAAGTACCATATTTCAAAATAAACACATATCAATTGAAATTTTATCTACTCCATTGCATATTTTTCATTTTATATGTTTACTTTTATTATTTATAACTCAATTGATAATATCATGAAATTGCATAAATTTATACAATAGTTTTATTTTTATTATAAAAATATTTTACACAAGTTAAAACTTTAATACAAAATATACTAATTAAAGGAATTAATTATACATTTTATTTTTAATAAAAATAATTAAAATTTAAAATCAAATTTATTTATTTAAAATTTATCGATACTTTTTTATATCAATTTTAAAGTTGTATATCTAAAACTTAATATAAATTTAATCGGTATTTTATTAAGAGTTTACAGTGGACACACTATTTTCCTACCTTTCATATACTTCACTATATATTTTCTATCTTTTTTATATTTTTTCATGTAGGTTATAATGTAAATATAATAAAAAAATTTAATAGCAAAATAAAATTTATTTATTAATATTTATTTGATATCAATTTTTAAATAATAAATTTCATTAAATTTATTGTAATCAATTTGAAATTTTTCAAAATTTTAATATATAACCTATTAATTTATTTTTTAATTAATATATTTTACAAAATAAATCAAACTATACTCTGTTATCAAAAGTATCATAAAATAGAGATCAATTTTAATTTTTTTATAGATTTTTAAACTCTAAAATTTAAATATTATATTTTTAGAACTCATGTGCAAAGCTTCTAAGAGAAATTTTAAAGTAAGTTTTATTAGAAAAGCCTTATTCTTTGTACTTGACAGTTAACATGCATTCTTCCTTTCTTCGAATATTTTTATTGCTACTAAGATACTTGCTCCTAGAAATAAAAACAATTTATTAGTACTCCTATTTTCATAACTGTACCTTTCTTTTTATGTTTTTATTGTGCAATATATTGTACCTACAATACTCTTTTCATAATTGATTGATTTAATTAAATTAAATCAGTAAATTTTTTAAAACATTTTTATAATAAATCAATAGATTCAAATTCTAAAAGAATAAAAAAAAAATTAAAGCATTAAAATACATAAAATCACTTTATTTATCTATCCAATGGTCATTCATTTTTTATATCATTTTCTCATCTGCTCATGATAATGGCTATCTGATATTGAAATAAATAACATTGAGTTGCATAACTCAAATGACTATGTGCAAACCATATCCCAAATCTAGATATTCACAATGATATTATCCACATAAATATCTAATGATAAAGACCTTTACAAAGAATCCCTTCTTATGAAGATAAACTTCATCCCATTTTAATTGTACCCAAAAGATTAGATATTAATATTTCTCCAAATATGAATTATAACTTTAAATTTTTAATCATTTATTAGGCATATAAATTTAATAATTATATATTTATTTAATAATTAGAAATATAATAAATTCGTTCATGGACTCTAAAATTAGTTCACGGAAAAGAAAGAGTCTGGAGGTGAAAGAGATTGGATGAGAAGGGGAAGAATGAAGAAGTTTCAGGAAGGAGAGGCTCATCAAGGGGGAAGAAGTGTGGGGGAAAAAACAAAGAAGCAGAAGAAAAGAAAAAAAATGAAAAAAAATTCCATAAACTAAGCGTCCGTAAATATTTTAGCCATGTGAAATGTTAAATTGAGTGTTACACAAGCACCTATGTTAAAAAAATCAAATAGAATTAGGCTATCTAATAATATTATGTATTTTTTGAAATAAATTTATCTCAAATAAAATTAAAAAATAAGATTGAATTTTCAGTAAAAATTAAATAATAAAAAGTACAGTTCTAGTTATTATAATATATTTATAAAGACCCCAGTAATATTTTTTTATGCCAAAGCTCATACTCTCCTCTTTATCCTTCCTTGATAAAACTCAAAATCGAGGGGCACATACAAAACTATGAATAATGTGCCAAAATAAAAAAAAAAAACGTGAGTAAACTTGGAGTAAGTGCTTAAGGGACAATTAAGAGATAAGTTTTCACACAGCAATTTAAGAGTAGTCAGACTAGAGTGGGTTAGTTCAAATGGCAAGAAACTCATCCCTTCAAATAAAATTTTGGATTCAAACTTTATAAATAAAAAAATTAATACCGGAAGAATTTTGTCTTTAAAAAATTTAAATTAACTCAATTCTAAATTAATTAAAATTTAATATAATTATCGAATAGCAAAACTCTTTAAAGAAAATAAGAAAAATTAAGATTGATCATAGATGGTTGGGTTGGTTAAATAAGTCGAACCCGACCACTAACGTCGATCGAAGGAAGCAAAACTTGATTGTAATCATTAACTAAACCGAACTTAATCGATGAGGTCAATAATGAACAATTAATAGTGGGTTTGGTCAATTTTAAATATGCTATCAGAATCGATTGAGAGGCACTACAAGCATATGTGGATGGAAAGGCCCAAGAAAAAAAAAAGGCTAGAAATAAACAAAAAATTAGAATGTTGATTAGAATTGTTTCATAAATAGTACATCAATTAACATTACCCTGATTTGTCCTTTCTTATTTTTCAAGAACAAACCAACCTACAATCTTTGCATATTCTAGAACTAAAAGGCCTTTTAATTGGCACCTAATATTTTCACACTTTTTGATATAAGAATAATATATTTGGAGTGAAATTTTTTAAACCTAAAACGCCTTAAGCCTCAACTTATTACTATTGAATCAGACAATAAACATACATTAACTCTAAAGGACAAGATTTCCTTACTCAACATTTTTCTGAGCATGGATACTCAGGATGCATGATATACTTTGATTTGCCTTCCGGCCTTTGGCTCCGTTACATTTAATTTTCAATCTTTTTTTTTGTTTAATTTCACACCATTTTAATCGATACAAGAACTCTCATACTGACTCACTATCTTGAATTCCTCTCTCTTACTATTAACTTGGTATTTCCATTTCCATATGTGCCCTTTCATTAATGGGGTTGCCTTGGACAATTGGTCACGATCTCAGGCCTCATTACACCTATTCTTCTCTTCTTCAATATATATATATATATCGTCGTTTTTGCTCTTGTCGTTAACCATCAAATTTGCCATAAAAACTAGGTGTTTATACTCAGAAAAATGTCCTGAACATGGAAAGTTTTATGGTACTTCAAAACTGTTGAGCCAAACAGGATAACAAGAAGAAGTTACAAAACAATTGTTACATCTTCCCACCACCGAATCCACTAATTTGGTGGACCAAACAAAAGATCATATTTTGTGTGGTGAGGAATTGCTCAATTACAAATCACCTGAGAGAAAGAGAGGTTATAATTTTCTTTACTTTTTGGTTGATCGAGACAATAATTATTTTGGTTTTTTTTTATGTCAAATTGTCAAGAGCACACTATATTTTTTTATCGGCTAAACTAATTGATATTTTTATTATTGGTCAGATTCAAAATCAATCCTTTTTTAGAAAGAGATATTTGAAATCAAACGCTTAATTAATATGAAGATTAAAATCATGACGCTGTTATTTCTTAGCCGAGGCGCAATTCTATTTGCGTAATTGATGGTCGAAAATAATATATTAAGCTTCAACAATCACATTTTTTAATTAATTTATTTCTCTATTGTTATGAAAATGTATTTTTTTTATTTATATTTGAATTGAAAATTTTGAACTCCACCCAAGGGGCAAGATCCAAGCTCCGAATTGCCAATTCAATTTAAATGTTACAAAAAGACAATAATTATTTTTTAGATTTAATTATAATTTTAGTCCCCTATTGATTATATTTCACTCTTTTCATATAAAATATTTTATTTTGTCCCCTCTAGTATATATAAATTAGACTACACTTGATCTATGTAACTTTAACAAATTGAAGACCAAAAATCTTAATCCTTGACCTAAAGAACTTCAAATTAGCAATTATTATGTGGAAAACTAGTTAGTCACATGATGCTAAAAGCCAAATCAAGGTGCTTTCTCACCTCAATTAAATCATGAGTTGCATCTTTTCTTACATAATAAAATTAATTTTACTAATATTATTACTTTTAAGTTTTGTTGAAGATATGTGAAATTAAATTTGATAAAAATTTATAATGTGAGCTTAATTTGATTCAATTTATACATTAAGAAAAATAAAATCAAATATTTTATTTAAGACAGATCAAACGAAATTAATTAATATTTTAAGAGGTTAAAATTATAATTAAGCATATTTTTTATATTCCTTTTCACCAAAATAAAAATCGCCCATTCAATTTAAATGACTAAAAGACAAAACAATTACTTTTATTTACCAAAAAAATTACTTATATTATTAATTTATTATTTTATAAGACAAATTTATTTAGAATTTAAATTTAAATTTAATTCACATCAAAATATTATTATCATCTCATTAAAGAATTCTTAAAAACATTCCATTAGTCATGAGAATTCATAAATATTCTTACTTTTTTCTAATAATGTAACATCTTTTTATTTAACTGTAAATGAAATTTAAATTTATTTATTTATATATTTATTTGTTATATAAGAATATATAGTTACATTTTACGCATCAGCCGTGGACGTACGAATAACATGAAGTGTAAATCTGTCCTATGATCAAATTGGCCAGAAAAAAAAAATTTTTTTTTTTTTTTTTTTGGTCCAGTTAAAACTAACAAACGCAGTTAAAATTAGTTGGCAAATTAACTGATTGGCAGTTGAATACATGCAGATATTTGCAATTGTAGAGGAAACCAGATCGCAAAGACAAGGATTATGTGCCTAACCTTAGCCGGCTGCCTATGCTTAGTCCTTCAAATGAAGCAACATCAGATTTTGTTTGTTCTGGATCAGAGAGCCAAATTCTTCACATTATTCTTTTCTCTCTTTAGAAAGTATCCATCTGCATACAAAGAAACCCAGCACAGCCCCAAATCAGCAAACTCTAAAATAAACAAAATTGAATAGAGAAAGTTGAAAAGTTTCTCTTTTTTTACTCTTTGGCTGATTCCTGAAGCAGCTAGCTATCTTCTTCGGCTTCCGGCGGTTTTCCTCTCTTCTCTGCAATTCTCTAGCTTGTTTCCTTCTCGGCAACCCACTTCCTCCAAATCATCGTCATTATTATTATTCAAGATTTTCAGGTTCATTTCTGAATCTTGGTCTCTCCCTTATTTCAGAGTTTCTTTCTCTGTTTTACTTTCACTCTCTAAAGCATCAATGTGTGTGCTTACTCAATTGTGGCTAATTCAAGCTCAGAGCTGAAATTAGGGATTTTTATGTTCTCAAAGGGGTTGATTGTTATGTATTGTAGTGGTTTGTCTGGATTCTGGAGTCCAATTTGTATGGGACGAGTCATTTTGTAATTCATTTTTGCCTAAGCTTAAAAATGACAATTGTGAATTCCGAGTTTAATTTTGTTTCCTTTTCTGTTATTGGCACCGTGTTACAGTGTTTTTTAAAAATAAGTTGCAGGTAATTGGAGAAAGTTTGAGCCTTGGCCCTTCATTAATACTGATGCATGTGGACTGCGGATTGTAGCTGTTAGGGTCTTATTTTTACTTGTTTACATGTGTAATTTTGGATGTTCTGTTCTTCTTATCTGTCTGCATTCTTCATAAATTGCGGGATTGTGTGGATGTATTTCTGCAACATGATCGGTGAATTGAGCTGAAAGACTATGTTTTGGTCTGGTGCTTGTATTGTATGTCAAAGATTAGATTCTCTAAATGAGTATTTTAATTATATTATTTGTCAAGTATGTCTTTCATTTGATTTAATTTGTGTCGGAATACATTTGTCATATGTAGAGGTGTATGATTTATCGAGAATGGCTTATTAATTTGGTGTTGGGGTTGATCTTGCTGAACAGTTCAAAAATAATCACCAAAGAAGAACTAAATTCTGTTGAATGGGTAATAAACTTGGGAGGAGAAGACGAGTGGTAGATGAAAAATATACAAGGCCACAAGGGCTGTATAATCATAAAGATATTGATCAGAAGAAGCTCAGAAAGCTAATACTCAAATCAAAGCTTGCACCCTGTTATCCTGGTGAAGAAGAATGCACCCATGATCTTGAAGAGTGCCCAATCTGTTTTCTGGTGTGATTTCTATATATACCTTCAGTCCTAATTCTTTTCATTTGTTTTCTTTCTTTACACTTATGGATTGAAAACAAGTCTTTTTGATGAAATTAAGCTATTCTCAATTGCAAATTTGACCTCTGCACTACCTTTGTTGGGTTAAACTTTTTTGTATGTTTTTCTGGATGATTGAGGGCATGTTCAATTCTTTTTAAAATAGCTTGACATTTTTCAACATGAATACAAGCAAAGCAACACAAATTATGTGAACTATTTTGCTTTTCTTCTTGAGGTCTATTCCAGATTGTAAACCTGCCTATGGCTAATTCTTTCCTTTCTCCTTAATTTAGTTTTACCCAAGTCTAAACCGATCAAGATGCTGCATGAAGAGCATTTGTACAGGTATTTTACTTTATCTTTGCTAATAATATATTTTTCCATTAGCATTATATGCTATCTTTCTGATTTACTTCCCTTTGCCAGAGTGCTTTTTGCAGATGAAGGTTCCCAATTCTACTCGGCCTACACAGTATCCTACTTTACTGGCTTTTTGCCTTCAAGAATTTGATCACTATTGTTTATCTGGTTACTGACATATATTCTTGCTTTAAATTCAAGTTTTATGATTGCTTACCTTAACAACACAAGGTGCCCTTTCTGCAAAATGGAAAATTATGCTGTGGAGTATCGTGGTAGGAAAACAAAAGAAGAAAAAGGATTGGAGCAGATGGTATGCTGTTTTCTGATGGATGTGTTTACCACATATCTGAAAAGTGAATAAAGTTTTGCTTACATACTCTTCATTGTGCAGGAAGAACAACGTGTCATAGAAGCAAAAATTAGGATCCGACAGCAGGAACTTCAGGATGAAGAGGAAAGAATGCATAAAAGAAAAGAAAATTGCTCTTCAGGTGGAAATGTGGCACCAGCAGATGTTGAAGACAGCTCAAATGCAGGTGGTCTTTCATCAGAGTTCTGGGTTTTATCTGTACGCAATTGATTCTAGTTGTACCAATTCTTCTGTTTTCATTTTTGTAGCAACCACAGCTTCAGTTTCTGTTGTTGAAGGTGAAAAAATCATTTCTTCTCAAGACTCATTTGCCACACCTATAATTAGACCTCCTCCAGCACCTTGGACCAATGGGTATGCTAATTTTCACATATTTTATTTGTTTGAATTTTCCATACACCCTCCCCCAACCTCACTCCCTCTAAAAAATGAAAAAAAGAATGGTCTTTTCTCTTGATAGGTCTTTTCCCAATCTTTCTGAACTTGGAATTTTTCATACATCTCTTATACATCAGTAATAGGGACAAATCAATTCAAATATATATTTGTTGAAAACTTGTATAAGGACAGTAATTCCAACTGTCAGATAATTCAATGTCCATTAGAGCATCAGGTAATGACTACTGAGCTAGTCACTATTTGAAGACATCTGAAGGCAACAATATGCAATCTGACACCATTCTCCCATCCAACAAGCTTATGAATGATGCTTTCTTTGGCTAATACACTTAAGGGAATTTTAGAAGATTCAGTCAACATATAGGTTTTTATATTTATATGAAGGGTTTAAAAGAGTTCCTGTCTTTCACATGCACCATAGCCCTATCCCTAGAGTAAACAAAGGAAATAAAGAGAAATATAAAGCTTACACATATGTTATATTCTAAAGGGATCTTACACACCCCCTGGTCTTGAATATTTTGCTGTTATCGTATGAAAATTTTGAAAGCCATCTATTGACTTACTTCTGATTTCCTTCTGGAGTGAATATGAAGCACAACTTTCAAGTAGTAGCATATTAAAATGTCAATTCTAAACTTGTGAACAATGAGATGAGTTTTGCAATATGTGATAGTTATGTAACCAGGAAACCATTTTTCAAGTCACCTCTAATACTACTCCATGTTTCGCTCATTATTTTCTGAAGGATAGAATGCAAGTAGAAAAAATGACAGAAGATGTACTATTTGGTTTTGAATGGTAGTATTGGTATCTCAGAAGTATATACACAGGCCATTTTTTGTAGAACACCTAGGATATGCTTGGCCCACCACCTACGGTGGGAGTCCCAACTCCTTCCCATCGATCATGTAGTTTAATATCTCTTTCATGCAATCATTCCAATGTCTGTCCAATCATGGGTTCATTTCATACTTTCATATGTCTTGTATCGGAAGCTTGAATTTTATGACTCATCTTTTTTTCCTGAACATTGAAATTTGAAATTTTGTAGGGACAGTGAATTCTTATTCGACCTCGATCTTGAAGAGATTATGGTCATGGAAGCAACCTGGCTCTCGATCCAGGTGAGGGCTTATGTTTAAAATTATGCTTAACTGTAAACAAACGGAATCTATTACTAAGATTGAAGATCAGACTTTTTTCTTCAAAATGGTAGTTTACAAATTACTTATCTTCTACTCTTCTTTTTAAAATATTAATTCTCTTTAGTTTATTTTTTGGCACACTGTGATCATTCGAATTTCACGTTGATTATTTTGTTTTTTATAGTCAAGTATTTTAGTGGAGAGTGCTAGCTGCTAGGATTAATGCAAACCTGGCCTTCCTTTTTTGTTTGTAAAATTGTCTTTTTTCCGATGTACTTTGTTTTGCTGGATGATCTCATTAACCGAAGGAATATTTATTTTACCTCAGGAGAGTGGCAGGCTGTGGAATATATCTTATCCTGATTCGCCTTCCAGACAATATATACCTGATGATCGCACTGTTCCATCTCCAGTGGGTCTTCAATGTGGATCCTCATCATCCCCATCTGGGTACCTTGCCTTTGCTATAGCTGCACTTGCAGAGCGACAACAAATGGCAGAAGAATCATCTATGAACTCCACCAATGGAAATATATCATCAATCAACACATTACAAGGTGCCAACTTGTCCACAGACAACATCAATGAGGTACCACCAGATGGCACTCTGGCCATGACATGGAGTCATGGTGAATGTGACGTGGACCATGGACCAGGCACCGCTGAATCGGCAACCCATTATGCAGACTCTGCTGCAGCTGATGATGGGGGCAATCTGTTGTCTTTGCTAAAGCCGGATGACAGTGAAGGCAGCCTTGACACTGCCACAGATCCTGTCATTCCTGAGAGTTTCGAAGAGCAGATGATGTTGGCCACGGCTATTTCTTTAGCTGAGGCTGGATCACCGTCAAGTGGATGAAGTGCATCTTCACAGCAGTTTTTGGTCAAGGTACTAGTTTTAGTCTTTCTTAAACAGATGATGCCTGCAATGGGTGTTTTATCGGCTGAGTCTTGGGTTGGCAGTTTGAGCAAGTTCACAATGTGCGCGACAGGTTTACCGATCAGCAGTGATTCTCTTCTAACACGTTCTATATATACAGATGTCAAAGGAAAACAGATTATTTTAGTTGGCAAAAGGTTGTCAGCTTGATGCTTCTTAGTGTGTTTAATTTCCTCCCCTGCCCCTTTCCTTTTCTGTAAATAAGTTTTACATAGGTCCCTAAAAGGCCTCTTTTATATTCTTATAGTGAAGAAGAAAGGAAATATTATTGCAATGTAAGCAAAATTTCTGTAAATAAGATCTATTCGTTGGCATATAATATAAAGACTACTATATTTGCCTGATTCATGGTATACTATGATACGTGATCATACGAGTGCATAGCCTTGGGTTTGTGAGTGGCAGCAACAGACATTCCACAGGGAATGTTTCAACAGAAATAAGAGACTAGGGGGAGTCATCAAAGCAAAACAAACAAGGATCAGTTAACCTCAATTTCATGGTTGTTCAAGGGTTTTGTAATTTTGGAGTTTGCCGGACATTGCAGCCATATTCCTGTTTGGTTTCTCAACTAGTCCTCTCCCGTTCTCACGTCGTCGTGACCATGAGAAAATGAGTAATGTTAGGCCTCCCCCAAAAATATGAGCAACATTAGAGCCTGTTTATTTTAATGAAAAATATTTTTTATATAAATAATTTCATTTACTTATGATTATAGTATTAAGATAGCAAAAAATATTATATTCAATGTTAAATGTGGCATGTGTGTAAAAAATATATTTTATTTTAAAAAGAAGTTTTTTTTTTTCCTACCGTTATAATAATGTACTTTGTTTTTTCCGTAATAGGTAAGGCCCTAAGCCCAAAGGAAAATTACAATCTAACTACCTAAGAGGTAGAAACCCTAAAGACATCAGTAGCCAATAGACAGCTTCTATCAGTAGGAGGATTATCTCAAATGTCTAGTCCTAGCTCATACTTTAAATTATGGACAGCTGGCCAGTTCATACATTGATTTCCTTCCCTTTGAGTGTGTCAGATTCAAACCTGCCAACTTTGTTATATAAGACTTTTGACGCCGGTAAAACGAAGATTTATATTTCAGAGAAGCTCGCTTTCCTCCGGTGAGCATGGATATAAGAAGCTTGGAGTCTGACTCCAAAACAATCATCTTAAAGCCTAACCTTTAAGCCAAATTGAGCTCATTTACCGCACTCCATAATTCAGCCACAAGGGAAGAATCAATGCTTAAATTACAAACAATACCTTCTAAAAGTGTAGTCCCAACTCATACTTCAAATTATAGGAAGTCAGCCAGTTTGCATTTTGATTTCCTTTCCTGAAATTGTGCCATATTGAAACCTGCCTACTTTGTTGTATAAAACTTCAATAAAATAAAGATTTATACTTCTTGTCTGATTCCAAAACAATCATCTTAAAACCCAACCTCCAAACCAAATTGAGCCCATGCACCGCACCCCATAATTCAGCTATAAGGGATGAACCGATGCCCAGATTACAAACAATACTTCCTAATCATCTACCCTCCTTATTTCAGATAATACTGCCACATCCTGTAAGACTCGAATTAATTTTAGAAGCTTTGTCAATATTGACCTTAATCCAACCACATTTCAAAGATGGCCATCAAACTTCCACTATATTTCTAAGCTTCAGTAAAACTTTCACTTCTATCGATCTGGTCAATTGAATGTGGTTCACATGCCACAAAATAGAACGCATTGGATTACCAAGCTGTAGAAAATCAATATCAATTAGTCGCCTATTTCTCCGTTTTCATGTTATTATTTTTGCCCAAAATATATAAAGCATGAAGCTCCTTTACTTACATACAAAGAGATTCACCTAATATCTTTATATTTTGCCCCAAAGTGACGCTTAGTTTCCAAGATCATACATTATCAATAATAGTAATATTTTTAAAAATATGATTCCTAATAATGTAATTATCGAGAATGTCATATTGTTATGTTTAATTTAACTAAAAAAATTCTTGAAATTATTACAATATAGTGCTTTAATCAATTTGTATACTCTTTAAAATATTATTAAATTATAAAAAAAATCCTTACTATTAATTGAGTAGTCAATTACATTTGATGGAAATAGGTAGTGATCAATAAGTAGAGGTAAGGGCAAGAAATAAGGGTGGCAAACAGATGAATTGAATTGGTTCATATAAGCCAACATAAAAATTAAACCAAAATTTGGGTGATTTGATTTATGATTTGATCTATGAATTTGCGGATTTTGACTACAAAGCCTATAAAATAATTCACATAAGCCTATGGTTAAAATATATCAAATTTTAAACAATTCAATTTACTCAAATTCAAGGATTGATATCTATTTTGACACCCCTAGTAAGTAATGGTTAATGACATTAAATAATAATGAGTAATGGATAACAATAGTAGATGATGAAAGATAGTAGTTAACCATTATAAATAATAATAAGTGGTGATTAATAATGGTAAATAATTGTGAACAATGATCAATGACAATAAGTAAAGATAAGCATTGTCCAATGATAGTGAATGACAAGAGGGGTGAGTGACAATAGATAATTGTTAATGGTAATAAATGATAATGAAATAAAATGGTGATATTTAGAAGAATTTGCAAAATAATCATTTTATATAATTAAAATATTCTTATAACATAAAAGTACGAATGTATAAGATACTTACTTTTCTCATAAAAATATTTTAGAAAAATACTATATTAAAAATATTTATATTTTAAGAAATATTTAACTTGATTTTGAATCAAATATTAAAATATAATAGTTTTATGAAATTTTCCTCAAAATGTAAAAAGATTTTACGAATGAAAGAACTTAAAAATCTAAAGCTGAAATTTGGATCTATTATTTTGGCGGTATATTTGAGGAAAAACTATTTGAGAGATCTCGAATATACTATGATTGATTCAATTATGATACGGTCATTTGACCAAATTAGGCTGACATGGCCACACAATGGTCAACTAATAACGAGGTAGGCCCAGGACTGAACAGCTATCATTTACCTTTAAGCTTCACATGCTTTGTCTCCCTCATTTCTCGTTATCTAACAAAACTTCAACCACCATCTTCTGGTTACGGAAAAGGGTGGGCGAATCTACCTCTAAGCACACATGTAATAATAATAGTAATATTAATAAAATATAATTATATTCTTTACTATTACATATATAGTCAAAAATTAACATTTTCTATTGATACATTTAAGTTTCATTTATTTTATCAAAAAATATTTTTTTACAAAAAATATCATTTATGTATATATTAATAACGTAGTAATATGACACTTATATATATAATTAAAAAATAATACATAAAATTATAATGATGAAGAAAAGATGAATCTATTTTTTTAAATTATTTATATTTGACATTAAATAAATAAAATATTTTTTATCTTGATATTTTATAGAAAATATATTCATCAAAATAAATCAATCATAATATAGTAATCTTCCATAGTACCTTAAAGTTTTTTTACCTCTTCAATGTCATGAGGTGGAATTTATGATGTTATGTTTTAGGTGATTTGTCAATTTTATTACAAATAATCTCATTACCAAAAATAAATAGAAAAAAATTCCTTTCTAACAAAGGGACGATAATAACAAATTAAGAAAATTTAAACATGAATCCTACTTCACAAAAAAAAGTTAATATTAAATAAAAAAATCAGCATTGTTAAAGAAAAATAAAAATAAAAACCAATCATACGATATTAGTGTTTAACCCATATTATATTATAAATATTTAATATATGTTAGGTTTGATTAAATTCTAATTGTTATCAATTTATGATTATTTCCTATTATAAGTTATCTTTTTATTTAAGTTATGTTTCTTGTGTTATAGTGAAAATGATATTCCTTATATTTTTAGGTTATAAATATTTATATTAGTTAAAAGTTTAAAATATAATAGAGATATGATGTGAATATCTAGAAGGGTTATATGAAAATTCTTATAAAGATTTTAAAGAAATGTAGGACAGTGATTATAAAGTTGTGAGGTTATAGTAGAGAGTCTTTACACATATTATCATGTAATTCTAATGATATAGTAGATTTTTTCTCATCTATAATTTTTCTTCCTAGAATTTCAAAATTTTTCACATTAAATTATTTTTGTTTTTTATTGCGTTATTCTAATTAATATAGTTACTTGATACTTATTTGTTTAGAAAGAAAACATTTTCCCTCAACAACATAACGTATGTCCATAATAGTTTCATGATAAAGAAAAGTGTGGGGATCTACCTTCAAAACTTTGGATATAAGAATTTCATCTCATTGAGTT
Organism: Sindora glabra; assembly: GCA_020226215.1. Taxonomy (NCBI): domain Eukaryota; kingdom Viridiplantae; phylum Streptophyta; class Magnoliopsida; order Fabales; family Fabaceae; genus Sindora; species Sindora glabra. The sequence continues at coordinate 41,586,270 of CM035229.1, forward strand.
TGTCATGTAATTCACAAAAAAGCAAAAGTATTGATAAATATAAATAAAAAATGTGTTAGCTTTTAATTTAGAATTTATTGCAAAATAAAATAGAGATAAAATTATTCCTAAACAAGTATGACTTGTTAATTTAAAAAAATACTTTCTATAGATAACTTTGACCGTATTGAAGAAGAAACAAAGATCAATTTAAAAGTATAGATGGTAAAATGGCATCTGAAAAGTAAATACAAAGGCGACAATATTCATGTGTTTATCCACTTTTCAAGCAATTCTATAGTATTACAAATTTAACTCTAGGTAGTGAATGAACTACTTTACACAAATCTTATAGATTTACAAATTGCTATGTGAGTTTCAGGTTTTGCCTGATAAGTTAGTAAGTAGGCGAAAGTTGAATCTAGATTACACATTACTCTTCCATTAATTATGCTAGAGTTTTGAGTTTATGAAAGGTTAAATTGAAAAAAGGAATTATCAATCACTCAGATCTAAGATTGAAAAGTAAATAATAAGAATATAGATATACCTTATCCTATACATTACACTAGTAAATTGTAAAGATTATTGTTTAATATATCAATAGAGCATTCCCTTCAAAAAGAAATGCCTTGGACTAATAGTAGCTCCTTAAATCACAACAAAGATCAACTAGAAAGATGCTGGATTGGATTCCTATTAATGATATAAAATTTTCAATACATAGGGTACGAGTATTTTTAAATGCTACATGGAAACTACATAAAACCTTTAAGTTGATTGGGAAGCATGGCTAATACTATGTGATTGAGTTTGAAAATTAAGCAAATAGATATTTCATTCAGATGCATGGATCGTGGACAATTTAGGGAGCTGTGATAATTTTTACTTCTAGCAAAGAAATATAATTTTATCAAATATAGTGGTTTCAAAGATATCACTATAGGTTCAGTTTTGAGGCCTTCCCTTTAAATACCAAACATTTATGTTTACACAGTACTTAGCCTTTATTATTAGGAATTATATAAAAGGTGATTAGAATGATAAATTTCTTGAAAATCTAAGATTTACTAAGGTAAAGTTGCTCATCAACATTTAAAAACCTCTACAATAAGGTTTGTTTTAAGACTTAACACTAGAGAATGGACTTAGATTCAGTGTCATTATGATTTGATTTTCTAGCTATGCTTTCATGAAGGATGAATCAAACATGTTAACTATGATTATCACTAGTCCAGACAATAAGTTGGCAAAGCTTTGAAAAGATAACAATAGAGAGTTTACTTGTAAATAATGTGTTGTCTGGGGTAGAATTAACTACTGTGCATTTTGTTGCAAAGGCTCAAACATTCTATCATCATCCATTTAAAAGGATGATAAGAATTAGGATGGTTTTTAAATATGGAGTCATTAGATATAGACTGTTATATGATATTCCACATAATACAAATGATATGTCACCTAATAAGGAGAAATTATGAATAGAAAGGAATATGATGATGATTTTTGAATTGTAAATATTGTCATAAATTAATATAACCTCAAAATATAGTGAGAATCCTTTAAATTCTCCAATTCCAAATGTTTAAATAGATATGAAGTTTAAAGTTGCACCAAAACCACCATTTAACCTACAAATAGTGGTAAAACATTTTTTTGCAAATTGTAGAATGAAGGCAAGGATAAGAAACTTAGAGTATTCAAAACACATTCCTTTTTACTTAATTTAATTCATAAGATCATTTACAACTAAGTGAGAATAAAAAAATTATAGTAATTGAAGAAGATATGGAACCAATATCTAGTAGCATAGCAAAGGTAAAAGCATAAAGCTTCATACTTTAGATGGATGTTAATGCTAGTGGAATACAAATTCATAGTGGAGATATTCCAAGGCAGATTTCATAGAAGTTAATAGATAATAATTGATCCTAGCTTCAATAAGATAGAACTAGTCAAAATATTATGCAAATAAAAAAAGGTTTACAATAAAATGATGGCACAACATAGCATACTAACAATATTAATACCATATAACAAATTTAGAATTATCCATTTAAAGTTACTATCCCATACTAGAATAATTAAGTTGCTTTAAATACAAATACTTAGCAACATGTAGTCAAATTACTAATGCCTACTAATTGAGCCTGAATAGTAGTAGAAGTTAGGTGGAATCCAAAGCTTAGTACTAATATGTAAAGGACTTACAACAAAGCTAAATACAAAGTTACCTAGTTTTAGAATTCATTACTACTAATATGCTTAATACAAAGTAACCTTGAAAAAAAAATGTGACTTTTATTTCGTTAGGTCTAAAAGATTGAAAAAAATAGAATACAAAGATTTTAAAGGATAATTTATTGTTTTCCACATTTATAAACATAACTTAGGATCCTATAATTACATTTGTATATGATGAAGAGGATTTAACATCAGAATGGGTAATTGAAGCATTAACAAATCAGATAAGGAGACTTACATAGGGTTCAAGGAAGTTGTACCTCAATAACTTCCCTTACAGCTTTCCTAGGTGTAATTAGTATACTCTTTTAGAATGTATAAGGCTTAGGTTGTGCCTCTATGTTCCAAGGATTAAAATAACTCACCAAATAAGAAGGATATGATATTTTTTTTTCTCATAGAAACCTTACAAAAGTAAAATAAATTAGAAAAGAAAATGAGAAGTTTGAGATTTAGATCATGGTTTTGTGTAAAACATATAGATAGAAAATGAGGAAGCTTGTGGCATGAGCAAATCATATCAAGTTATTAATTACAAATAATAACCCTAGTATGATTTATGTCAATATTTTATGTCATGGACATAGTATTATATATGTTTCCCTTATATATGGCCTCATTCCTTTAATGATAGAAAAAATTACTAGGAGAATTTATCTTACCTAATAATCAATGTATCCTAGAGTTAGTTATATATTAGAGATTTTAATCAAGTTTTGCACCTTGAAAATAAGTTAAGTTCTTCTCCAAGTATCTAAGATACATAAGAATTAGAAAATTTTTGAATAAGATAAATACTAATGGATATTTTACCAAATAGGTTTATTTTCAAAAGAGGATAATCTTTAGCTCTCAGTATGAACTAACTTCCTCTTAACGACGATTTGATATATCATAATTTATCTGCTAGATATTTTACCAAACAAAGGGTGGTTCACATGGACCAATAATAAAAAGGAAGAGTTTAATTTATAGGAAAAGATAGATAAGGCTACTTGTAATTCTAACTGGATGATAGAATTCCCTAGTACAAAGCTAGATATTTTACCCTTGTACTCTTTGAATCATGCCCCTTGTTACTTAGAGTGGACCAAGATACCTTATATAAAAAAGCTAGTTTAGATTTCAAAATTATTGGTTAATGCATAAAGGTTATTCAAATTTCTTAAAGAAATATTGGAGTGTAAAATTTCAAGGTTCCATAGCTTAGTCATTATTGTAAAAAAATAAAGTTGTTAGAAATGTACCTTAAGTTGCTGCTAATTAAGTAGTCAATGGACAAAGTCCTTAGGAATTTTATTTATAGCTTGATTCTAGGAATTTATTAAAATATATCTTGATATCAATCAATTATCTTGTTTTATTATTATGTTTCAAACTCTATATATGGAGTAATGTAGTGAATAAATAGTATACACTTCCAAGAAAAATATATAGCTCTATTTCTCTCATGTTCCTTTATTCTCATGTCATATAATAACAATTTGGTATTTGAGCTTTTATCTTGAGGAATTTGTGAGTTGAGTGAGTCTAAACACAAACTAGAAACATAAAAAACCCAAACCTAAAAACATAACAAGCTTCAAAAAAATAGAAACTAAAACAACATTCTCTCATATTGCTCTACCAATTTTTAATAGTGATAACTATCAAGCTTAGGCTATTAGAATGACAATCCATCTTGACGCATTAAATCTTTAGGAAGCTATAAAGGAAAACTATGACATTCTATCATTGTCAATGAATCCAACGATGACTTAACTAAAGACCCATAAAGAGAAAAAGACTAAGAAGTCTAAAGTTAAAGCATGTCTGTTCTTTATTGTTTCAAGCACTATATTTACAAGGATCATCAATTTAAAGTCAGTGAAGGCTATTTAGGATTACCTTGAAAAGGAATACCAAAGTAATGAAAGAATAAAAAATATACAAGTGCTTAACTTGATTAAGAAGTTTAAAATACTGAAAATAAAGGAGATAGAAACCACCAAAGACTACTCTGATAAGTTATTGGATATAGTCAACAAAGTGAAGTTACTAGGTAAAAACTTTTCTAATGAACAAATTGTGCAAAAAACTCTAGTCACTTTGCCTAAAAAGTGTGAGTCTAAAATTTCTTTATTAGAAGAATCTAAGGATTTGTCAAGGGTATTCTTGGGAAAATTAGTGAATGCATTACAAGCCCAAGAGCAAAGGAGAATAATGAGAAAGGAGAATCCGTGGAAGATGCTTTTCAAGCAAAGCTAGCAAATTCAAGAGGAGGCAAATATAAGAAAAACAACGATAAGAAGAAAAACAATAATATTAGAAATAATAACCAAAATGAGACATATCCAATTTTCCCATATTGTAAAAAAATGAATCGCTTGCAAAGGAAGTGTTTGTGGAGACCTAATGTTGAATGTAGGAAATGTGGCACTATTAGGCACATGGAGCAAATTTACAAGTCTTAATAATATGAAAAGGCAAAAGCATCTACCAAGCAACATTAAAAGGAGTAGCTTTTTATTACAAGATGTTTCACTACAAATAACAGCTCCAATGATTCCTAACTGATAGACTATGGCTACAAGAACCATATAACTAACAACCAAAAGCTTTTTAAAGAGCTTGAGAAAATTATCATTTCCAAAGTTAGAGATAGTGACTTTATTTTAGTCAAAGGTAAAAAGACAATGGATATGGAAATTCCAATAAGTTTAAAGTATCTTGCCAATGTTTTACAAGTGCCTAATATTGACTAAAATCTACTTAGTGTTAGGCAACTAATTAAAAAAGTTTTCAAAATCATATTTGAAGATAAATAGTGCTTGATCAAATATGCAAAAGGCAGAGATATATTTAAGGCGAAAATAAGAGCAAAAAGCTTTGCTATAAATTAAATGGAAGATGAGTAAGTAGCACTTTTAAGTATTGAAAGCAATGTAGAATTATGGCATAAAAGGCTCAAACATTTCCATCATGTTGGAGTTCTATATATGCAGAAACATAATTTGGTGAAAGGTGTGCCATTGCTAAAAAAATAAGACAATTGATTGTGTAGCTTGTCAATATGACAAGCAAGTTAGAAAAACATCCCTCAAATAGTATGAAAAGCAACACATAAGCTATAACTTGTACATACAGATGTTGGAGGACTAAAAAGAACATCATCTCTAAATATTAACAAATAATATATTACATTTAATGATAATTATACTAGATTTTGCTAGATTTATTTCCTTAAATTCAAATATAAGATTGCTAATGTATTTTAGAAATATAAAGTACAAGTGGAGAGTCAAAGTAGTTGTAGGTTACACACAATAAGATTAAATAATGGAAAGTTCTATGAAGAAATTGATGTTAAGCACCAACTCACAACACCTTATACTCCATAACAAAATAATGTAAATAAGAAAAAAAAACAAAGTATCATGGAAATGACAAGGTGTATGTTGCATGAGAAGGAGTTACAAAAGAAACTATGGAAAGACTGTAAATATTATGGTTTTCTTACTAAATAGATAGCCAACTAGAGTTTTACAAAAAAAAAAGGTCCATTTGAAGCCTAGTTTAGTTACAAACTAGATTTACAAAATCTAAAAAATTTTAATTATCTTTGTTTTTCTTATATGCCATAGGTAAAAAGAGACAGATTTGATAAGAAGGCAAAATCAAGAGTTTTCATTGGACATAACAGCTCTTCTAAGGCTTACAAAATTTTCCAACCACAAAATGAAAAAATTCTTGCAAGTAGGGATGTGAAGTTCATGAAGGATAAATAATAGAATTAGGATGAGTCAATAAAAAAGTAATTGCCAAGGATTCTATAATACTTTGATAATAATATAGATAATATCTTAGTTAGAAGTATAAGATCCTTATCTAGAATTTATGAAAGAAGCAATGTTGCTATCTTTGAGCCTACAGAGTTTAAAGAAGTAAAGAAAGATGATAAGTGGATTAAAGGATAATTGAAAAAAATAACACTTAGGAGTTGGTGGACAGAACTCAAAACAAAAAGTTCATTAAAGTCAATTGAATTTATAAAACTAAACTTAATGCATATAGCTTTATAAATAAATACAAAGTTAGATTAGTCATGAAAAGGCATAATTAAGTGCTTAGAGTGGATTTTTCAAAAACTTTTACTCTAGTAGCATGCTTGGATACAATCAAAATGTTCTTGCTTTGGCTGCATAAAGGGGATGGAAGACTTATCAGTTAGATATAAAATCTACTTTTTCAAATGGTTATCTTCAAAAGGATATTCATATAAAGTAGCCTCAAGGATTCCAAGACAAGGAATAAGAAAAAAAGGTCTACTTGTTTAAAAAGGCCTTATACAGTTTTAAACAAGCTTCTAAGGCCTAGAACAATAGGATTGATGAATATCTTTAAAGCTTTAGATTTGTTAAAAGTCAAAGTGAAGCTACATTATATGTAAAGGAAATAGATGCTAACTTAATTATAGTTTTTATTTATGTTGATAATCTTCTTGTAATAGAAAACAATAAGATATTGGTGAAAAAGTTTAAAGCTAAAATGCTTGAAGCATTTGAGATAATAAGCCTTGGTTTGATGTCCTACTTTCTAGCATAGAGGTAAAATAAAATCATAATGGAGTCTTCATAAGTCAAAAGAAGTGAGTAAAGGAAATACTCAAGAAATTTGACATGGAAGATTACAAAAATACTAGCATACCAATAAATCAAAAGGAGAAATTCAACAAAGAGGATGGAACTTAAAAAGTTAATGAAAGCTAATATAAGAGTCTGATTTATTGCTTAATGTATTTCACAACCACTAGACATAATATTTGTAGTAATCTTGCTCTCAAGATTCATTTATTATGCTAGTAAAGTCAATTTTCAAGTTTTCAAATAGATTATATGATATATCAATGGCACAACAAATTATTAAATATTCTTGTTGTCAATTTTTTAAACTTCATGATTATTTTGATAATGATTAGGTAAGTTTTGTTAATGATATAAAAAGTACAATAAGATTTTTTTTTTAGTTTTGGATTAAGAATTTTTTCATAAAGCTCAAAGAAACAAGAGGTGATAGCTCAAAGTATAGCAAAAGCAGAGTACATAGCAGCAAATGCTACTATAAACCAAGCAATTTGGATAAGAAAAATACTTACAAATTTACACATGCAATAAAATAAACTAACAAAGATTCATGTAGATAACCAAGTTGTAATTGCAATTTCAAATAATCCTATTGTCCACGGGAGGAAAAACATTTCAGGGTTAAATTGTATCACTTGAGAAAAGAATAGAATGCTAATGAAATTAAGCTATTTTTTTACAAGGTTGAGGATCAAATCATAGATATGTTAGCCAAAGCTTTTTCAAAATCTAGATTTGAAGTCTTAAGAAACGAATTAGGCCTTTGCAATTACTAAGGTAAGAAGCAGTGTTGGAAACGTGTCTTAAGTTGCTACTAAATAATTGATCAATGGATCAATTCTTTAGAAATTTCATTTTATAGCTTAATTTTAGGAATTCATTAAAACATGGCTCAATATCAGCCAATTATCTTGTTTTATTATTATGTTTCAACTTTATATATAGAGCAATGTAGTGAATAAATAGTGTGCACTTCCAAGAAAAACATATAGTTATGTTTCTCTCATGTTCTTTTGTTCTTATGTCATATAACAAAAAAAACTAATTAACAAGTAACTTACTTCTTTAGATAAAATTTAGTTTAGGTCCATTAAGAAAAGAACCTAAGAACTTGAACATAACTTGCAGGACCTACAAGAAAATCCAATGTCAAAACTCCACAAGCAAGAAGAAAATAACATCAAAACTTAATTAAAGATGTTACTTAATTATAAGAAATTAAGTGGGCGCAAGGAGCACAAGAGCTATAATTAATACAAGTGATCGTAATATGAAATATTTTCATGCTGTAGCAAATTATCAAAGACAAAAAAGAAGAGTTAGTGTCATCCAATTAGATTCTGGAGAATGACTTATTGAACTAGAGTTGATAAAATAGAATATTATAGACCTTTACAAATCATTATTTACCAAAGATTTACATAACTTAAATATATTAGCATGCTTGGAGGAAGTTAACTTACTTGTTTTAAATGTGATACAATAATAGTTGTTAAAGCCATTTACCAAAGAGGAAATTGAGCAAACAATGTTGTGACTTGCATTCAAATAAAGTACTTAGGCTAAATAGATTAATAAAGAGGTTTTATCAATATGATTGGGATATAATAGGACTAAGTGTCATCCATATGGTTTTCTTCATTCTTGCAAAAAGGTTTTTTACTTAAAGAATTGAATCAAACATATATTTCACTAATCCTAAAAAGAATGTATCAAGAAATCACTAAGGATTACAAGCTTACTAGTTTAGCAAATATGGTTTACAAAGTGATATCCAAAGTGCTAATTAAAAGGCTTTAACTAATATTAGATCAAGTGATTACCCTTTTCCAAAATGCCTTCATAATAGGTAGGAACATACATGATAACATTTTGTTATCTATAAAATTGGTACATAAATTATAACATAGTAAGGAAAAAATTATATTTTGGCAGTTCGTAAAGCTAACATACATAAAGTATTTGATGGCATGTCATACGAATTAATTAAAGTAGTTTTGAAGAAAATAAGGTTTCCACCTTCATGGATTTAGTTGATCATGCATTGTATAACTATGACAACTTACAAAGTTATAGTTAATAGGCAACCTTCTTAAGTAATATAACCCTAGAAAGGCCAACATTAAGGTGACCCATTATCTTTGCTAATTTTCATCCTTGGTACTAATATTTTATCTTGTATGTGGAGTAAAATGAAAAATAATCACAAAATCTAAATTCCAAAGGATGAAAATTATGAAAAATGCCTCTAGTATCACACACCTAATGTATACTGATGATTTAATTTAATTTTTTAAAATCACTAATAATTCATTTAAAATGCCACAATAGGCATTAGAATGGTATAGTCAAATATTAGGCCAAAAAATAAACAAAGCAAAATCTACATTAATGTTTAGTCCTAATACACCTAAGCAATTTAAGAAACTCTTAGGTAAAGGATTTGAAATTAAAGTTTAAAACACAATTGGAAAATATTTAGGGGCACCACTTGTAGGAGATAGAAGGCAACATCAAAGTTTTTACTTGCAGTTGCTATCTAAAATTAAAGATAAATTACAAAATCAGAAGATTTCTCTTTTGTCTCAAGTTAGTAGGTTAACTTTTTATAAAGCTATCTTGAATGCTTTGCCCATTTATAAAATGGTAATGATTCTTCTGCCAACCAAATATACATAGAAAATGGCTATAGCTATGACTAAATTTAAGTGGGGAGATATGGATGATAAGAAGATTATTCATTTAACAAGATGGGATGAACTATGCTTACTTATTAAAGAGAAAGGATTAGGTATTAGACAAATGGATCTATTTAATCAAGCTATAGCAACCAAACAATATTGGAGAATCTTGCAAAATCCAAATTTGACGGTTAGCAAGTGTATTATTCAAAAGGCAAAGGAAATTTGGAAAACATATGTAATGTTTCCACTACAACATTATAGAGATGGAGAGTAATAGTTAAGGCAACGAGGTTTTTTCAACCAATTATGTCAATATGAAACATATTAACCTAAGTAATAAGTACTGGTAGGAATTTATCAAGCTAATTCATGAAGTTTTTTCAACTGTTAACCAATTGATTAATTAAGAATATAGTATATGGAATGTATCTACATTTCAAAAAATCTATCCAAACTAGGTGGTTAATTTACTAAGTAAAACCCCTATTGGAATTTTTAGGGGCTAAGATAGATTAATCTAGACAAGACATGCAAGTGTAGCATACACTATAAAATATGGATACAACTTTCTTTTGGCTCAACAAAATTATTCTTAGCATAGAAGACAATAACAAAATCATGCTTAGGAAAATTTATGGAAAATGCAGTTACCTTCAAAGATTTTGATTTTGATATAGAGACTTTGTAATTATCTCTTACCTTTACACACAAAGCTAGTGCATCATCATATTTAAATGAAGATTAGTTATCTAATGTGCTCACATGGGACTAAGGATAGTATCTATCTTTTTTTACTGTGTCTATATGCCAAAGCCATATAATTTGGATTTCCTTTCTCACTGAGATCAAAGTATCTATTAAATGAAAGGTCAGAATCATGGATAATAGAGAAAATAATGGATCTATCACACTTATCACAATAACAACAATATATAATCCAACTAATATTTACTACTTTAAGGTTTATTTAGTTCATAAGAAATATAAGAGTTTTTAGAAACAAATGAAACTAGCCATTAGAACTGACTAGGGATATTCAAATGCATTTAATAAATATTATGAATGCATTTTGAAGAAAAGAATGTATAGAAATCAATATTAGGAAAATCAAGCCTTAAAAACAATCATTAACTATAAAATATACTGGACTCAAAATACTAGCCTAGAAAATAAAGAAATTCAAAAAAAGCATATGACAAGTGGAAATGAGATGTTAAGATATTAATTATGGAACAAACTAAATATGTAGGAATAGTACTATATGAAAGGCAAAGACAGGAAAACTCTTTGCAAAACTCATTTTCTTATTTGATTATAGTCGTGCATTATATGTTAAATAATTTGCAAACTATATATAATTGATTAATAAAATAGGATTACTATTGATTAGGCCTGTATGACTTAACTAGTGGGCAATTAGGTACTTAGCCTAATACAGATAACATGGACATGGATCTTATGATAGACAGGATCCACAACTTAGATTAATTTATAAATAAGGGGTCCCCATCTCACATCTTTGTGGTATAAGGTTTTGAGTGCTCCATCAATTTACTCTATTATGCAGATGTAGAAATTGCTAAGAGAGTTAATCCTTTGTTTTATTTTATATGGTGATAACACTAAGAGGGTTTTGAATGCTCTATCAATTCACTCTATTATGCAGATGTAGAAATTGCTAAGAGAGTTAATCCTTTGTTTTATTTTATATGGTGATAACACCGAGAGATGGATTTATACGATATAGGTATGTCATCTTTCATAATTATTTTGTAATTTATTTTTTTAATTTTTCTCATACTATAATATCAAAGTCAAGATCAGAGAATATTACAAAATTATAATTATAATTTTTTTTAATTTCTTTCAATTAGTATTAGAACTAGGTTAAGTTTTTAATTATGACTGAGAGTTCTATATAATTTTAATGTGATTTTAGAATTAAGTAATATTAGAAATTTTGTTATGGATGTTTTGGATTGTTTTTACAATTTTCTACATGAGAACTCAGGAATAAAAAAATTACATAAAAAATATATATATTTAAAATTCATAATCTTTAAGTAAAAAATATTACACAAAACACTTAGGAATAGAACCTTGACAAACCTTATTCATACTGTATTGTGGATAATTTTAGAGAATTGTTATTGTGTGGATATATGTGTTTGTTAGTTCCAAAGGAATGATATTCAAAATTAAAGAATATATGAATATTGTCATAGTAATCTTGAAAATCAAATTCTTATAGATAATTGATACAAAACCAAAAAACTTGATAGAGATTACATAAAAAAAGGGCGAAAACGGAGGAAACCTATTTAGAAACCTCCATTGATGAATTTGAAAATTTGATAATGGAATATGGATAAACAGGATTAGACCTTTAAGGAGATTAATATGCTGGAGAAGTTCTAAAGTGCCATTTTGGCAATTTTGAAACTATAATTTTTTGGGAGATTCTAAGTAAAAATCGTAAGGCTGGGCAATGGAAAATTAAGGAAGAAAATTTGGGCAAGAAGCTATAGAAATCATGCAAGAAATCACATGAAAATTGGCTTAGAACCATTGGGTCGCATATAAGGTCAAAATCGGGTTGCATAGACTCGTAAACAGCTTTCTCAAGTTAGAAAATGCACCACAGTGTGTGGGTGTGTGTCATTTAGTCGCACAATCGGCACATGGTGGCCATGCGTGGCCATGCTAGTGGTAGCTTACAACAGTGTGCATATCACTATACTCCATTCTGAGCATTTCTCAATAGGCATTTTTTTAGAATTTTTTGAAATAAAAATAACTTTGATTATTTTTTTTCTTTTTATTTAAATATCCAAATGAGTTTATTTTAAGCCAAAAATTTTACTATGTATTCTTTGTTATATTATCCAATTTTTGGAATTTTTATGAAATTTTTGGATATTATTGTATATTTTAATAACTTTTACAATTTTATTTGTTAAAAGAAAATTATTAATAAGGAAGTTAGGGAAGTAAAGGTGTAGGTTATAGAAGGAAGAGCAAAATGAAAAAAAAATTATAAATATTTTCTATACTTATTTACTTAAATTTAATTATAATTAACTTTAAAATAATGCTACTTGCACTCCCTTTCCTTATTCCTCCCTCATTTTTCTTTCCTTATCAAGAAAAATAACTTTTGAACTTTTAAAAAATAGGGCTACATCAGTCTACTTTTCTTAATATAATAAAGATAGTGAAAGTGAAGTAAATGTTAAAGAGTGTAAATAGTATTATTCTTAACTTTAAAGCATCCTTACTCATTTATCTATAAATCATTCTTATTTATTCATCCATAAATCAATTCACATGCAAGGAAAATTAAATTGTAACCTATTATAATTAATTGTTTTTATATAAGATATTTCAAATTATAATAGGTGTAACAGAGAAGGAATATTGACCTTGATAATTGGGTGAGCCTTCAACTAATGCTATAAAGTATTAATGCATGTTTAAGATGGCTTTTGGGTTGCTCAAAATTAATTTTAAAACTTATAATTGATTTAATTATTTTTTATAGAGAAAATGGACAGATTCATTCCTTAAAAGATAAGCATGACATCAAATTGGTTATACAATATTGGTTGAATCTTATTTTATTAAGATTAATGGGAAAAATTAATAGAAAATTCAATTCATGTCATTGTACAAAATAAATGCATGGGGGGGGAGGAAAATTTTAAGTTGATTATTATCATAAGAGGTTTTGTCATTCACCAATGGTTATTATCACATCTTTTATTTTCTCGATGTCTTACACATGTTTTTAAATTTATCTTATTACAATTCATTCTATTTCTGCTAGTGATGTTGTCTAAATACACATAAGAGGCTTTACGGATATTTGTTTTTCTGTCAATAAACAATAATAGTGATTTTATAGAAAATAAATAATTAAAGATGTAATTTTGTTTCATCTCACATTATTCCATGTGTGCAACCCTCCTTTGCTTTCCGGTATACAATCCATTACAATCTCGTTTGAGTTTTTTCTCACCTCGACTTATGGCATAACTTCTAAGAATTTATTTTAGGAAAGGCAAGTGGCTGTAATTATTTGAATATTTTTGTTTATATCTTAAAAAATTAGTTAGAAAATTATTCGTATAAAAATCGAATAACATAAGAAGGTAAAGGACAATGATAATTATAAAATAATGTTTGTCTGTAAAATTCCTGCACATATCTCGCAAATTAAGAAAATACTTTTTGATGTTTTGATGTTATAATTTTTTTTTTTTACTCCATATTGATTTTGCTCATATTTTCCTGATCTCATTTCTTCATTTATTCATTTAGGCAACAAATATATTTTGTTGATCACTATGATGCACTTGGTATACTATTAGTCTAAATTACTAAATTTCATTCAATTATACAAAATAAATAAAATTAGATGAATGAAATTTAATGATTATATTTAGTGGTATACCAATTGTCCCATATATTTTTTGCTCTTTTGTTTTTACTTATCAAAAGCCCCAAAGCATTTCTTAAGCCAATATTAAAAATGTAGTTCAATGGAGAATGTACTATAAAATAGAAAACCAAAATAATAATTAAGAAAATTCATCACTAAAAGATTAGTATGACATTAAATTAATCTTAAATTTTTTACTCACATTAATTAAGGTAGTTTTTTGGTTTTTACAGAAAATAAGTTTTTGTGAGAAATTAAATTTCTTAAAAAGTAAATTCTTATATAAACTTTTTAAAAAGTGTTTAAAATTGTTTTTGTTAATATTAAGAAATTATCACTTTCCTACAAACTAATTTTTTGTATTTCGTTTGGTTATCATGAACTTCTTAAAAAGTATTATTAAAATGGCTAATATATCCTATAAAAAATATAAGAAATACCAATAGATTGTAATTCTCTCTAATTATCTTTTTTTAAATTATATTTCTAATCTCTCTTTCTATCAATTTTTTAAAATTGATAATTTTTTATTTTATATTTACTATTAAAAAATAAAATAGTTTTAAATAAAAATTAAAATATCTTTATATATATATATATATATATATATATATCTTAAATTATCTTAATATAATCTAAATGAATAAAAATATTAATTAATAATTCATTTGATAAATAATTAAATCTATCAAATATACACATAATAGATAAGAAATATGTAACTTCTTATTTTTATAATTGAATATTAAATAATAAATTATAAACATAAAATAATATAATAGGCATATATAACAAATATAATTATATTTAGAATTAAATTTCTATAATTATAATAATATTTTTTGACTATATTTATAATTTATAATTATGATTTTTAATATACAATATTCATTATGTTCATTATTAATTAATAAAATAATTCTATTTGAATGAGCTATATTTATATTTTATAATTAATAAATTATATTTATTATAATTTTCAAATAATGAAAACAAAATATTAAAGTGATCATTAAATGAATTAAATAAGGATAGTTTTGTATTTTTATTTATAAATGATATAGGAAGTTTTTCTTGCCAGATGGTGTGGATAAGTAATTTCAAGAAGTTCTTGAAGAATTCTACAAAAAATTTTATTTTCTCATTTTGACAGTTAATTATTAATTAAACGACTAATATGTTTCCTACTCTTCTTAGAACTTGCATTTCTCATATTACTTTCACAAAGTCAAACAATCTTTAAGTCTAATTTCATTAGTCCTTTTGTTAATCTTATTATATTCAAATGTTGTTAGTATAAAATTTCGATCTAAGTCATAATTATCTTTTGAAGATGAATTTGTCCATTTATTCTTCTTTATAATATCTTTAATGTTGTATTTAGATAAAATATTAAGAATTTTAAAATTTTGCATTTGAAAAGAGATGGCTTTACTTATTTCTTATAAATAAGAAATGATAGTTAATATAATATTTCAAGAGTGAATGTGAATTTGTATAATAACACTTATTGTGGTTAAATTCAAGAGCTTAAATTTTTTATTTAGAATGATTAAATAATTCATAAGTCCAATCTAGTTAGTGTCAAATAAAATATTTTAACCTATAAAACTTAAATTTCCTAATTATTGAATTACCAAGTTAAATATCTAGATCCAAACATTACATAATTGAATGTTAGAGATATTTTAATGTTAGTTATGTCCCAATTACAAGATTTATGTCTAAAAGTTATAGTTGGATCATAAATTATTGCATGGATTTTTTTTTTGTAAAGTGATTTTTCTATATACTATTTATTTGTAAATAAGTATTTCAATATCAATTATATCAATAATTAATTATGTTCATGATAAATTAACGTGTGTAACCACGCAACATGTTTTATGCCGTTGTTGGCGGGAGCTAAAGATAAAGGTTGATTGGCCTAATTAATCAAAGTGTAAACACACTCAACGATTATTTTAATTCTAATTCTAATTATATTATATGAAAATCGGAATCAAATTAGATCAGATGGTTCTGATGTCAGGCACGTGGACGTGGTTGACAGATTTGTCCAAAATCATTTACCCAAATGGAAAGAAATACAAAATTCATTATTTAATTAGCAATACGCTTTTCATCGATTTCAACTTTCAAACGTTAAAATGCTATTATGAAAATCATTGATGTTACGTAATATTATTGGATTATCATATTTAATTATTAATATATTATTATACAACGTGTAAAATATAACTTTCTAAAAAAATATAGATTTAATGAGTAATTAAATTTGATAATAATACCAAATACCATTACATTTATAATATATCAAAATCTCTTCCATACTATTATCTTTTAATAGTTTAATATATAAAAATTTATTTTAATCATTGTCAAATTGAATTTTTGTCAATTCAATTTGATATCTTATTAAAAATTTGTGTTAGTTTGGTCTTTATAAAATTAAAAATTTTTAGATTTTAATCCTTCTTAAACAATTTTTTGATAAAAAATTTGTATAAAATAATTAAAATTTAAAAATTTTTAATCTTATATGAATTAAATTAATATAAATTTTTAATCAAATATTAAATTAATAGAAATTCAATTTTACACAAATCAAAATGAGTTTATAGTCATACTTTAATCAAAATATCGTCACAATTTCCACGTTTAATTTAGTGATGCAGTAGTTTTAAAAATTTAATTTATTTTTTATTATTTTGAGACTTAATAAAAAATTATATATATATATATATATTAAATAAATTATTACTCTCCTTATCAAAACAAATTATCTTCACAGTAGGATTTCTTCATTTTTCACAGGTCATCTTCCAAATTTATGCAGATTTATTCATTAAATTAACACATGGTAACCAAATAAAAATATGTTATATTATTTAATTATTTAATAATTTAATTTATTATCATTATAAAAATATTTTACACTGTAATAAATGAGAAAAAATGTTAATTTATTAAAAAAATAAGAATACTTAAAGTTTTCACCTATAATTTTCATATTTTTTTAATAATAACACAAATATTACAATAAATCAAATTTAGATACTTAATTATTTCATTGTTAATTAATCATGTTGCAATTTCAAATGAAAAAGTTAAACAATGCACCGTTGGAATAAAACAAAAGGAAAATGTTGCAGAAATGAAGCAAAAGGTTTTGAATTTGTGAACGCAGACAAAAAAAGACAAGCACTCTAGTGCAACGCATCGGTTGGATTTCCAAGAAGGCAATAGTTATATTACAGCACTAAAAAATTATTCAACTCATTTCTCACAAAATTACTCTTTAGTCCTCTTCTCCTAGCCAGAGAGTTTGAAATGCATCTATCTATAACTAATCAAGCACAAGTCTGCACAGAGAGAGCACATAATAGCTTTAATTCAAACTTTCAAACTTCAAAACCCTCTCTCTCTCTCTTTCCAACTTATATAGCAGTTTCTGTATCCAGACAATTAGGTGATCATCATCAGTTTTCTGAATGTGCTTATGTTTTCTTCAAGGTGAGAGCTTCACATTCTTCTGTTCTTAAACTATATTTTCTTCTATGTGATCTTTGTTAAACTGTATTCTTAAAATGATTTTGAAATCATTCTGATTAGGGATTCAGATTTTCTTCATAATCATTCTTGTGTGCACTTTGTGAAGTGTTTCAAGTAATCATTTTGATTTGATTATGGAAGTGTGTGATTAGCTGTTGGGTTTTTTCTCTTTTCTGTGGAAAAGGTTGTTTTGTTCTTGTTTCTACCCTCATTGTGCTGTGATATTCGAAAAGTTTCATAAACTTTCTATTGTTTTCCTCCATTTTTTCCAGCTAACCAAACAGACATCCGGGTTGTCGTCATTCTGTCAAGATCTGATCTTTCTGGCATGCAAATGTTCCTCAACAGTGTTGACCGGTGTCTTGGAAATGTATTTTTTTTTTTTAATATTGTTTTTGTTTAAAATCTTTCTTTCCCAGGAATGCATTTTTTTATTAGGCTAAAGTTACACTCTTTTAATGGGTAATAAAGATTTTCCCCCCAAAAAAAATCCATGTAAATGTCTTTATTACTTTTTCAAAATTGTTCAATATTTTTTTCAAGGTTTTCTTTTCAGCGCAATACACTTATTAAAATTAAAATTTAA
Source organism: Sindora glabra (assembly GCA_020226215.1). Taxonomy (NCBI): domain Eukaryota; kingdom Viridiplantae; phylum Streptophyta; class Magnoliopsida; order Fabales; family Fabaceae; genus Sindora; species Sindora glabra. The sequence goes on from CM035229.1 coordinate 41,604,381, forward strand.
TTTAAAATTTATTGTATTTGTCTTAACTTTTTTGACAAAATATTGTAATTTTTTATTTGTATTTGTATTTGTATACTTTAACTAGCATAGGATGAAACTCTCACACTAAAGTTGCAATAATTTTTTTTCGAAAGGTTCGAACTTTTTTATGAAAAGAATATGCCTTGTCATGAAATAAGTTACAAAAGAAAGAAAATTTTTATTTTTATTTTTAATTAAAATTGTAAATTTGATATGAATGAGAATAAGAATTTTTTTTATAGTGTGCATGGAGGAGGAGAATGCTTTTTTAAGTCTACCATGAGCCATTTTTAGATTTCTTGTAATTTTTTTCAAATTTATACCTCACGCGCATGTAAGCGCGTCGGTTGTTATTAAATTGATCCTACTATTGCAGCTTCAATGACATGCATGCGCAACTGCATTAAGCTTTTGCTTGTGTCAGGAAGATTTGGATCTCAGAATCCCACTCCCCCGTATTTAATGGTGTCACCCAAAATCTATCATTTATTTTTTCAAAAATAATGTTTTCTCCGAAATAAATGCGGATGAATTATATTCATGTTCTTCAGAATTTTAAATTAATTGCACATTAACCTTTCTATTATTTAAAATATACATGTTAAAAAGTGAGTGTAAGTTTAAATAGAAAAATATCGGAAGTATATATAGAAATTCAAAAAGTAAAAGAGTATGACTATAATTAAATAAAATTTTAAGGAAGGTGAATATTATTTACCTTGATAATGATTTTGCTTGTGATTCTAACTTTATACATCTTGAATAAGTTGTAATAAACAGGTGTTTCAAAAGAATATTTAAGAGGCCAAATCTTTATGTTTTTAAGAAATCTCAAAGTTATTTCAGTATAAACTTAGGATTAGGAGCATGTTCCGTGTAAAAAGTAAAAAAGGGTGAAAGCATCGTCTGACCAAAAGGGGAAGAAATTGAGTTGGAGGTGCCATGCGTAGTCCTTTTTGACAAAATATAAGAAAAGGACTTATATATATGAGGCTTTGGGGTCACTTTTACTCTGCCCCAGTAAACCAAGTACCAATGTTTTGTTACTTTCTTTGCTTTCATTTCTGGTTGGAACATCTACTTGGAATGTTACTAGTTTCTTTAAAATTTAAGGCATGCTTTGGGGGATAAAATATCCTAATAATAATCATATCAAAATCACAGCAAAACAATTGGTTAGCTATCTGTTTTGCTTCTCCAGGTAGCAGTGAAATATCCAAGTGCCGGTGAAGAATATAGTTTTTTTTTCTGTGAATTTCCTATCAATTTCAGAAAAATAAAGACACAGTTTTTATTTTGAGACTTAATGCTTTTTTTTTTTAGTGGAACCCATAGTTTCAAACAAGAAAAAAAATTTATAATTATCTCTCTCTAAAATTCACTCAGTGCATTTTTTAGGATATGCACCGGATCCGTTTCCATATATATATATAAACGTACGTACGTATATGTATGTAAGAGGAATAAATCATAGTCATTGTATCTAATATTGAAGGGTTAAGATTAAAACATAAAGTTATTTAACATTTTTTAAATGATCATGTAATTTTCATTTATATTTTAATCCTACCATCAATGCAAGATCTACTAAGTACAATTCATTTCACACATCTCTTATATTGGGAGTTCTAGAGTGTGTTTGTTTGTGTTTTTTGTTCTTGAAAATAGTTTTATAAAATAGATTTCAAAAATAGTTTTTAAAAACAATAAAAATAAGGTGTTTGGTAAATTATTTTGAAAATACTCTTGAATTACAATAATACTATTAATGAAGCGTGTTTTGAAAACAAAAACAACTTTAAGTTGTTCTTGTTTTCCTGTTTTTAAAACACATGTTGTGAAAACAGTTTTTAAAAAATAAAGAGAAAAAACACTTAAATAAACAGATTCTTTTATTTTTTAAAACACAAAGTATTTTTAAAAATACAAACCAAACAAACTCCTAGTCTCTAGTCTCTTAGATTGAAATATCTAGTCTCTAGCTAGGCTACCATGTGTTAATGTTATCTCCCGCTTTTATATTGGGAGCTCTGGGAGGAATTGGTTTCTAAAATTGAAGGGACATTTTGGGAGGCAATACAACTACTAATGGGCCTTTACCAATTCTGTAAATTGTCATTTTAAGGAACAGGAAACAAAAGTATGATTTTACCTAATGACAGTGGGCTCCAACATTACCATTTTTTTCCTGGTCTGTCATGGTCGGTCCCCACAATTTCTTGAAAAATTTACAAAGGATTTCTGTATTGAAATCTTGCAATAATTATTGTACCTACCTCTTTATGCTTGACCCTCGCCAAAATTTCTCATCAATAAGTTTCATTGACTTGGTAGCTTGCCAACTGCTGATTTCACATTATAAGGTTCCTTTTTTTTTCTTATTTTTTTATTTTTTGGTAAACAGATTATAAGGTTCTTTGAGTTAAAGTAAGTTCTTCAAGTTTTCTCATTGCCTTGCTATTGAATATAACAGTTATTTCTCTTATTAGGTGCATCAGAGCCTGACATCTGATCTGAGTCAAAGTAGGCATTTGAACCACAAACTTAGACTGCACTCTTGAAACTAAGGTAAGAAGCACTGATATGCCTACTGTTGCAGTTGTTGGTTCAATATCTCCTTAAAGATACACTTTTGAGTATTGCTATTTGCACCAAGTAAACTTCACAAAAGTGTGTTCAAAGTCACATGTGCTGTTTGCACAAAGTAAACTTCAAACATGTGACTCAATTTAAGGTCCAGCACATGTACAAGTAGCCTTAAGGGTTGAAGGGACTAAAATGGATTTATTACTGGCCGAGTGTTTTCAAGATTCAACAGCAAGAAGTGGTAAAGAAACCTTTTTGTCAGTTGTATCAAGCTATCAGGCTAATTTGCATTGTTTGGGATTTCTTTTAAACCTGAATGTGGTCACTGTAGAATCAATCTTTTTGACCAATTTGCATTTTTTGGAATTTCCTTTAAACCTGGGGGGCTCACTGTCATTTTATATCTGATTTTGCAATTTACTCCTGTGGTCAGTTTTTGGTAAAATTGGCAATATTTACAGCTCTTACTTGCAATTAAGCTCTCAGCAAAAAGGTACTGCAGAAAGTAGTAGACTCTGGGCTATGCGTGCTTTAGTTCTGTGATGACATTAAAGACATACTTTTTACTATGTCTTTGTTGGAACACATGACCTGTGTGATGTGGCTCTGCTTTATTCATCTTTTTTTTTTCCTTAATTTTTTCAAAAGGGTCATGAATTTGTAGTGGAAGATAGTCCTTTAGCTATCTTGGATTTAAATCAATTCACTTTTTAGTTTAATTGTCACTGTTTGTGGTGAGTTGCCTCTTTTATGACATTGGCGATTTTGTAGCCATAAATATGCACACTTCCGTAGGTTTTCTTTGTCTCTCAATCCCCAATCTGCTATTAACTTGAAAGTCTTCCACTGGCTTGTTATTTATATCTTCTAGAACTAGAAAATTATATATATATATATATATATTTGTATGTATGTATGTATGTATGTAATTTGTGTGTCCAAGAGCATTAGACTCTTCCATGCATGCCATTTTTTATTGTATTATTCATCTTCTTCTTTGAGACATATATCTCTATGAATATATCTTTAAGCAGGTGACAGGCTTTTAGTTAACAAAATCCTGCTAAGTGCTGCTCAGCCATTCCATATCAAGCATATCAAATGCCGAGATCAAGGTTTGATGCCTTATTTACTGTCAGTGTGAAAAAGCTATGTTTTTATTTCTTGTTCTTAAATTTGCTTCCTTAAACTCTGCTTCTATGTAGTAGTTCCTTTGGGTTTTCTGGCTGCTGATAATGTTTATATAACTTCCTTTTCCTCCTGGTTTTTGTCTTCAACGACTCAATGTATATCATCACTAAATCCAAATTTTAGGCTGTTTCTAATGTTGACCAAGGTCCTATTTCTTGTACAAAATTAATGATATTTGTTTACGAGCAGGGGATCAGATATGCCTCAAAGGCAGTCTCCGCGAGGTCCACATCAGCTCCGGACATCAAGTTCTGATTCAGATCCTCTGCATCACCGGCCAGTTGCTGATCGGAGTCCAAAGGTAGGAGATCGGCGTTCTCCAAGGGGATCTCAATCTGATAATGCACTCAACCAGAAGAAGCTTGGCACCCGCATCGCGGATTTGGAATCACAACTCGGCCAAGCACAGGTAGAGCTGAAGGTTTTAAAGGAGCAGCTTGTTTCAGCTGAGGCTGCAAAAAAAGAAGCTCAAGAAAAACTTGAGAAGAAGGCAAAGAAACCAGCTGTTCCTGCATCTGAGAAGTTGCAAGAAAAATGCCCTCCTAAAAATAATCAGGAATCTGGCAGAACTGAAACCAGACCCCTAGATGACAATGAACCAGAAGAAGAAACTGATGTTTTTGAAGTTCCAATTGAGAAGATGGCAATTGAATTTGACAAACATGCTGATGAAGTAGAAAATGAAATTAAAACAACATCCGATGCCTCCAATAGCTCGGCTACGTCACAGCCGGAGAAACTCTCTGTGGACGAGCTGGCTCTAAAAAATGATGAGATAATTGTGTTAGAGTCCAGGTTGGAAGAGAAAGAAAAGGAGTTGGAGGCAGTGAGAAATGAAAAAGAGAACTTGAAGAACGAATTGGATGCAACAGTTTCGAAAGTTTCAGTTTTTCAATCCAAGGAAGAAGGAATGACTTCGAGGTTGGAACAGTTGGTAGAAGAGTTGGATGCAAGCAAAGCCAATGCGGATAAGTTGAACGAGAAGTTGAAATCCGTGGAAGCAGAAAAGCAGGCAATGGAATCGGAAATGAAGAAGCTGAGGGTGCAAACAGAACAATGGCGGAAGGCCGCTGACGCTGCAGCTGCTGTGCTTGCTGGGGGAGTAGATGTGAATGCTAGGATATCTGAGAGGTGTGGCTCCATGGAAAAGCACTTTGGTGGCATGTTTGAGACACCGGCTGGTGGTTACAACGGGTTTGTTGGGTCTCCTGGCATGGCGGCTGACTTGGACGATGGCTATGGAAGTGGAAAGAGGAAGGGTTCTGGAATTAGGATGTTTGGTGACTTGTGGAAGAAGAAAGGCCAAAAGTGATTCCCTTCTTCAAGAGGTGAAATTATCAATCCTCACTATCATGTTTTGATGATGGCAAAAACCTGCAAAACAGTGGCTTACTGTTAAGCATCTTTCTGGTATCTTGCCATTAGTTATTACAGGACCATTGTTCATTATGGTCTGTGCAATTTAGTGATCCAAACCTTTGATGGATGATAGGAATCTTGGTTCCCTTCTTATATTGTAGGGACTTTTTGCTGGAAAAGCCTATCTGTATGAATACCCTCTACTCTACTATTATGTACTAATATATCGTATAACTTAACATCCTTCTGAGTTCACTGTGTTTCTACTACAGCCAGCCTCCCAGTGTTGTTTGCAGTATTTGAATTTGGGAGAGGAACAGACTGGGCAGCCAACAATGAATATCTAGGATATTGCTTTACACTAAAAGACATAATTAAACATATTAGTTAGTGTTGAAATAGGATGTCCTTTATCAACCCTGAATTTTAATCGTGCATATCAATCCTTGTAGGTAGCGATGTTGGGTGAAACTTCTGCTCACCCGAAGCTCTATATAAAAGGTTGTACCTTTCTGAGGGACAAATGATAAAGGGCTTAAAGACGTGTTAAGGAGAAAAATGCAAAGTACCTTTTTTAATTTTGAAGTGATTGGATTTTTCCTCCATTAATTTTAAAAATTTGAAAATCAACCCTTAAATTACATAAAATTTGAAATTAACATTTACTGCCAGCTTAATTTATTATTTTATTAAATTATATATTTCTTATTATCTTTTTAAATGATAATGATAATATTATAATTTACTAGTTTATCTTATTATTCAAATAATTTCTATTTTATATAATTAATAGGAAGTAAATTAGATAGAGTTTTAATTAATTAATAAAATATTAGTTCCAAAATTATATGTGAAAAATAATAAAGTAAACCAATACATTATAATTTTATGATTGTTGTATAAAAAGTTTATTAAAAATGATGTAATTTGATAAAATAATTGATTAAGTTGATAATAAATGTTAATTTTAAATTTTGTGAAGTTCGAGAAAATGATACCTAAGTTTTCAAAATTGAAGTAGGTAAAATCCAACTATTAACTATTCTAAATTTGAAGAGAATATTTTACATTTTTTCCATTCACTAATGAAACAATTGAAAGCCCCATTCCTCATACCAAATATTTACCACTAATGTATTCTTTGGCAAGCAGTGTACAACTACATGATAACTAAATGATTGTTTCCACGTAAACTTTACAGCACAATTCCTAGCCCCAAAATAAAAGAAAAAATTGAAGAACGCATAAACCAACCCGAGAATAGGATAAAAGATACACCGGGAGAGTAATACTCAACTTCTAAAGAAGAAACAATGGGACATCAGGACAATGGCACATTCATAGGCCCTTCTGCGAGAGGCTTGAATGGATGGTAGTTCCCATTTTCATTTTTCAAGGTTATAATGCAAATCGAAGTAGAAGTTGAAACTGTGTGGCGCCACTCAAATCTATTACAACAACAGCACATTCAAGAAAAATTTATTAATATTAAAAACAAAATAACTTCCACATCTTCATACTTGTAGATCATCATTGAATGTTTCGACATCTTCATCACAACGTCTTCAAACATATACTTTTGATAAAAAATAACAAAGTGCATCATCTAATATTATATATAAAATTCAAGGTAAATTATGGTATACTACTAATGTAATAGTGCATCATCTTCATAAGAAAATAACAAATCAAGAATTAAATTAAATCTGTCACGAAGTCATATGTTTAAAGGATCTACAGGTGTAGAAAGGAGGAAAAAAAGTGGAGGACACCAACACTATCTTGAAAGACTGATGTTATTAATGCTTCATCTCCGTCTTCCAGCTTTTTCTTCTGCAACATAAAATAACAAACATATATTAAATAACCCAAAACTACGCCCTCTTTATATATGACAGAGCCCAAATTATCGTACGAGATTAAATCGGTTGTGTTCCAATTTAGACATTCAACGGTAGCAGCCAAAAAGCACGCATTGGTTGTTTGCAACTTGATCACCCATCTAAAAAATCAGTTTTATGCCAAAAACATTGAAATGACATAGAAAGAATTAATTTGAACACGCAAAAATTAGTTTAGCGAGTATTCTTTTTCCCCAATTTTCTTGTCTAATGTAAAGGAGTTTTTTCTTCCTTTCTTTTTTTCTTTTAACTTCACCCAGTACAAAGAAATCTTACCATACCTTTTCAATTGCCGTCTGTTGCAGGGTCTCCAGCATGGCATCAACACCAACCTCCTGTTTGGAAGCAGAGAAAACAGGGAGGGAAGAAAAAGGGGAGGAGAAATTGGAGAAGTAATTTTGCAAACAGTTGCATGCCTAGTCAGGAAAATAGAAGAGATTAGGATTAAGAATACTGTAGATAAGCTTCAAATCATGCACAAAGATAGTAGGAACAAAATATATTGAATAGAACAAAATTCTAAATATCTTAAGTTTTGACTTCATGCAACGTATTCAAATTGCAAAAACAAAAGGTGATCGTTTATGAACAGGAATTACAGCCATCTACCTTCACTGACTTCATCTCGTCCAATGCAGCAAGGATGTCCATCTCTCTTTCAGATCGCAAGGTTCTATTCTGCAAAGATTTCATTGCATCTCCCATCTCTTTAGTCTCCCTCCTCTTTTCCATTTTATCTTCTTCCTGAAAAAAATAGGTTTTACAAATGAAGTCCTTAAACTTTCAAATTAGACAAGCGTGAGTGTGAATGAAAAAAAAAAAACAAAAACTTTTACCTCACCCCCTGCATGCCAAGGCTCAAAATTTTTGTTGCTGCAAACTCAACCATGTAATCTGAATTTTGACTTTATCATAAGCTCGGCCGAGCACCCGGTGCATTTGAAGTAAAACTTAGATATTTGAATTCCAAGATATGTCTGAAATAAAACATACAGCAATGGGCAATAGCTCAGACACCTGAACATAAAAATCAGGTGTAAACTAATGGAGGCCATCAATGTCTGTCCACAACGTGGTCTATCCAACAGAAACACACTTCAAAAGCTAAAAATAAGTATGCAAATTGTTGAAAGATAATAGGGTTTAGAGAAAAGAGGAAGTAAAAAGGCTAGAAGGAACTTTGAATATACTATTGAATAATATATTTTCTAAGTATAATATAAAACTTAATTCTCAAGTTTAATACCTTAATATTGGTACAAGATAAGCAGACCTAAGCTCTAGAATTAATCATAATATAACCTAAAATCAAACATAATCAATCAAAGATAATTTCCTATATTATAATTCTAATACAAATCAATTAAGAAAAATACTTTGGTCTCCCAACAAGCCATGATTTGCATTCCTTTTAGGTAATATTTGGTTCATAGAATCAAACATTCTCGAGAATTCTAATATTTTCAAGAATTTGATTTTCAAAAATTTAGTTCTTAGAAACATGATATTACCATATTTGATTTAATTAAAAATATTCTTAGAAATGTTACAATATTATATTTTAATTATTTTAAATATTTTTAAAAATATTATTTAATTATTAAAAATATCTTCATTAAAAATTAAGTGATTAATGATTATGGATAATGGATAATAGTTGACAAAGGTCACTAACATTGACCACTGATAATAGGTTATGGTGATAGAGGTAATGAATGGTAATTATCAATAACGAGTGGTGGGTAATGGTAGTCATTGAGTATTAGTGGTGGTTGATGATGATTATTAAGGATGAGTGGTGGTAGATGGTAGTTACTAGTAATGAGTAATAGTCAATGGTAATCACTGATAATAAGTAATAATAGACAATAATTACTAGTAATAAGTAATAGTAAACAATAGTCAATAATGATGGATGATAACTGATATGTGGTGATAGTGGTAATGGATGGTGATTATCAATAACGAGTGATGGGTAGTGGTTGCCATTAAGTATTAGTGGTGGTTGGTGATGGTTATTAAGGATAAGTAATGGTAGATGGTGGTTACTAGTAATGAGTAGTAGTTAATGGTGATTACTGGTAATAAGTAATGATATACAATAATCATTAATAATGAGTAATAGTGAACAATAGTCAATAATAGTAATTGGTAATGGGTTATGATCAATAATGGTTACTAGTAATAGGTGATATGGATAGTAGTCATTGATAGTAAGTTGAGATAAATGTTAGTAATTGGTAATGGGTTATGATCAACAATAATTACTGAAAATAAATGGTAGTGATAATAGTCATTGACGATGGAAGTGATAAATGGTAGTCACTAATAATAGGTAAAATAAATAGGTGGTGGTCAGTGATTGCCAATAATTGATCATGATGAATAATAATTAGTGATGATTAATAATGATAAATTGTAGTAAAATGAGGTGTTAATGATAACAAGACCTTAATATAAACGTAAATGAAATAAACTATTTATATTAATTAAATATTTTTTGGTTATGAAAGTACATGATATGATATCCACTTCCTTATATAAATATTTTTAAAAAAATATTAAATTAAAAATATTTTTGAGACTACAAATATTTTTTAAAATATTTTTTTTAAATTTAAATAAAATATGAACATTTTATGTTCTCAGCATTGTTGAAATTTTAAGAAAAATTTTGCGAATCAAATGCTTCCTTAAAAGACAAAATCCATCAATGATTCAATACGTGAACAAGTGGGCAAATTGAAACACAACAAACACCCTGAAATCAAAATTGGAAACTTACATGATAACTACATAGAAGGAAACAAACCTCGCCAACAACATTTCCTTTCTGGAATTGAACTTGGTTCCTTTATAGATGTAATTGCCCCTAGTATTGCATCGAATGCTTATGGGAAGCATCATGCGGACCTTGAATTGTTGCTTTTTAGAACTATAAACTATGGACAATTTCGATGGATCGAAGTCTGGTGGGTAATACTTTTTCAAAATCTTTCTTTCTCCCATTCTTCTTCTTCTTCAGAATCCTCAGTTCAATTGTTAAATCCTTGTACTCCACAGTTACATAGCGCGAAATCTTTAACGCCCTTCAATTTTCAAATTTACATTTTTCTTTAAAATTCTTCACATGCAAATTTATCTCCCAAAATAAAAAAAATTTCCTCCCAAAACAACTTAAAAAAACTCATATCAAAGAACATTTAATAGAATATCTACCATTTGAATATTTTACTTAACAAATTTACTATCTTTTTAAATTTAATATGTTACAATCATTTAATTTTCTATCTTCTTTTAAGTAAATAATTTTTTTTAATCAATTAATAAATCATATTTAATATTTATCTTAAAAATTTTATCATTATTTTTGAACTAATTTTAATATTTATCTGAATTTTTTTAAAAAAAGATATGAATAGAAAATAAAATAGAAATGGAATTAATGATATATTACTTTATATTTTTTTTCTGAAGAATCTATATCTATTTTTTTTTAAATTCTATCTGCAAATTATTGTCCAAAAATAAAAAAAAATCTATCTATATATCTATTTATATCTTCTAAAACTCTTCCACTTATACATTTCCTTCTCAAAATAAAAAAAAATTCTCCCAAAATAATCTAAAAAAATTATGTCAAAAAGTATTTAATAAAATATCTATCATTTTTATATTTTATTAGACTATTCACTTTGTTTCTAAATTTAATATATTGATATTATTTAATTTTCTATCCTATTTTAAATAAAAAAAAAATTTGCAATCTACTAGCAAATCATATTCAATATTAATCTTTAAAATCTTAAAAAAAGATATCAATAGGAAATCAAATGGAAAGTGAATCAATAATTTATCACTTTATATTTTTTTGAAGAATTTTTATTTGTATCCATCTATATCTTTCTCTATTTCTGTATCTATTTATATTTTCCTCTAAAATTTTTTTGCATGCAAGTTCTCATCCTAAAATAAAAAAAAAAAATCTTCCCAAAATGACTTTCAAAAAAATTCATATCAATGTGTATTTAATAGAATATTTATCATTTTCACATTTCATTATACTAACTTACTTTTTTTTAATTTAACATATTATAATTATTTAATTTTATATTTTCTTTTAAATAAATAAAAAAATTTCATAATCTATTGATGAACTATATTTAATATTTATCTTAAAAATCTTATAATAATCTTTAAACTAATTTTAATTTATATTCTATATTCAATTGCATACATACATACATACATACATACATACATACATACATACATACATACATACATATATATATATATATATATATATATATATATATATTCATCTAAAATTCTTCTACCTACAAACTTTCCTCCCAAAATAAAAAAATTTCATTAATCTATATTATTATCCTTTCCTAAAACTATTCCACATGTAAATTTTTCTCCTAAAATAATCTTTACAAAAATTCATGTTAAAGAACATTTAATGGAATGTTTGTTATTTTTATATTTAATTAAAATAATTTATTTTTTAAATTTAATATATTATAATTACTTAATTATATTTTCTCTTTTAAATAAATAAAAAATTTATAATCTACTAATAAATATTTTTTAATATTTATATTAAAAAATTTATAATTATTTTTAAAACTAATTTTAATCTATATTCTATATTCCTCTTAAACTTTTCTACTTGCAAATTTTCTTTCTAAAACAAAAAAAAAAACTCTTTAAAAATAACCTAAAAGATTTATGTCAAAGAACATTTAATAAAATATTTATTATTTTCATATTTTATTAGATTAATCTATTTTTTTAAATTTAACATATTAAAATTATTTAATTTTCTACTATCTTGTAAATAAATAAAAATATTTTACAATCAACTAATAAATCATAATTAATTATTTATCTTAAAAATATTATACTTATTGTCATACTAGTTTTAATATTTATCTTAAAAAAAATATATAGATAGAAAATGAAATAGGAAGAAAATTAATTATATGTCCTTTATATTTTTTCTTGAATAATCTACATTCTATCTATATCTATATCTTCCTCTAAAATTCTTCTATATGCAAATTTTCTTTTCAAAACAACCTCCAAAAAAAATTTATGCCAAATAGAATTTAATGAAATATCTATCATTTTATATTTTATTATATTAATTTAATTTCTTTATAAATTTAATATATTATAATTATTTAATTTTCTATCCTCTATTAATTAAATAAAAAATTTCACAGTTTACTAATAAATCATATTTAATATTTATCTTAAAAATATTATGATTTTTTATTTTTTAAATATATTTTATATCCTAAATAATAAATTATTATAGTGTTACAGTATAATAAGTCATAATATATTTATTAGTAAAAAGAGTGATTATTATACTTTTAAATTAATTTTAAAATATGTATGTTTGATGACATTGAACATCTAATCTCTTATATTTTATTTTTTTATTTGATTACTAATTATAATATTTTACACCAATTTTTTTATAAAATAGAAGATTTTTTTAAAAAAAATTTAGAATGGAAGAGTAATGTGTGTATTTATATGTGTATATTTTTATGTTTTTTATTATAATTTTTTACATGTAAAAATTATGTTAACCTTACAATAATTTTTGGATAATTTTTATTTATGAAACATAAAACATTTGCATACATATATATTGATTTTGACTAAAAATAAAATCTCGTGCACGGAAGTTGAGCTAATATTGAATTAAACTCCATCCTTGTCCTTCGACAGGTTTGAAGCTTGAAGCCCAATCCGGGCCGAAAATAAGAGCCCAATGGCTCGTTTTTCCAATTGAGGACTCGAGCTTAGGTAAGCCCATTAATAGACCTTAGGCTAATGGAGTTTTAGGTTTAAGGCCCAAAGTGAAAGATCCAAACTTTCTAACTTCGGACAACCGAGAACCTAACTCGGACAGCACATCTCTATGCACCCAGGTAGTGTGGTATAAAGGAAAGTGGATCGCATCAACTTTGAAGAAAAAGGTTGAGAATAACTCGGAGGAATAGATATAAAGTCATTTTGACTTAAATATAATTTTAATCTTAGTAAAACATAAATTGTATGATTTTAATTCCATAATTTAAAATGATATATTTTAATGCATCTAAATAATTGGTGCAATTTTAATTCTTTTAGTTAATTTTTATTAATTTCCATCAACTTATGTCAACTCTTATTTAATCTCCAAATTCATTACATTATTTCTTTGATAAATTACATTTTTTAGAATTTAGAAAATAACGAATACTGATAAGATTCAAATTTTCATATGTAACCAATTGATTTTATTTAAAATTTGTAATATCTTGGTAAAGATTTCTTTTCATACATACATAAAAGCTACTTCAAATTAATATAGATGGAGTATTTGCTGAAAATGGTCTTGTAAAATTAAAGAGTTACCAAAAATCAAATAAGAAATCAAAATTATATCAAATGAATATTTATAAAATCTAATCCTTTTTGTAATAAATAGCCATTTAGTTCCTAGTTCGAAATAAATTATTTTAAATTACAACAATAATATATATATTTATATATTAAAATAGGGTTTGAACTATTATTAAATATAGGGTAGTTAAGAAAATTTGTAAAACTTAACCAAATAAATATAAAAAATTTAAAACTTAATTTTGAATTCCATTTTTGATACCTATATTATTTTCATTTAAATTGAAGAATCAAAAGTGCACGATATATATTTTAAAAGGATATAAATTACATTTAAGACAAAAATTTTATACTGAAATTATAGATCTTAAAATAAAATAATTATATCTTTATCTCACGTGTATTAAAAGAAATTGATAAATAAGAAGTTGTGAAAATTAAAATCCAGTACAAAGTAGCGGTGGGATCGAATTTCCACCCCACCCAGCCGTCCCTCTTTCCCAATCCCCTCCTCGAAGAATAAAAATTCTAGGTTTGGAATATTAGATAATATATTCCATTTCTGAAAATCTGTATTCAGATTTAAAAGTGAGGAAACAAATGTTGGTTGAATTCGAAGAATTTTATTGAATTGACGAAAAGGTTTTTATAATTTGGTTTGTTGGTGATCTCTCATTCATAGATATCTAATACCTGCCTTAGTGATGAAGCAACCAATTTATCTCCTAATTTTCCTTTTTAATGAAAGTTTAAAATGGTGTTTAATATGTGGGCAATTTTATGATTACCAAAAAAAGCCCTGAAATGTATTATTCACGTATTTGATACAAGATTTTCGAAAAATGGGGTAGGAATTAAATCGTTTAAATGATATCGGAATGCAACAACATTATATGCATTGAAAATTAAACTTAAAATTAAATTTAAAACATAAATAAAAAACTATTAATTAAATATAAGATCATAAGATAAATTTATAAAATTTAATATAATAAATATAAAAAATATAAAATTTAACTTTAAATTTCAATTTCAGTACATATATATATATTAATGAAATAAGGCCATTTTGATGCTAAAATGAAACGTACTCCGTTTGTTGAAATAATTCAAGCATTGGCCCGCAATGCCGCCCCTACCACATTACTCATGCCACATGTCACCACTATAACAGTTGAACAGGCCGGGTCAAGCCATCCACGGGAGAGTTCGGCCTGTGCAACCTGGATGTCGTGTGGATTGAATTGGGTTGTATTTTTTGAGAATTTTCATATTAGAGATCCTAATAAGGTGCGCGTCTTTTTGTTTTAAAATAATTATAATTTTTAGATTTTTAAATAATAAAAAATTTAAAATTATTCTAAAGTACCACTTATTTAATTATAAATAAATTATAATATATTTAAAATTTATATATAATATTAAAAAATACTATATATATATAAAACGTAAATTATAAAATATTTATAAAATAAAAATTATTATTTATAAATAATTTATAATACAATTTTATATAATTAATAAAAAGAGAGAAATGTATTTTATATAAGTTAAAAAATTGATTCTATATAAAAAGTTAAAAATTAAAAAAATAAATATATAAATCAATTAGTCCCATTCACAAATTGGCCTATAGATCACAAATCTTGTTAATCAAATTGAATTTAACTTGGGAGTATTTGATTCACAAAATATTTTTAACATTTTTAAAAATATTTTAGAGGAACGTTACATTCTCATACTCGATTTAAAGTTAAAAAAAAATACATAGAAATGTCACATTTCTCAGAATATTTTTTACCTAATTTTCTTTCAAAATATTCTCATAAAAGGAGATGCGTATCTTGGATTCCCATAAGATGGGAATATTAATTGTGAAATAAAAAGATAAAATTATCCCTACATTTAATTTTCTATCTTATTTATCATTTTATTAAATAATTTTTAATTTAAATCAAAAAATAATTATCACTTTACTTCTAAAACATTTTATTATTAAAAAATACAATAATATTAATTTTTAATTACAATTTATTTTCTATTATTGTTCCTAATATTTGGAAGATTATTTTAATATATTTATATATACATACTATTTCTTTCATTGAAGAATGATACAAAAGCCTTATATTTTATTTTAAAAAAAGGCATATTTATATATAAAAATATAAAATAATAGTATTTTTATATTAGAGAAGAAACTACAATATAAAATTTAATACTAGTATGAAATGATTATGAAAATGATTTAATGGCAAAAATTTATAATTTTATAAAAGGAAAAATTCAAGTTTATTTAATACTATAATAATAATTTAAATAAATTACACTCATTTTATTTTAAAAATTAATGTGATTAATGATAAATATATCTTGTAAAGGCAATGAGTGTAGAAAAATGAATAAACAACTAGCTTATACATAATTTATTTCTAAATAAAATTATAGTATCTAATTACTATTAGGGGTAGCAACCAAATTCTATTCTAAACAAAGAATATATTAATTGTTAAAATATAATACATTAAATATTAAAATATAATAAAGTATATAGATGTTAAATATTAAGATTTAATTTATTACGTGTTAAAAAAATTTTAATTATTATGTAGTTTAAAATAAAAATATAATTTATTATATTGTATTTTATAATAAGAAATTTGATAAGGATATTTTTGAAATGAGCTGAAAATTTTTAAGAATATCAAATATAAATTAAATATAATAATATAACATATATGATAATTTAACAAAATATTTTTAAAAAAATTTGTAGTGAACCATACATAAAATATTACTTTTCTATTAGTTAAAGTTTTAAAAATTATATTTTTAAAATGTATATTTTTTTAAGAATATAAAATTCTGGTAGCTAAAGAACACCTTATTTTCAAATGGACTATCAGCTCATGGAAGTCTGCGGCCAACCGAGAGCACACAGACTCCAACCCCGTCTCAACAGCTATAATTCCCATAACAAATAACTCTCCGCCCTATAAATTTTCCTTTTCTTTTTCTATGTATTTAGTCATGAAATCATAAATAGAAGGCTTTGAATCTTAGTTGTGAAATCATAAAGGAAAAATATCTTTAAATCGGTGTTTAAAAAATTAAAACAAACTAGTTAATTAAATTGTAAATTGATTATAGTTTTTATTCAATTGAATTGGTCAATTTTTTTTAATTACAATTTCAGCTAAGCTGACTTGATGACATTTTTTCAGCACGCTCATAGTTTAATTTTTAAAACATTAATTGTAATGTTTAAACTTAAATATTTCTTGACTACTTCAAGAATCAACCTTGCAAACTTCAATTCCCAAAGGTTAAATACACAATCATAATGTTTATACCTTTATATTTCTCGGTTTATTGAGAATTTAGCTTTTGAAATATTTACGAAGAAATAAATTAAATTAAAGACTTTTAATATATTATTTAAATTTCTCACCCCCCCTTCCATTATGGAGTGACTTTGGCTCAGGGAAAAATCAACCTTAAATTTAGCAAATCACTTTTTGAGTTTTAGACTAAGTGCATGGCCATTCTATTTTGGCTGAATATTTCGAGGGAAATGACTAAAGCTCTCAAAAGCTAACTTGCTAGCCCCTCACCATAAATAACATAAAAATAAGCAGATTAGTTCAATCCAATGCTCAAACTTATCTTCATTCTTTCTGCATTGACTTCTTTTGGTAGAGCAAGACTAATACAAAGTGAAAAGGCAAAGGAACTTGCTATTTTCTATTTTATTTTTACCTAAAAAAGGAGGTAAAAAGCAAGCCAAACACGGCTTCTTATCCATTTCAACACACCTTTTTTTAGAATTTGAATACTTTCAATTTCTTACTTATTATTTTTTTAAAAATTTAAAGAAATAAAAACACAATCTTTTATTCTTCTTATTTTTGTTTACATTCAAATATAATTTACACTTTTTTTATTAAATATGAAATTATTTTTATTTAGAGTGAGAGTATAAGACTATAAATCTTTTCGATGATTAAAATATCTTAAAATTTAACTTACTTTAACTAAATTAACCTAATTCTATTTTTTAAATTAAAATTCTATTTTAATTCTTAAAACATTTTATTTGTATCAATTTTATTTATAAAATAAGATTTATATTAATTTAAATCTCACAATTTTAAATTTAAGTAAAATTTTAATCTTTTTAATAAATATTAATCATATAGATAGAAATTAAAATTTTATTTAAACTTAAATTTTTAAAAATTAAATTGACATAAATTTTATTTTTAAAAATAAAATTAATATAAATAGAAGATTTTGAAAAATAAAATAGATTAGAATCTATATGAACTCCTCCTAACCTTATGCAATTATTATTATTATTATTTTTTGGGAAACCGCGGAATTCATATTCTTTTTAAGGAGAGAGAAGGGATTGAGAAGTCCCCATCTTCTGAAAGGCAGAGCAGCGCGAGCATGTGCTCTAAGTAGAAAGACTAAAGATGGAATCTCGGAGATGTGAGGAAAGGGCCAACTTTGAGGGAACGAAGCCAATGGATAAGGGTGTGATTCGGCTCCAAATATGCAAACGTGTCGAACTTACACAATTGGTTGACTTCTTACTAGTCGGCTAGGTGGGACTTTTGAGTAACTAGGAGTGGAATTCCAACTCATATTCCCTCCATGGAGCAAAGGAAAAATTGATTAGAGACTATACCAAATTGGCATAATAATCGATATCTTAGGATTCTTTACATACTTCGAGAATCAATGAAGATTCTTACCCCCGTGGAAGGGGAGAGAAAGGGAAATATTTCTATTGTTGTGATATTTTAGTATTATTTTTATATAAATATTATTAAATATTTTTTCAATTCAAATATTTAATTTAAATATTATTAAATAAATTCACATATCATCTCAACTGAACCGTCATCAATAGATGTTAATGTAAGATATAAATTATAAATAAATTGGAATAATATTTAATGTAAAGTATATTATAATTGTTTTTTAGTGTATTCCATATGTTACTTAAATGTTTACCCCTAGTCAATGAGACATTTTAATACGATCATCGATGGCAATAAAATAATAATAAAGGTAGGAAAGATGGGGGAGTAGTAATGATAATAAATAGGGATTGTCTATAATGGGCTATTTTTAAATTAACATAGATGTAGATAAGTTGTAGTACAGTAAGAGCGGGGCACACTTTTGCAAATATTGCCGATCAAATTTTGAATGGATGGAAAGGTATAATATCTTTTAAGAGATAAAAATGTGATTTGAGGCGAAAGTTTTGTGTAAACTAAGATATAAATTTTTTATGGTATATTTAAATTAAATACTCTTGATAAATTAGTGTAGTTTTATATCATTTAATTTAAAAAATTTTGGGTTATAATTATTTCAAAAAATGATTATTACTTTCTTTATTTTTTTATATCTATTGCAATCAAATTAATTATATATATATATATTAAGAAAGTAATTTAATTTATTTATTTTTAATAAATTTCTTAAAATTACTCTTTATACAGAAAGTTTAAAATAATTAAAAATAAAAAAATGATAGAATAAATATAGATGAATTGAGAGTGTAAAATAATAAAATATTTATTAATAAAAAAATAAATTTAAAAATATTTAATATTTTATTAAAATTTTAAAATAATAAATAAAAAATAATATGCATCGGATAGCGTATAAGATTATTTGATTAGACAAATCTAAGCTAACAATTTAATGCCATAAATTTGTGGCACCCCATTAGTGATGCACCTCTTCTTTTTTGTTAAGAGATGCACCTTTTCATTCCTAATAAACAAGAAAGGTTATATAAAAATAATGCAGCATTGGATAAGTGGCAAGAGGTTGGTGGAGTTTAGGTGGAGATGCTAAATTTAGATATTGGAAGTCCAACGAGGAGTTCAGGAAAATGAGGAAGCTTTTACGGGAAAAGGGGGAGGAAGCAAAGGAGCAGTGGGAAGGGATAAGGGAGAAGAGAGAAAGCAGGTGTAAAGTGACTTTCTACTTTGGGGGGATTTGAATGGGAAGAAATTGCTGGTCAAATTAAAACGAGGGACTTCTGTGGGTAACTCATGGTCATTGATGCTGGTCAAAAGTCAAAGCTAAATAAATATATCAAAATAGTCCAATCAAATTCAAAGCCTTCTGACTTCATAATTACTGTAACTGCTTCCCACGTTTGCAGAACTGTTTGCCAGGAAACACGGGGCTTGTTTATCAAGTTGTGTACTCTAATATTTCTATCTCCCGCTCGATTAGAAATAAATATAAAATTTTATACGTATAACAAAATTTATAGAAAATTATGTGCACATTTGTCCTCAATAGAATAAAAATAATAATAAAAAACTTAAACTATTTATTTCTGTACATGCTAAAAATTATTTTTTAAAAACGTACTAATTGTTCTGAGATTTAATTTAATTAAATTTACATATTTTTATCTTTAAAAATATGTGCTCACTTTTTTTGGAAAAAGAAAAAAAATATGGGTTTAAAATAAAAAAACAAGGGTATATAAGAAATATATTATTATATATATTTTTAAAATAGAAGATATAAGAATGTAATCACACTAAAGTAGGTATAATATATATAATATTTTACTTATCCAATACAAATAGGGGTGTAAAATAATGGATCAAATCTGATAGAAAGCAGCCAATGATGGACAATTTATATTACCACTAAAAAAAGAACTAGATTTTAGAGGAATTTGAATTCATTTGCAGGCTGGTACATGCAAGCTTTGATTTAAATAAATTTATTCCATATTCTTTGTAAAAGAAAAACTTAATTTTAAATACTTTAAATTTGTTAAAATTCATGAATTTTATTCCATTTGACACTTTTAACTGCAAATGTTACACTAGAATTGCATGATTTTATACAATAGCAAAAAGTCATTTCTTTGCATGCAAAATAAATGAAACATTTTTTCCCATCAAAGATATTTTCCAACAATATAACTAGCTAAAATTTCGTATCCAATTGATACCAAAATTTATTTAGTTTTCCTCCTTCCTATATCCATGTTCCCAATCGAAGTCAACCACCTTTTAAAGATAAAATACTTGATTAAATACTTTTATGTTTTAGCATAATTTTTTAAATCAAATTTAAGTCTATTATGAGCCAACAATAGGCCCATAACAACAAAACCATAATGTAAACCCCACATAAAGGGGGAAAAAGATTGTGAAGAATTTGAAGTTACACTGTCGTATATAAATGTCAAAAGCAGATTTCCTAGGTAAATACTACCCCTTCTTGGAATCTCTATTACTTCAATACATCATATGTTGTTGTTCATATTCTTCTTCTATAAGACAGAGAAGTGTGACCAGTACTGGTTATCTTTTATATACATTACTATAAAAATATTTTTTTCGTAGAATATTTGACCTAATCACAATTATCAAAATTTATCTAACTCAAATTCCCTAAAATGGAGTTGGGAGTTATAACTACCAGTTAATCAGTTAAGCAATTACTCCTTATTCCCCATATTATATATTTTTTTAATGACAGAAGTTGTTAAATTATTACATAAATATATATATATATATCGAAGATTGAAGTTTTAATACAATGGGAAGTATGAAATGGGAAAAAGAAACAGATCAAAAGAATGGTAACTATATTCTGGAAAAACTGGTGTTGAGTTGTGGAAGTATAATAATAAACACAACACACTGACACTGGCAAAGCCGACTGTGTGCGCGAAGCTTGCATTGGCAAGAAACCAGTGCGGACGTTATGGTAATGATTGTGAATATGGCATAATAATTTAACATAAATATGAAATATTTTATATGAATTCGAATTATAAATAAATTAATTTGTTTAATATGAATAATAAAATAGGTCGATTGTAAATACGTAAATATGCCAACATATTTAATAATTTATATTAAAATTTTAAAAATATTATTTAAAAATAATTGATCATTAAATGATAAGTAACTATATAATAAAAATATAAAATTAATATTTTTATTAAGATAATAATAAAAATTGAAAAAGTATTTAATTATTAATTAAAATTATTATATAAATTAGATAAATTCATTCATTTTAATTTATTTAATAAATAATAAATAAATTAATATGGTACTATTGTTATTTAGATCGGATTCCGTTGCGAATTCAAATACGAATATCCCCTCCCCGCCGTGGCTCTGGAATGGGCAATGTGAAGTCCCTCTCTGCGCACGCGGCTTAAATCAGGGCCAAGCACACAAGTGCAACAACGCATACATGGTCTCTCACAAAGCTGCTTTCTTAGGACCTAAGGATGGTCCCTAGAAACCCAGAGCCCACAACATATTCTGACCGATACCATGTGATCCTCCTACTCCTATCTATCCCCATTTCTTTCTTTCTACAAATTTCTATCCTCTTCCCCCATCCTTTTTTTTTTTTTTGTCTTTTCAAATTCTAAGATCACACATTCATAAGTTTCAGTTTGAACAAAGAGAAGAATCCTTAAATGATTTGCTTAACATCTCTATACATCCCTAAAAAATGTAAATATAATGTAATCCAATTTTATCTTATATGACTTGATTATAATTAAGAAAATGCAAAGGGTAGCATGAATTAAACCATTGAAGAGAGTTTGATGCTATACTCAATCTTAATTCTTCTTTAAAGTTTTGAATGTAAGGGCTATTATAACTTTAAAAATTCCTAGTAAAAATTAATTTAAATATTTCTTACATATTATTAAGTTTATATATTCAAATTTGATTGCATTTGTTTCTATGTGGGAGCATGTTGTTTGAGGCATATCTCTATCAACTCCTTTCAAATTTTAATGATTTCATGAATGAGTAAAATATTATAAATAATAAATATAGTTAACATTATTAGTATGATAAAGACTTCGGTGACTATAACTCTATAAGTTAGCAATGTATTTACATATGGGTCATTTGTTAGAAATAGACCTCAATAGATATTAGATAGTCGTAGATAAATAGGTATTATTAATTACAAATAATTAAATTTCTATCTATAGATAAATTTTATGATATTTCAAGAATTTTAAAACTCAAGATAATATAATCATTATTTTAGAAATCATTAGATTGAAATTATTTGATTATATTGATTAAAAAATTAATAATTATGATTGAAAAACAATTTAAAAAATAATCATATCTCTTCAAATTTTAAAACTTAAGAGATATCATAATATGCACACTATTAATATTTTAAAAGGCTAAGAAAAGGACTCGTATCATTATTATTGCGAAAACCTATATTTCCTTCATGCAAGAAATCATAGTTTGATATGAAACATAAGTAGTTCTCATCTCACGTTCCTTCTTATCAATTTCTGTTATACCTTTGAAAACTCTAGTTCATGAATAAACATTAGGCCTAGCACCAGAAAACAGTTGTATCATTTTACTAAAAAAGCTACTTACACAAGGAAGGGGCAAAAAGCAAGAAACTAAATGCCACAAGCTATTTATCCCTCTATATAACAATAACTATGATAAAAAGCTTTAAAGCAACCAAAGGAAAAACAAAAACCATTTTGAAGTATAGAAAAAGAAACCCCCAATATATTGACATGTACAAAACCCCTCTATTTTTTAACCCCCTAATTTGCTACTGAATTATGAGGCTGCAATCCTCTCAAAGTGGCCAAGCCTATTATCAGCCAGTTTGGTACCATAGGCTGATTTTTTGTACTCAAACCAAGTGAATTCCTTGTACAAGCTTTCCTTTCCCTTCATGAGACAAGGCAATGGAGCTATTTTCTCACCAAGAGGAGGACCACCAAAGTATATCATTGAAAGCCTTGATTTGAACCCATTTGCCAGTACTCTGTGCTTCACACTCTTGAACCTCCCATTGGTCATGACCTGCTTGATTCCACCCCATCAGACCAAGAATATATAAAAAAAAGCCACATTAATTAGACCAGTAATAGTCGTAATTGATTAATTAGTACCATAGACAATCACTTTGAAATAATAAAATCACAAGCCAAAGCCAAATCTCTTTTGAATTTGCATATAAAAATAATACATCATATACTTGCATAACGTGGAAGCAAAAGTGCTATCTTCCTTCTTTTAAAAAATTTATAATTATATCATTTTTATTCTTTCGTCACGGGATTTGGAAGGTAGGTGCAATAGTTACCAATTCGATCAAAATATAAGCTCATTTATTTTGAATAGAGAATCTTTGGGTACGTATGTATTAAGCAGATTAATTTTTATTATTAAAAAAAATCTAGAAAAGGTCGAGTTGATTTATATGTCAAAGTATAATTTCATCTTATCTGTTGAAACAGGAAATTGATAGAGAAATGGGATTTTTATTACTATAATATAAAAAGAACGAGTGTCAGAGTCTCCCCACCTGCAGAGAATCACCGACATTGATGAAGAAGGAGGTTTGATCAGATGGCACTGAAATCCAACTTCCATCTCTCAGAGAGATTTGGAGACCTGAAGTGTTGTTTGATCTTAGAACTGAGATGATTTGTGGGTCTGTGTGTTCACCAAATCCAATCATGCTTTCTCCATTTTCCAAAGCTTGGAGCTCTGGGCATGGAGGATAGTGATTTAGCCTGAAAACAGAGTCACTCTGTTTGTCCATCA
Organism: Sindora glabra; assembly: GCA_020226215.1. Classification (NCBI taxonomy): domain Eukaryota; kingdom Viridiplantae; phylum Streptophyta; class Magnoliopsida; order Fabales; family Fabaceae; genus Sindora; species Sindora glabra. Next base: position 41,628,484 of record CM035229.1, read on the forward strand.
GCAGCTTGCTGAACACATTCTTGGGCTGAATCTTCAATCCTTCAGCCATCAATTCAAGAATTTCACATGCCATCTTCTTCACTTCCTCCATGTATTCATTCAAGGCACTCCTACGGCAATATGAATGAAACAACGATCACTTTTTGAACAATGAAAAAAAGATCAAAATTAATCGTCAGACCTTCCCTTTTCAATGGTTATGTTGCAGTTATGGTTATACTACCATTAACAAAACTATCAACAAATACAAGAAAATGCAATCCATTGCAATAAAAAATTGCAGGCAGCAAGAATATTACACGTAACATTACGGTTGCTGTTGCTGACCGCAGTAGCTCAGAAGGATGCTCATGATAGTAAAACTTAAGAAGCTTGGAAATTTTGAAAAAATAAAGAAGAAAAACTCGAAATTAACTAATAAGGCTTGATGAGCTTAGAGTTTAGAATGATGGTGATTGGATTTCGTACCTAATCTTATCTGGGTTTTTTCCATAGACAGAGGAAAGTCTGAGAGAATTGTAATCTGAGTTATTTGTGAGAAGAAGATATTCAACCCAACCGACGTCGCCGTTTCGTCCAATATGTTTGTTGCCATAGCCAAAAGGGTTGGCAGGCCCAGCCTTCTCTTTCTCAGAGAGAGGCAAAGAGAAGAATTTCACAGCTTCAGATTCGAGCTCGGCTATGGCGTCCATTGGGACGCCATGGTTGACGACCTTGAAGAATCCGAACTCTTCGCAGGCCTTCACTATCTGGGTCCTTGCTTCTGGTTTTGTGAGGTCAATAAGAGGGATTCCATTGAAAAATGTGCTTGTTTTGCAGTTCCTGACATAGGAATACTGCTCTGTCGTTGTTTTTGAGAAAACCACCATTTTCTCTTTTGGTCGATTGGAGTGGGTGGAAGAAGGAAGGAACGGAGCAGTTTTCGAGGGAGTTTAATGGGAGCAGAAATGATGAGCGGCTTTAAGCTGCGGGATGCTTCAAAAACAGTCGGGTTCTCAGGCTATTTATAGTGAGATTGGTGCTGTCCAGTTGGGGGGGGGGGGGGGGAGAAGGTAGAGAACTCGGATGCTTCAATGTAATTTTCAGATTAAACTAGGTTTACAGGCAACAAATAAAAAAATATAGAAAGAAACTGTTTAGAGTAGTTATCTCATTTTTAGAATGTACTGCCGCTTCATACAAGTATACGATAAATTAATTGATAATTGATAAATTAGTTGATAGTTGATAATTTATAATTGATAAGTTAAATGAAGTATTTTGTAAAATTAATTATTGAATTAGTTAAAATTATAAGATGATATAAAAGAATATTTTAATAAAAATAAATATATAATTAAAATAATTTATATTTATTTAAAAATTAAATTATAATAACATAATTAAAAAGTTTAAAGTAAAAATATAATATTTAATATTTAATTAATTACATTTTAAAATTTTGTATATTCATTTACTTATATAATTTTTATTTTATTATTTATTATTTGTTATAATTATTTAAAATAAAATAAATTATATTTTATGATATTATTTATATACATATATATTTTTATATATTTATAATTTAAAATTAGAATATAATTATGTTAAAATTAAATTAATTATATTTTATAAAAATTATTTAAATTTATATTATAAAGGTATGATTGTAAATTAATAAAAAGAATAAGAATAAATTTGAAAAGAATATGAAAAAATAGTAATCTATAAATTATAAATTATTTTAGGTAACTTATTAAGCCTCCATTTTGCACAACAAAGAAGTTAATTTGTAATTTATTAATCTAATTAATAAATTATAAGTTAACCTCTAGAGATATTTCTCGCACTATCTTAAGTATTTACGCATTATCTTATAAGTTACCCAAAGTAACTTATAATTTATAAGCTATTACTTCTTTAAATTCTTTTCAAATTTATTCTTATTTTTTTATTAATTTATAACTCATACCTTTTGCAATATAAAATTAAATAATTTTATAAACTATAATTAATTTAATTTTAATATAATTATATCTTAATTTTAAACTATAAATATATAAAAAATATTATAAAATATAATTAATTATATTTTAAGTAATTATAATTTTATAATAAATAATAAAATAAAATTTATATAAGTAAATAAATATATAAGTTTATAAAATATAATTAATTAAATATCGAATATTATACTTTTATTTTAAAATTTTTAACTACATTAATATAATTTAATTTTTAGATAAATATAAATTATTTTAATTATTTATTTATTTTTATTAATATATTCTTTTATATTATTTTACAATTTCAACTAGTTCAATAGTTAATTTTACAAAATACTTTAATTAGTTTATTAGCTATTAGCTGTAAGTTATTAATTATCAATTAGAAATTATCAATTATCAGTTAACTTATCAGTTATTTGTGCGAAACAAAACTTAAATAAGAGCTTATAAATTACTCTAGTGTGAGAAATATTTTTATAAGTTAACTTATAACTTATTATTAACTTATAACTTATTGATTTGATTAATAAGTTATAAGTTAATTCATTTGTTGTATGAAATGGAGTCTTAATGTTTCCTACAATGTCGTTCTTCGAAGTTGCATAGTTATATTTATCTCTTGTCATAATTAAAAATAAAATTTTTTTTTATTTTTAAATAATTTTTTAAATGATATGTAATTTTTGTAAATTTTATTTTATTTATAATTTTTATTTTAATTGTATTTATAAAAAAATTGTCAAATTTAAAAAAAAATTCATTAAAATTTCTTTCATTTATCCTAGAATACATATTATATAAAATATTTATCTCATTTTTTATATTATGTTTACCATGATACTATTGAAATATATATTTTTCAATTGAATTTCATGATTTTTTTTAAAACATTTAAAATAAAAAATTTATTTATAAATAAATTAAACTTATTATTTTTAACAAATTTTTTAAATATAAAATCTATTTAAAAAATAAAAATTATTTTATTAAAATGAAGTGAAATTAATTCTAAAAAATTGTAATATAAAATAAACCTATGTGCATTTAAGTTATTTAGAGAGTGGTTAGGAATTGGTGGTTATTTCAAGACATGAATTTGGGCGAAAAAATGTTTAATTTGTGGCTATTCAAAGTGGAAAATCATTAGAATTCCTAATCTTGGGTGAAATTGTAATGATTGCACTCACAGTACCTATAATTAAATGAAAAAAAAATCTTTTTGCAAGTGAGAGAATTTATTTTTATGTTAATGTAGAGGGAGAAAAAAGGCCAATGCTTGTATCCTTGCTTTCTCTTTCTCTTAGCAAATATAATTGTGTTCTAATTATGTATATTGAGGGATCATTTTGTTTAACTAGAGAAAGGAAAAAAATCAATAAAAAAAATTTGAAAATAAAGGAATCAGACTTCTTAAGAAATTAAAAAAAAAATTATTACCTCATTTAAAATAATTTCTTCAAAAGTAAAAAAAAAAAAAGATCTTTTTAATAAAGACGCATTTAAAGAAAATGAAAATTTTTAATTTCTTTTCTCTTTAGCCTGAATTAAACGGGCTAAGTTAATAAACAAGACATTGTTAAATTGACGTAGACTAATATATTAAAATATATGTATTTCATTCCTCTCTCTACTGTTGCAAATTCCTAACTGCAATATTTACATTTTTTTGGGCAACACTCATAATTTCTTACATTATTTTGACTATAGTTATCATATGTAACGTATACACAATTATGAACACAATAGCAAGTTAAAATTAAAGAAATATGTTTATATTACTTGTATTTATTATACTTTTAAATCAAGCTTATTTCATTTGTTGTAAATTATAAATGGAGTGAATTTAATTTGATGTTAACGCTTTAGTTATTTAATTTTTCTAATGATAGTAGGATTAGTAATATACTTAATATATATATATATATATATATATGTGAGTGTGTAAAATTTTGAATTCGAATTTTTTATATAATATCAAATATTATTTGAATTATTAAAATACATTATTTATTTAATTTGTTAATTGTCAATGTTAGCTTTTCCCTTGAGAATTAGCAATGTTTATAAAATTAGTAAGGCCATCACAATCCGGATAAAAAGCGGTCCAGTCATCACCTACCTTAGGATTATTAACTTAGATTTCCTTTCTCTAAAATATACATAAGCACATTGAACGGCAGTGGTCACATCAATTAGATTCCTTTGGTTGGTATTTCTTGGCACTACGATCTTGCGATGCATGTTTCCTTTTTCAATTTTTATCTTCACTGCTTGCTGCTGGTTCTCATCCAAAACAGGTGGAGATAGCTTCTTTTTTGTAGTAATTTCTGAAAAAAGGGCTAGTAGAATCCATTAGCATGGCATCTTATTCTATTTTGGTTGGTTGGTTAGAATTTCAGCAAATTGTAATTTGAGAAACGCTGCTTCTATACTCTTTCGTTTACTTTCTTATTCTTTCTCTGGTAAAATTGCGACACTCAATTTTAAATTTTATAATCGTGTAAAAGGAATTTTTGAAGCGTGATGCTTAAGGAAGTATTCTTAAAGACACTTTTTCTCATGCAAAAAGATTTCAATAAAACGGAGAATGCACTTCGATATTCTCAAAAATATCTTTTTGATTATTAAGTCTACCACATTTCATTTTCGGATAAAACTGTAAAATAGATAAATCAAATTAGATTGGATCAAGTTAGTGTGAAGTTTTAGATTGATTTGTATATGTGGTGGTTAAAATAAATAAAATTTTAGTTAATTCAATTTACAAATTGGTCAATATGATTTATAAATTTTAACTATCAAATAAATATATCAGATTAAATTTAATATGTGGATGAATTTGCATATTCATATAATAAAAATATATGAAAATTTGATAGGGATATCAAATGGCCGGCCTATCATAAATACAAATGGATCTGTGATGAATTGTCTCGTAAAATTTACATTAAAAAATTGATCTAATTTTAAATATTTAAATCCATGATAAATGTAAATTAATTTACAAATTTTGACTATAAATTTGTGACATAAATGAATACAAGCCAGTTGATGATGGATTGAATTTATGAGATACCGAATCATATTAACCACATAAAAAAATTGATTTAATTTTAAAAATTTAAATTTATTAAAATTCGATAAGAGCCGGTTCATAGATTTAACTCATTTAACATTTATAAAAATTTTGGTAATCTAGGTTTGAGTTCTATACATGTGTACAAACAGAAGTAACAAATAAGTGGGAAAAAAAAGTGCATTTTTAGATTTATTCTCTTCACTTTATTCATTCATAGCCACAAAACATCATAAAAATCTTTTTCGTTGCGGTGAATCAAGAACTCTACCATAATAGTCAAAGGCGATTATCATTTATCAACCCCATCATGGATTCCTCCTTATCCAAGTCCCAAACTCAGGTTTCCATCTAAATACACTATATATTCTAGGCTTGTTGGGCATTTTTCCCTTTTGCAGTTCTTTCAAATGTTCTACATTTATTCAAACTAGCTTCTGAACCTAGCTCTTGTTCTAGTTTCACCACTGACACAGTCTCTCTCTCTCTCTCTCTCTCTCTCTCTCTCTCTCTCTCTCTCTCTCTCTATATATATATATATATATATATATATATATTCTGCGTGAAGTATGGAGAATCTATTATCATATTCACTTAATTTAGCCTCGACTTTGCAGAGGGAATATCCGCGTCCTTCTATTTCTTTGGACCATATCACAAGAATGTATTCTCCCATATATTCTTTTCATTAGCACAAACATTACTCTTACGTTCCACTTCTTGTTATAAAAGCGTTCGATACTAAAGACACAACTAAAAAAATATAAAGAAATTTATGAATGGATCAAAGGAGAATTATGAAAGAAATACATTTTATTTAATTGTACATAAAAAAAGTAATACAACTTATATTTATATAGTAAATAGGTCAAATATTACAATTTTATAATAATAACTCATAAAAAAAATTAAAAGTTAATAATTGATCACAATAAAAAAGTACAACATTTGAGATATAAACATCTATACTTAATTATTATTATTATTCATAATATTCCTTCTCAAATGTTCATCTTATAAAGAATATACTTTGTTAAAACCTTTACAAGGATTAAAAAACCTCAACTGAAGGAAAAATAGTACATTATTTTTTAAATGAATATTATGTCTCATTAAAAACCTCATTAAAAAAATTCAATGATGAAAAAAATCATGGTTAAGGAAAAAAGTGTGTAGTATGAACTTAACTCATATATTTTTATTATATATGTGATTAAATCTTATTCCGAATGAAAGAAATAAATTATAAATTTCACCTAATAACTATGTTTTTAAAGTGTAGAATGGAAGACTTTTTATGACACTTGAAATATTTTGAAATTTAACATACTCACTGATCTAATGAATTATTGGAGAAGTCTTTTTTATTCAACTAAAGGGAAAACAAATTTCAAAATAAAAAATGTGACATTTAAAAATAAAAAAATACGTAGCCTCGTAGTTAGGATTCCAATAAAAATTCTTACATCAAAGGTAAAATAAAATACCTTCCCATGAGAAGCGTCTTTTCTGTAATTTTGGAAAAAAATGTTAAAATAAATAAGAATGTCATTTATCCATAACGTAGTTTTTAGTGCTTTGAAAAATGACAATGAGATTTATAATATGTGCAATTATCACAAAATTGATAAAGTTAATAAAATATGCTTTTTATGGAGATTGTTGTAGTGCATATAAATTTTCTTTCTAAAATTACTTTTGCGTATTAATCGATTTAGTACTTTCATTTTTACTACTTCGGATAACATGATTCCAGCCTTATTTAAGAAGGAGAAGAACATTCACATTCATCTTAACTGTGGTCACATGAAACTACAAAATTAAGTGTTTGAAAGATAATATCAAAGACCTTCCCTTTATTGATTATATATATGAGATATCCATTTTATTTTCAATTTTTTGTGGTACACATTTCTAGTTAGCACCATGCTTAACCAACTTCTCCATCTCTTTGTCCTTAGCTAGCCCCTCTCCCATTGATACACAGGCTTGTGTAGTTTAAAAGTTATTATACACTTTAAAGTAAGAGAATTCATCTAAATGTAACAAGATTTTTCACTCATAATGTTCAATCAATCAAAAAGTATGTGATTTGATTATAGACAATGAAAATTGGAAGAACATTATATCAAATGCACTAATTAAATATCTAAACTTTAAAAACATTGTTATCAATGAAATTTATAATTTAAACTTTGCATTTCTATCCAAATTGCATTTTTTCTCTTTTCTTTTAGCCAACAATTATACATCATTATTTTATAAATTTAGGATCCTCACAAACTAATATTTTTTTTAATAATTTTGAGCATTATATTGTATATAAATGTAGAAATTGTCAATAACTATTTCTTTTTTTATTTCATCTTTCTCATCAAAGACATAATTAATTAAAATATTTTTATTTTCATACATTTTAAATACTTAAACTTCTTTCAAAAATTTATCATTATATTTGAAATCTCAACTTCTTATAGCAGTTTATTGTTAATTATATTTCAAATCTATTCAAAAGTATTTAATTCATCAATAAAGCCATTTATTTGCTCCTTTTTTATTTTGAGGATATTTATATTTAGAACCAATATGTCTATCATGCATCATGCATATACTAGACTCAATTATTATTAATAAATAGATTGTCTTGTTTAGGCATCAATTTGAATAAGAGTATAATATTTATTTATTTTCTTTTAATTAGTAGTATATCTAACAATTTTGTTATACTTTATAAACCAATCATTTTATAAATTTTTGGTTCATATTGGTTTATGTAAGCATTAAGATGATCTAATACTGTATTATTTCTATAGCTATATATTTTCTCCTCCTGATCTTGGGAATATAATTTTACATATGAAATTATATTTTTTATCACTTTTCAAAATTATTTATATGCATTACGGTGGAATAAAAATATAGTGCATAATAAAATATTTTTTTATATTTAAAACATTTTAGCTTCTAATGAAAGCTAATTATAAAAAGGAGCTATAACTTTTTAACTTATTGCATATAAGTTTTGTAACATGTAAAATTTTATGTTCCTAAAGATAATATAGGAAATCTTGTTCTTTTAAACAAAAATATAATTAACAATTTAGGACATTAAAAATATTATATTTGACTCATTTTATATATGAATATATTTCAAAATATTTAACAATTATTCTAATTGATATATAATAATCAATGAACATTTTGGATATAAATTTATCAGCACTATCAAGATATATTGTCTTAATTACATAATTAAAATATTATACTTAAAGTCAAATTATTTAAGCAAATAATCTTATAAATACTAGGTTGTGGATTAATAATAAATACATATGTGACTATTTGTTGAAGAATCAACCAAAATAATAAAATATCTATAGAATCTACATATCTATATAGTGGATAAATAGATTAACATATGTTATCTTATATTCATTCCAAAAATAGTAGGAATTTTGTCCTAATTTTAGCTAGTAATGGCCTTATAATTATTTTAAAAATAAGTAGTACATGAAATTTTATTAAAAAATCTCTTGATCCTTCAATAAATAACTTTGTAAATTTTCAATTACTTTTCACATCATTATAGATTTGGAATGTCCCACCTGATTATGCTAAATAATGAAAACATTTTGGTCAACAAACTTCTAATTCACCATTCTTTTAATCGGCTTTATATATATATATATTAAAATAAAATGACAGTAATATTTTCTAATGTATTTTTTCTCACTTAAGACCATCACTATAATATAAAGATATTTAATATCTTATTATCTCAATAAAATATCTATTTCATCATATATTTTTAAAACTTAATAAATATTTTCAAGACTTAATTGATAATAATGCTTATAAATCAATTAAATATCTTTGAAACTTAATTGACAAAATGCATATTAATTAATTTTTTACTACTGGATTGTACTACCCATAAAAGATAAATATTTAATATTAATTCAATAAAAATAAAATTGACCATTTTTATTATCAATGAAATTACTAATTCTTTCTTTGTAATGTACAAACAAATTTGCCACATTGAAATGTGTTATATCATAAGAATTATGATTCAGAGCATTATTCTTATTAACAAAATTGGTCTCATTTTATTTTATTTTTTAAGTGGGGCATAATGAAGTTATAGAAGATATTTAGATGTGCAACATGTACATAACTAAAACATTCCTTTGACATCATAGGCTTTTCTTATTATATTCTCTAACTTCTAGTAGAAAAAACTAATATCGTAGTTATTTGTACTATTCTTATAAATACCATGGTTGGATAAATTAATTTAGCTTTTTTTTTTGTAAACACACTTATAATCTTGTTCGCTTCTAAACTTCCTTTTATTAATAATGCATTCATTTCAAAGAATACAACAAAACTAGTGAAACAAATTTTATTATTTTTCATAAAAAATAGCTATTTTATTCAGTCAAAAGAATGCATAATGAAGCATTTACATGGTGATAAAGGAAATTAAGAAAAACTAGATCATGTAATCGATAAAAAAATAAAAAAATAATACAAAATAAAATTTTACTTCTTTTAGTCACTTCATCATTGCTACTATAAATTTCATTTATCATAGAGATGCTCACAAATAAAATTATTAATTTTACAATTTGATTGAGGCATGAACCTTTTAATATAAAGGTAAAATATTCGAACTTTTGTATTTATACTTACTCTTTGAAATTTAATAATAAAAAGAAGAATATCAAGCTTTTTTTATACATAATAACTTTAGCACACTCAAAACAAATAATAAGTTACCAAATATGTAAAAACATAAGGCAAATTGTAAATCATTTAATAAAATGAAATTGTCCAAATCAAATCAAAAGTCAATAACACGCATGGTTCTCGCTTATAAATTTGTGGACTTTTTTTTTAATATTTTAGGTTTGCAATATAGGTTTTTCAAACTAATAATTAAAACATAGATCAATATAGAAGATTTATTAGGTTTATATTGAATTCCAAATACATATAAAAAGAAAGAATAAAGAACCTAAATTTGTATGAGATTTTCAAAATGTTACTTTATATCTAAACATACTGACTTCTTACTAATTATAATAGTGACAAAGTATCTAATCAAAGATAAAATATATAAGAGGGAATAAAATTAATTCAACCATAGATCTATTACAATAAAGTTGCATATTAATAATTAAGTGGTATATAAAAATAGGCATCTAAATTTAACAAATTTACTATTAATGCAATAAGCCCACCATATGCAATTATAATAGCCATGAGTAATAAACTTGAAAGATAAAGCTTCTTTGATATTTTCATATTTTACATTAATACGTTATTCTTTTATTAAATTACATTTTTTAGGATTCATTAGATTTAAAAGAATTTAAATATTCAATATCTATAATAGATAATTTTATCTATAATATTAAATTTTAATGCTATAATAAAAATATTGATTGAATTAGAAAACATATCAATTAAAACAAAAAAAATTCATACATACATAAACCATTAAATCATATATGTAAATATTATTTCAAAACATAGCTAAATCAAGAGTAAATGGTGTGTAATAGCAAACAAATAAAGCTTATAAATAAATGTCAAATTGATAGACTCACTTTCTTATCACATGATTTGAATGCTTGAATTAGTAAAATAAAATTAAAAAGTAACAAAATTAATATTACAAAATGAAGATACAAAAATCATTTATCATGGTGTAAAGCAACAACTCATGAATAAAGAAATATTTTTATATATAATGCAACAATTTATGCATAAATAATAATTGTCACAAATAATAAGAGTAAGCACATATAAATTTTCTCTATTTTATGCATCGAACTTAATATGCATAATTGTAAAGAAAAATAAAATAAATTTTTAAATAAATAATTTACATAACATAATAGAAATCAATGCTTGATCATATCTAAATTTGAAAAGCAAAAAAGTCATACTCACAAGTCACAAACTTTGCATATCTAAGCAAATCAAATGATAGTGCTTCTTTTCATGCTCACAAACTTTGTAAATTTAAGCAAATTGAACGATAATGCTTCTAACAACTCAATTTGAAAAGAATCATGTTGATCACATATTATAAAAATGTTTAATACTAAGGAAATAATCAAAGGAATATATGAAGGAGATGAAAGAGAATTATGAAATGAGTATATTTTATTTAACTATATATAAAATGATTCATACAACTCATATTTATAGAACAAATAGATCAAACATTATAATTTCATAATAATAAATCATGAAGAAAATTGAAACTTAATAATTAATCATAATACAAGTATAATGTTTGACCTATAAATATTTATATTTAATTATTGTTACTCATACCACTTCTAATTATTTATAATTATTCAAAATTTTTAATTATTACTTTTACGTCAATACATTTTCTTGTACCCTTTCATAATTTTTCAGATTATTCAATTTTGTAATTACAGTAAATTATAATTAAAATTTATTTACCAAGAAAATATAATTATAATTTGAAATCATATATTAAGTATTGAGCATAATAACTTCAATTTTAAAATAATCTGTAATTATAATACTTCTTCTTTCTCTTGGAGAAAATAAATTGATAAAAGTCAATATTTTTAATAGAGTAGTGACATCTAATAATATATATAACTTTTTTTTATATTTTGAATTTAAACTTAAAATATTATATATTTTTAATAAATGACTTACCACTCTTATTAGTAAAAAATGATCAAATGAAAAGAGAATAACTCACTAATTTTTTATAATGCTATTAAAAGTAGAAAATTTCGCAACATCTGCCATTCTTTCATTCATTGGATGTGCACGTGCTCTAGAACTCAATTAATCTGGCCATTTATTTTCTTTGGGCCCAAGATTGGCCACTTTTCTTGAATACAAATGCATAAACCTTAAGAATATGAAGCTAGCTGTTTACCAAAAGAAAAAAAAATGAAGCTAGCTCACCATTTTCCTCTCTTTTTCTATGACACCTGTATCTAATTAATATTAGATATTTATTCGTCTCAAATCAAACATACATATATTCTATCGATGTCAAAACATTTAATTCATGCCATGCTTCCATCAAATTTTTTTTTCTTAAAGTCTCAATGCTCCTATCAATTTTTTTCTGTTCTAAAGTCTCATTCTTGAGTGAAAACATCATTTATATGTACATGAGAAATAATATATGAACTTTCCTTGACTTTTGAGCCCAGAAAGAGACTCAAAAAAATATTTTTAATAATACTATGATACTAAAATTTTTAATACTATCATTAAATAAGAAAATTATCTTAGGAATTGGAATATTAATAATTTTTTATTTTTAAAAATATTATTTTTGAAATTCAAACTTATGTAATTTAACAGGTGAAATCTACTTAGAATTAATATATTTTTTATTGAACCAATGCCTTATTAATATAATAATATCGATTTATCAAAATATAATAAATATAATATTAAAATTTTAGTATAACATTAAAATTAAAAATATTTCTCCGACAGAGATATTTAATTGACTGTCTAAAAGGTTTGAAAAGTTGGATTGATCATGGAAAGGGCAGCTATTTTCAAAGACAATGCTCTCCCTCTAGAGGGGTCATATTAAAGGGAGGGGGGGCATTTATAATTGATTTTAATTTTCAGTTTCAATTATTATTCTCAAGCAGTCTAATTCAAACTTGACTTGCTTCATATATGGAGCTCTAGAAGACATTCTCCAATCCCCATCTGTCCCTCTTCAATATTTTTCAAGGGGGGACCATAAAACCATTATTTTATTATAATTCAATTTCAAATGTCACCCTCCATCCAAATCAATTATTTGTTTAGTTAATCCTATTAAAATTTAAAATTATTAGTAGACTTCTTGTTCATCGTTAATTTCATGTATGGAGAAATACCGTGTTGAACGTTTCAATAAATTAACGAATAATACTATTGAAAAAGTCAAATTAAAATATCAACTATGACTATAGAGACTATAATTGCATAAACTATTTCTTATTTCTTTCGTGTCAAAATTAATTTTATTTGATATTTATTTTATAATGTATAAAAAAATTGATGAATGAAAGGTGTCATAATTGAAAAGACGGTCAAACATGTCAAATGGTTTAAATCAATAGTGGGGGCACTCACCAGCCATGAAAGGAGCTTTGAGATTGAAATTGAGAAGACATTGGGCAAATATTCAACATCACTGCCATCTGTTTAGCAAATTGTTAGTCACACTCGTTGTTTTACAATTACATATAATATAAAAAATTATGAATATTACGATATAAAATTATAATCGTGGAATGGCCTATAAAAATAATATTGCATGCAATATTGAAATTATAGATCCCAATTTAAAATTTTGACTACATTGTTGTATTGGCAGATTCATGATCCAAAAGTCAGTTAGGACAATAATTTATATCTAATAAGAAATAAAAAATATGTCATAATATAACATATTATTAAAATGTACATAACATTTTAATAAAAATTATATGCATTTGTTATGTAAAAAAGGAAAATGTAACACATTTCTATCAACTAATTTGAGATATCCTAAGGTAACCCAAAAAAAAATACATACTATAATTAAATTAAATGCGTGCTAAAAGTCAGAATATGAATCTTATGTATTTTTACAAACATATATGTTTAGGTTATATATAAATAATTTTATATGGTAGGATAATTTTGGTAAAATTTATGATTCGTTCATGACAGCAAGATGTTTAAATTAAAGCATAAAATTATGTGTGATTTTAAATAACTTTTTCATTTTTAATCATTTAAACAAAAAATGATAATCTCAAATTATTATTTTTATTTTCAAAATCACACCTTCCATTTAATATGCCTTACTAAATGAAAATATTTTTGGCAACTTAGTGATTTAAAATTTAAATAAAGCAATGGGGCTTAAATATATTATAGGTCATGTTTAGCTCCATTCTTTATGCAAAATTGCTGTTGTCATGTAACAAAAAAAAATGGCAATAAAATCTAAATATAAAAATGAGTAGGTACAATGATATAATATAATATAAGAAAATTCAATTATATATGTATTGCAAAATAAACATCTAAATAACCATAATGCGAAAAATTGACTGTGATATTTATTCACATTGATCAACTAATACAACCCAGGTCTACCTATGAATATTTATGATTATGTATTTAACAAATTTCTTTTTAAGTCAGAGTTTTTAGTTCAAATGATACTAAATAATTCTCATAATTCCTAAAATTAGGAGATTGTTCGCAATTATACATCAAAGCAACTTTATGTATTTATAAAATTTGAATTTTGTTAGAACGATTTTATGAAATTTTGATGAGTTATAAGCATTGAAGCAAGCCTTCAAACACAAAATTATCATACTCTAATCTTATAATGAATTTTTGAATCAAATTATAAATTGATAACTGTATGAATTGATTTATTACTTTAATGTTTTTATAGTAGAAGTAATTAATCTATTAAACTCACATATCAAACAAGGAAAACAAAGAAAAAGGTGAAACATTTCAAAAAAATAAAAAAGAGCTACCTGACTAATTAATTCATTAATTTTTTGGTAATTAATTAATTAATTACTTTAATGTCTGTTTATTATTGACATGGTGTAATACATCGAGTATGTGTTTATTCTTTTTAAATATTACTAAATATATATTCTTATAATTTGTATTGTATATTCCTTTGGCACTCAGTCTTACTTTTTGGTATATGATAAAGTGGGACAATTATCCCAATTATTCCATCATCTCCAGATTAGAATATTAATAATTTTTTTCTTTCTCACAACGCTTGCTTCTAGAATTTAGATTTCTGTTCATTAATAAATAAAATTCACCAAAAATTAATATGCTCTTTACTAAATCACCACCATATTGAATTGGCCAATCTTACTATCTATATAATTATTGTTAAGATTATGATTATGATATAATTGCTTGGAAGTAGTTAGGGCATCAAAACAGCTGGTGCTTTGTATCCTCTTCTTTACACCATCACAATTTTTGTGTAAATTCAATCTATATTTCAACTACTCAAAATACAACAACTGTAAGAAAATGAATTGATTTTTATCATAATATAATATTCCAAAGAAAATATCTTTCTATATTTGTTTAATATATCTATATTCCTCAAAATTAATTAATTATATCAATTGGCGACTGATTAAAAATTGCATGTAGGTGACCAATCATTTCATATCAGGTGCTTTTGTGTTTTCCACATGTTCTAAAAGGTGGCGGAAGTTGAGCACAATATATATTTAATTAAAATAATAATTCAAAGTTTCCTTTTTGCTTTTGCATTCAAATATTGCTAAACATTCTCCATCTCAATTTTAGCATGAGATGATGTAAAGCATATTCAACACAAAAACAAGCTGTAAGTAATCTCCATATCACAGAGGAAATTACACCTAATTCTCTGTAAGGTTAAAATCAAAGAGTAAAATTTAGATAAAATTTTATAAATATTTACGTCATAAAATTTTTTATTTATATTATAATATACATATTAATGGTTCTATTTACCTCAAATTTCTCCTAAAAAAAATTATTAAGGCTGTTTATGAAAGATATTTAAAATTTTGAGAGGAATATTCAAGAAAAATTTTAAAAATGTGACGGAAAATATTGCAGCCACCAAAACATTAAGAAGTTTTGTCCTTTTCAGTAATTTTACATGAAGCTCAAAATTTTAACAAATAGAATATTTTTGCTGAGAAATTATTTTTCTAATTAGAAAATAAATAAAACCAAAAATTTAAATATAAAAGAAGTAACCTAATAATAAAAATACTCAAATTCTTCCTTCTAAGTCTAATTCTTCTCCTTGGGGTAGAATAATTAGGGTTATCCTAAACCCTAAGGTGTATTCGTACGAGAGACATGTTGGCATTCCATGTTTGTTATATACTGTATAGTAAATCGTAGATCAAGCCCACAACAGACTCGAGGGGACTCTCCATCACCTTTTAAATTATTTATTTACCCTTTTTGTGTGCGATGAGAACATTGCGATCGCCCCGTGTATCACATCTTGCGGAGGGTCAAATTCGGCTTGGCATGGGGCCCACATTTGAATTGACCCATAGCGTCCGCATAAATGGCCCTTAATGCAATGTAGCGTCACTGCTAACTCGATTTTATTTATTATTCTTCCTATTTTTTTCATATTATATTTTAAAAAATATGTTTATTTATTATTTTAAAATTTTAATAAAGTATTAAATATTTTTAATTTTTTATTGATAAATACTTTTTTATTCTACACTTTCAACCCACTTATATTTATTTTATTATATTTTTCTTTCTATTTTTAATTATTTTAAATTTTATACATAAAGAGTAATTTTAAAATTTTAATAAAACTAAGTAAATTAATTTTTTTAATATTTGTAAAATCACTTAATTGTAATAGATTAAAAAGAATAAAGAAAGTAATTATCTTTATTTTTAATAATAAGAGTAGTTATATCATTAAATATTCACATGTTAAATCTTAGAATTAAATTTGGGACAAGGAAGAAGGTAACTTCTTAAAAATGAAAATCATGTCATTTAATAATGACTCTTAGCCAATTATCTTTATTCAAACCTGTAATTATATGTTTAATATTCATAATTATCATATATATGTATATACATATATATGTATATACATATATATATATACATATATATATATGTATATATATATATATATACATATATATATATATGTATATACATATACATATGAAATTTGATAATTTTCACATTTATATATGAAGGTTAATAATGCACAAAAAAATTATATTATTAATTTAATAATAATAAAATAATAAAAAACATTATAATCAATTGATTTCTTTTATTGATTTTTTAATAAAAAAATGTAAAATATCTTCTTAAATATTATTATGATTAGATTTTACCCCATTTAAATTTAAAAATTTAGAAATTACTATTTTAAATTATATAAAACTTAAAATTAACACTCAATGCTAACTTAATTTATTATTTTATCAAATTACATACTTTTTATAATCTTTTTAAAAAATACAATATTATTTATATTACTTATTATTATTATTTTTTACAAATAATTTTTATATTATATAATTAATAAGAAATAAATTAGATATATAGGGTTTTAATTAAATAATAAAAATGAGTTAAAAAATTATATGTAAAAATACAAATAAATCAATATATTATAATATTATAATTTTTATTTAAAGACTTCATTAAAAATTGATATAATTTGATAAAATAAAAAATTAAGTTGATAATAAGTGTTAATTTCAAGTTTTGGAAGTTTAAGTGAATCATTTCCAAGTTTTCAAAATAATAGGAGAAAAAATTCAATCACCCTAAAGTTAAAAGGTTTATTTTATATTTTTCCTTTCTTAATTCAATGGGTGCATTTATTGTGAAAATGAGGAGAAAATAAGTAAAATTAACTTAAATATTTTGAATTTATACTTATTTCTTTACTAAAATTAGTTAAATGTCCTTTATCATTTTTTTATTATTAAATTAGTAGTATAATTTTTTTGTTCAAATGAGAGATTAAAGGGTAGGAATCCCCCATATATATATATATATATATGTATATATCTATGGGTAGGAATCAATTGACACCAGTATAATAGTTACACTCTTACACTAAATCTAAGCCTTTCATTCTCATTTCATCCATTAGTTATAAATAATCCTATTTAATAATGCAATCAAAATTTAATGATGAGAGAGAATAAAAAAGTTGACTCATTTGATTATTATTTTTCCTATAATATATTCTTTTCACTAATAATAATTAAAGTGTGACATAAAATTATAAAAATATATCTAATAAATCTTTAAAACCATGAAATAAAGATAATAATTAGAATAAACTAATTTGTATAAAAAATAATACATGAAAAATATGTCTATGACCATCACAAAGCAAAATTAATTTTTACTTCTTATCCAAAATCCAATTAATTAGTCTTATTATAATTATATATATATATATATATATATATATATATATATATATATATATATATATGCAATTGTATATAATGTTTCTTTTTTAAAATGTAAAAAAGCATAGAAATGTAGTTTATTAGTTATTTGATGATTTTCCCAGTTTTTCATTTTTAAAAAAAATAGAAAATGCTAATTTTTTTTACCCAACACATTAATCTTGTTATAAAATTTTTAAAAACAAAATTAAAAAGTAAAAAAAAATTAAATGCTGAAAGAAAAGTTGCACAATTAAATTTGATTTTGTTTTACAATAAAGT
The DNA here is from genome assembly GCA_020226215.1 of Sindora glabra. Classification (NCBI taxonomy): domain Eukaryota; kingdom Viridiplantae; phylum Streptophyta; class Magnoliopsida; order Fabales; family Fabaceae; genus Sindora; species Sindora glabra. Next base: position 41,646,858 of record CM035229.1, read on the forward strand.
TCCTTAATTGGTATGTTATATATAAATTAGTAATAGTAATTAGTAAATTATAATATTTTATCATATTATAATATGTTTAGAAAATATTTTTTAGTTTTGATTGGCATGTGTTTTATTCAAGAAATATTACTGTAAGACAAAGTTAAAAAAAAAGAAAAAATTTGGACATTTATTTAGATAGATGAAGAGAAAAACGTAAAAAAAAATTAAGAGAGAAAAAAAGAATTAACAGTAATTAAAAGAGATAAAGAGGGAAAAAAAGGTAATTAAATAAGTTAATTTTCTTATTCTCTTTCATCATTAAAATTTAACTATACTATTAAATAAAATTATTTATAATCATTGGATGAAATAAGAATGAATGTTTTAGATTTAATGTAAGAGTGTAATCTTTACAGTGGTATCAATTGATCCCCACTATATATATATATAAAGGGATCAATTGATATCAATATAATATAAATATAAATGGTTTACAACAAATCTTCATCATTAATTATAGCTTCATCCAATAATTATAAAATATTCACCTTGAAAGTAAAATCAATTTTTAGTGATTAGCGAAAATAAGTAAAATATACATCAATTACTTACTCTTTTTCTCTCCGGCCCTTGTAATAATTCTTCTTTTTTAATCCCGGCCATAAAATTCAACTTTCAAATTACATATAATTTTTTTGACACGTTTTTTTTTTACTAACAAAACGTCATATCTTTACTTCTTTTTTTTTTATTCAAAACATGATTTAAGACATAAAAATATTTATTATGACTAAAAAATAACTCTTAATTTAAGTTCAAGTCATGCAACGAAGTTTCTTTAATTTTAATATCAATAGATTATTTTAAAATTTTATATTTCAATAATTTTTTTGTTGAATAATTTGTTTTTAAAAAAAATTTAAAATTTATTTAAATAATAAATTGAACATATATATAGTTAAAATTAAAATCAATCAAAATTCTTGGTGATAATCCAAAATAACAATTTTATTAGAAAGAGAAGAAAATGATTATTACAAAAAGGACATATTCAAAAAAAATGATGACGTTTTATTAAAAGTTCATTCATTTTTTATAATGATTTAAGTTCATATTTTTTTAGGAGATGAAAAGTAAAAAAATTGCAATAGAAGAAAAATAATTTATTTGATTGAATGATTTATGTTTGTTCCATTTTTTTACTGATTTTGAATTTTTTATGAAAAAATTTATTTACCCAAAAAATTATTGAATTATAAAATAGGAAAACAATCTATTAAAGAAACGGTATTCCGTGATTTGAACTTAAATTAACAGTGATTTGTTAGTGCTAATAAATATTTTTATGTATTAAGTCATTTTTTTAATTAAAAAAATAAAGATATGAAGTTTTGTTAGTAAAAATATGTCTCAAGTTTTTATGTAATTTGAAAGTAGGATTCCATGGCAGAAATTAAAAAGAATAATTGTTAAAAGAGAGAGAATAGATAGTTAATATATATTTCATGTATTCTCTCTCATCGTTAATAGTTAATTTTACTCTTAGATTGATTGCTTTATAACCATTAGATAAAGATACAATGAATGGTGAAATATTAGTATAAATTTTATTTCAAACTTACATTGATATCAATATAACTTTTAAAATGAACATGTAATTTTTTTACAATATAAAGTAATGATAATTGGTAAATCTTGATAATCAAAATCAAAATATAAGATTATATAAATTTTTTAAATGATCATGTGACAGTGTGTTTTAATCTTTACCATAATTATATGGTTTGCTTACCCCATTCTTTTGAACTTTAATTGATATTAATTTGTTAGTATTAACAAATATTTTTATGTATTATGAAGTTTTGTTAGTAAAAAAAAGGGTCAAACTTTTCATATAATTTGAAAGTAGGATTTTGTGGCAGGAATTAAAAAATAGAATTATTATGAGAAAGAGAGATGGAGAAAGACAAGGTAAATAATTAATGTATGTTTTGATTCCTTATTCTCTCTTATCATTAAAAGTTAATTTTATTATCAAGTTGATTGCTTTATAATCTTTAGATGAAACTACGATGAATGATAAAAATTTAGTGTAATTTTTTTAAATTTATACTAATATTAATTGAACCCCTCTAAATAATATGAGATAATTATATATACATGTACATATAAAGCTAATCATAATGGACAAATTTTGATAACGGAAATTAAAATATAAAATTATATAATTTTTAAAATAATTATTAAATATTTAGAGCATTTTAATTTTTACCCTCATTATTACGATTTATTCCTTTTTTTACTTAATGTGTATATATATAGAAAGTTTTATGATGTTAATCTTTGTTTTCCGTTCGAACTGTACACGTTAAGATTAGATGGAGCATGCATGATGCATATGAAATTAGAAAATGAAAAAATAAAAAGGATATTGGAGAAGAGAAAAGTGAAAAGAGAATCTTTGAGATGCATAGTACACCGTCTCAATAATTAGGGCACACATGAACTCATCATCATCAACTAGTGGTTGCATTATTGGTTTCAACTCTGATGTGACCCCTATTCAACTACTTTTTAGGTCTTCCCCTCCTTCAACAAATCATTTTCTAAATTAAGCAAAGAAGAATTTTCTATCATCCCAATATAACTAGCTCGCATTTGTACGAACTGTCCCATATTTGCCACTTTTTTAGAGTGTACTTTACACTTCTCTCTAGGAAAACAATAAAAATTACGGAACTATGAGCTTCAAAATTTATATAAAAAAAAATGAATAGAAAGTTGATGCAATTTATTAAAAAAAATGAATAGAAAGTTCATGCAATGAAAATAATGTTATTCTTGTTTGACTTTTGCTAATTAATCAAAATTACATATATATAAGTAAATTTCAATAATAAAAATTATATTATTATAATTATTATATCTAAGGCTAAAAACACATCTCTTTCTTAATTTCTACATATAATTTTAAATTTTATGGAGAATATTAAAATTCTATCAATCTCTCTCTCTCTTTATTTTAATTCACAGCTGTATGATTAATTTAATAATTTAAAATTATTTAATGAGACATTATTTTTTATCTCTTTTCAAGTATACAATATTCATGATCAAACTTGATCATCTAACATATATAAATGGCGAGATAAATTCATAATTCTATCATTTCATCAAACTAGGTCATCTATTGTTTTTGGGTATCAACTTGCTGGATTGGGATCCTTTAAAGCACTTTTAGCACTTTAGAAGTAAAAGTACTTTAGAGGTTATATTTTAAAAGATAAAGTGTCAAAACCTACCATTAATTTTTTTATTTATTTTTATTTATAAAATTATGAATCAAAATTAATGATGAATTTTGTCACTTTATTCTCTAAAGTACAAAATGCACTTTAGAGGATCTCAATCCCAACTTGCTCAACCACAGTCCGATTAAGATTCTTTCACTTTATTAGGAAATAATACTAACTTCACATATTTAATATTCATATTCATTATTCAATTTTTATATTTATAATAAATGATAGAATAAAAAAATTTCATTCAAAGATCTTAAATATAAAAATTTTATAAAATATATACAAATTTAAATTTTTGAAAAATCATAAAAATATCAAAATTTCTAACATGTTGAGATCCTTAATTGTTTGTCAGCTATTGTCTCTATCGTAAACTTGCCAAGCAAGCGGACGAGTCTGAATTGAATCAAGCCTATGGAGAGATCTCGATTCTTGCGAATTGATTCATATAAGTTGATACTAAAAATAGATAAAATTTTAAGTAATCATAATTTGTCCCCTCAGTAATTCAATCTATGAAATCTACAAACTTGGATTTTAAAATTTAATTTAATTTAGAGCAACTCATGCAAATTAATTTGTATAAATTTATAATTAAATAAAATAAATTTAAAATAATTTAATTCGATCAATTTTATAGTTTACACGTTTCACGGATCACAATCTTTCGATGCTTGTTCTGCCACTATTTTATAATTTAATTTCACTTTAATTTCCTGAAAGAAAAGAAAGAAAAAAAGAAAAAAGATGCTTGTTATGGTGCCCTTAAGGGTTTGGTATCCGGAGTGGTGTGACAAAATACAAGCCACTGAATGAGATTACAAAAATCTTAACATTGACTTAGTAATCTCATCCAATGGCCTGTATTTTGTCACACCATTCCGGATACCAAATCCCTAAGGACATCTTAGAATTCACCAAGAAAAAAATAAACAAATTTTTTAAATTTAAATTAGAGAAAAAATAAAAAAAATTATAATTTAAAATATTATGAAAATTATAATGACACATTTTATTTTTTCTTTTTTCTCCTCAATCAATAAAAAAATTAAATTACAAAATTTTCTTTCCCTAGCAATTCTCCTTTTCTTCATCCGAACAAACCTCGAACTCACTATTTCGTTAGCAATCTTAAAATATCCATGTCTAGTTTCTAACACGGGTCCTAAGATTGTACCTATACTTGTCTTGTCTTGTCTGTCTATCAATGGACAGTAGTTTGGTGAAAACCAACACTAATATAATATCTTGTAAGCCATATAATTGGGACCTTAACTATTGGATTTGATAAGGCCTTCCTTTTACACATTTACAGCTAGCTACCTGCACGCACATGCTATATACCTATAGCCATTGGATAACTTCTCCATCGTTTTCTCGAACATTGGAGATGGGAAATTTACTAGACAAATGCATAATTTTTTTTTTATATATTGTAGCTCAATGTTTTATAAACTTTTTGCCAAATAATAGAAAAATCCTAGCTGAAACCTCTTTTAAATTCAAAATTTTAATTTCTAAAAAAAATTGAAAGATTCTCATATTGTTTTGTTTTGATTAGAAATGATTGCTTCATCGTGTTATTTTCAATGACACATACATGCAGAACTCTTTTTGTGTGAGTGAATTCCATTGTGTACATTTTTGTGGGGCTTGAGGTGCCTCAGCCTTTTCTATTGCTCACAGCAAAAGCAACTCAGAAAATTAAAAAAAAAAACTCTATGCTGAAACTTCTTTCCAAAAGAAAGTTTAAGATGTATCCAACTCTTATTGGCTGGTTATTCTCCGTACTACTGTCTTTCTTTAAAGTTTGTGCTCATATTTTACCGATTAAACTCTAAATATTTTTTATAAGAACATATAATTATAAAATATTAAAATATCAAATAATTAAATTTAAATATGAGAAGTGTGATGAGAAAAATGATATATACTTTTGAAAAAAAAAGTCATTTTGCCTATTACTATAGAATTATATATCAAATTTATAATTACATAATATATAACTAGTATACCACTTATTTACTTATATATAAATAAATAATATTTCTCTATAAAAAAATTCTTTCACAAAGTAAAGAGAACCTAAAGTAACGCTGGTACATATCAAATATGTTAAGTTCTAGTTCTAGCAGGAGACTTTCTTTCAGAGCCCTTCTATACCGGTGTAATTGTGTAAAAACCTTTTATCTCAAAATTAGAGGGGATCAATCTCATACTTATAGAGAAGATAATGCTTACACAAATTGGCTTGTATGCTGCAGTTTAAAGAATGAGCTGGGATTGGAGATTCTAGGTAACCTGCCAATAATTTATAGTAATGTGATTGAGATTAGCCTCTTTCTTTTGTTTGCATTTTATCTTATTTATCTAAAAAGTAATAATAAATTCAATCTCTCAAAAACTTGTATTCCTCCGGCTTATAACTATGTTAATCATAAATGAATACATCATCAAATTATATAAAAATGCACGCATTAATATCTTCTCTTCCTCTTATATTGTGACATAGCTAATAATAATTAAGACTTGTTGTTCATAGAAAAGTTTTGGTTCAAACGGCACCCTTTGTGAACATTGTTTTCTTTTATGCACCAAATTGAATTGTGATATCTTCCGTGTAAATACCGATGTCGTTATAATGAAAAATTTATTTCGTTGGGGAGAAATATTTAGGTAAGTATTGCCTACCGCATTATTCCCTTTATGCACTATCACTTTAATGTTATCAATTAATAATATATAAGTCTATTTTATATAATAATTAATTATAAGTTAATTTGACTTTTTTCTCATTATAATTAATAATAAATAATTATTAATTTTTTATTTATAATTAATTAATTTCTGGGTAAAATGGACTCACACATTATTAATTAATAGTATTTGAGTGGTAATACTTAATGATAATGCGGTAGTAAATGTATAGATAAGTATTTTTCATCCTTGGGACGAACTTGGTCTGCACAACTGTGTGTAGAATTCAATAAAGCATATCTCTACACTTTCAGATCTTTTCCAAATTTTCAAGTTGAATGTGTTTAATTTCTTCGAAAATATTAAGTCCAACAGCATCTTCTACAAAGAAAAACCAGATTTACCTCACAAGGTAAGTTTCGGCGAAAGATCATGCACAGACGTCAACGAAAAAAAAATCAATTGTATAACTAAGAATCAGGAATTGACACCACGCATGAAACCCGCGTGAGAGAAGATGATAGTGAGTTCTGGAGGAGGATGGAAAGTTCAATAACAGTGACAAAAGCACAATGAACAATCATAGGTTCACATGATCGGGAAAGCAAATTATGTGAAGGTAATCTATTTGATATGTCTCCAAGCTATCTTTGAAATCTCGTTATTTAAGTTCAGCAACTGTTTTGATTAGTCATCAAGTTTGAAGCATGATAAATAATTTAATATCAAAGCATCCGACCATAAACCTCGACTAATACGTATCTTGGAGCGATGTCTAATTTTGATAAGTACAACAAAAATGTTAAATGTTTAGATAAAAATGATTATAGAAATTTTTTATTTTATCGATTGAATGTGAAATTTGATTATTAATTATGACAATTCATGCTAATCTTTCAGATTATACGGTTTAAACTTAATAATTAATTTGACTAGTCGAGCTTGGAACGTGTCGCCAATACTTGACGTTCCAATTATAAATCAATTTGTTTTTAAAGATATAGCGTACATACTCATCTAGTATTGAACAATTATTATAAACAATGCTACTTTCACATTATTTTTTTTTATAGATACGGTTCATATACTCTGATATTAATTATCTGTAATTACGAAAATAACATCATGAAAAATTAATGATTGTTAAATCATTGTTGCATTATTATATTAGTTAGTAGCTCGCTGTCAAGGTGTAGTATGCCCTTCATAACACATAATGAAGACATGAGACCTTTTAGGGCATCAACTTGCTGCTATACCCCATTATTCGTATGCCTCTCAGCTCTCAAATAATACCAATCATCATCTGTACTACTTTGAGCCCATCATCATTCAAAAAGAAGCTACAAATATGTGTACAATTTGCCCATATTAATTAACCGAAACAAACCGATCCAAAAGATGTAAAAAAGGGGCAATAAATTTCTCCTGAAGCAACCAAATATAGCACTCGCGTGGGTTCTCTGCGAAAAGTGCCTTGGAATCTTGACGGTCCAAGGTCATAATATATATGTATCAAAAATGGAATTTAAAATTAAATATTAAATATAAATTAAAAATCATTATTAATATAGAAAAATAATAAAAGATCCAATAATGTGTTCCAAAATAGGTCTGGACAAAACTTGTAGTTCTAATTTCTCTTGCTATTGATTTTAGTCGACTAAGAAACAATATCTTAACATTACTGTTGTATGCCTTCCAAGGCTATTTCGGGCCCCATTCGGGGGATTAATTTCGGGTGACATAGCACTCTCCTTAAATATACGATGGTGAGAAAATTTATAAAATTTAATTCAATAAATATAAAAAATTTATAATTTAATTTTAAATTGTATTTTTGGTACTGGTAACATTTTATATAGGATATATTAAGTGAGAGAAATATTTTTATATAAAAGTAAGAAGAATAAATAATAATCATTAAATTTTGTATTGAAAAATTATAATTACAATACAAAATCATGATTTTTTTAAGTGATTCTATAACTTTTGTAAATAATTACATGACTTTAAATTTAAATTATGTTAATTATGGCAGTCAAATCCAAGATCCGATGATTGTAATTTCTACTTGTATAAAAATATACCATTCACTTGATACTTTCCAAATTTGTCGAAAAACTTTTAGCCTGTAATTGACTAACAATGAGAAAATTTTGTTTATTACAGTTGTAACAAGTATTTTTACCCTCAATCAATAGGAAGTAATTATTTATAATTTTTAATATTTTAAAAATTAAAAAATTTAATTTTCAGTGCCGACGAGTTTCATAAAATTAATTCATAAATAATAAAACTGAGAAATACTAACTTCTTCTCAATAACTAAAAATAACAATAATTGAATCATAGGGTACGTCTCAAAAAGGAAACCTGTGCGCTGCATTGATGCTCCGATATCTTGTTTACGAGGAAATGCGGTTGACAATGAAACTATGACAGGGTTGCCATGTTCTTTTGGGTACGATTGGCTATATATAGCTCCATGATTTTTTAATTTATGGTGTAGAAAGGGAATCCCATTTAAAATATATATCTTACTGCAAATATTTAGTTTTTGAACTTTGAAAATTGATATTGATCGTGGGATGAGGATGAGCACTCAAAAATTTTTCATATATATATTTATTGACTTCAAATTTTAAACATAATAGAGAATATAGTGTTATCATTTTATAATAAATATTAACATAGTTTCAAATTAGTTATAATTATAATTAAATTTAAATTATTATTAGCATAAAATTTTTTACATTATTAATAAATAAAAATATAACATATTATTAAAAAATTAATAATTTTTATTCCTATACCTTTTTAGCAAATATAAAATTAATTCTTATTTGAGACAGAAGTAGCATATAATAAATCCTTTTCAATAAAGACGCTTCCAAAAATTAAATCTAGGGTCTTTTACTAAGTTTAGCATGTCTTACTTCACTAACCAACTATTAGTATATACCTAGGGATATAGTAATAAGAAAAAATGAATTTCCCTTTTCAATAAAAAGATAATGCATTAATTATTAATATGTTAATTAAAATAGTATTAATAATTTTTGTGGCATTCTAATAATTCCTTATTCCCCGTTTAAATAGAGGTTGCAGAATAAAATGTAACATACTCCGGAAAATATAGTGGGAAGGTTTAATTCCAAAACTAATAAGATATTAATCTAGTAAAAAATTTATTGATTTTAGATGAATTTTATTTATTAATGAATAATAATTCAGATCCTGAAAATAATATTTATTAGAAAAAATTTATTAATATTTTAATTTTTGTAGTGATTAATCATTCCACTTTATGATGAATATCTTTAACTCAAGTTGTGTATGATATTTCTGAAATACTTTCTCATTCTTTAGGTTGAATCCTAAAACCTTAAAAAAAAGAAAAAAGAAAAAAAAAGGGAAAACCTCTATCAATATGCTCCGGCAAATTGCAGTTGTGAATTTATCAACACAATTATAAAATTAATGCTTAAAAAAATAAACAAATTGGAACCATACATACCCCACACTTACCTTAATTTTGTGGGCCAGAATTAATTTGTAATTAAAAGCTTCATTTTGATAATATTTTAATTTTGATTGAGAAAGCGTCAAATTAACCGAAAGCATATTTAAAATGCACAAGAGTACCATTTCAATTTCGAAACAAAATAGGAGTTAATTATTGTACTTTTAATAATTTTTGCCACACATTTAATATTTTAATTAAGGTATAGTACCGAAGAAGTACAAACAGATATTTGCAACAAATAATTTGATTTGATTTGATTTGGCACGATTACCCAAAGATATCCCTGGAGAAAAACCATTTTAAAATGGGTTTACGTCAACGCGTCCTCTGGAGGTTATGTGATTTTATGGGGAAAAAAATTGTAATATTTTTATAAAATCCATAATTTTTTTACATAAAATTCATTTCATTTTCATAAAAATTGTAATTGTTTAGTATGTCATTCTTTTTTTTTTATTTTTATCTGGCATTTGAGTCTAGCGCTCAAAAATTAAAAAAAATAAAAAAATAGTCTTAATTTAAAAAAATCTAATTGATTAATATATCACTAACAAAAAAATTCAAGTGATATGTTAATTTGTTAATCAATTATTAAGATAATAAGGATACTTAAGAGGAAAATTATAAATGTAATTTTAAATTAAAAAAAGATAAATAGAACATTTTTTAAAACAAAGTTTAAAAAGGAATGATGGAAATATTTCAAAGGTGAAAATATAGGTGAAATTTTATGGATATTTTTTGTAATACATTTTATAAATATTTATTGTGATATTTTTTAATTACAATTGTATACGTGTATTATTTTTTCAATTCATCGTTAATAATTATAATTTAATAAATATAATTATTGATTGGAGATTGAATACATGTATAAAATTGTGATTAAGGACTTTATAGATGAAAATTTACAAAAAATTCTTTTCAATATGAAATTACAATTTTTTATATAAAATCTCATAATTTTTTTTTCTAAAAGCAGCAACATCATAAAGTCATATTTTCGATACAAATATATTTAAAGCTTTACGATAAAATTAAAAATTTTTATAATAAGAACTTATAAAATTTTATGACAGCTAACAAGAAATTATACGGATCTTTAAATTTTTTTTTTCATCATGGGAAAAAAAAGGTAAATTAAAGATTAGGTAATGAATAAAGTGGTTGTGAGATGGATAATGGACAAGTCTAAGAAGGAATCTGCCGACATGGTTACCCTAAAAACGAAAACGTGTAAAATAGTGGCATTGCAAATTGACCATATGGCATCCACACATGAACTAGTGAGTGCGCTGGTGACTGTAATCTCCCAAACTTCCTACCACATGACCAAGTTATTCACGCATTATATTCACATCATGTTTTTTTGAGCCACGTTTCCCCCTTTGACCACTCGAAAAAGTGGTCATATGCTTTTTAATTTTTGTCAAAATTTTTAATTTTATGATTGAAATTATATATTACACTGATAAAATAATTTTAAAATTATATTAAATAATTAATTTTATTCTTAAATATTATTTTATATAATTATTTTCATTCTTCTATATAAATTTATATAGATAATTTCATCGTTAACAAAATTATTTATATAATTTATTATTCAATGATAAAATTGACTAACTAATATAATTTAAGAACTATTTTGTTAATATCATACAACTTCAGAAATAAAATTAATAATTTTATTTTAATTTTTTTGATAATATTATTATTAAATCATTGAATATACATACATAACAATTAAGGATTGAACTTTGATGAAAAGAAAAATATAAAATTTTTATAAAATATTAAATACTACTCCAGTTAAAGGTCATATGTTTTATATAAATTAAAATAAATTATTCTCTTTTCTAATTAATACGTTTAATGATATATTAATATTTAATGTCATTAGAAGCATTTCTTTTTTGTCATTTTTAAATTTGAATAGTGTACTTTATCCTTTTTCTTGGGCGCTCAAAAAAATAAAAAATAATAAGAAAGAAAATAAAAAAAAGAAAAAATAAAGAAAAATTTTTTCTTTTTATTGCTTGGGTGTAAAAAAAAATGAAAGAAAAGAAAATATGGAAAAAGTAATTTTCATTTATTTGTTGAATAAATCACATCCACCTTTCTTAGAGTTTAGGTAAAATACACTCCCTTTCCCTTCTTTTAAAAAAAATCATAAACCTCTCTTATCATTAATAGAATTGGATGCCGTTAGTATTAATTTATTTTTAACTATTTTGCCCCTCTATTAAAATTGATGCAAACCAAAAACCAGATGTCTACATTTCTTTTCTTCAAATTCAAGATTTGTCTCAATTTCACCCTGCCCATGAGATAAGCATAGAAAGGAGATGAGTGGTGGTGATAATTGAGGGAAGGAATAGAGGTGACTGCTGTTTGGTGGATGACGGCGTTGGTTTTATAGCTGGCGGCGGTTGAGAAGTTGGAAAAGCAATAGAGGGAATAGAGGGAAGATGGGTGGAGAATGGTGGTTAGGAGTGAGGAATGATACCGAAAAAAGAAAGCGATGTTGCTAAGGAGAACTTTCAGCTAAGCTCTATGAAGACTTTGCAATATTGTTTCTGCTCTTTCTCTTTGCTCTTTTTGAACTCTCAGAACAACGAGGAAGGAGGACTGGAGCAGTTACCTAAATTGTTCTTCGAAAGTAGAAATGAGAAAGGGAAATAATAAAAGAAAAGAAAAAGGGAAAAAAATAGAAGTAGGTAGCGTAGAAAAATTAATATGAAAATGAGTATTAATAATCTGTATAAATAAGTTTAATTGCATATTAGTTTCACATAAATTTAGTAATGAAAATATTTATTTTTAAATTTTATATCATTACAATTGATATGCTAATAAGGGCATATCAACCAAGAGCATATCTCTCCTATAAAAGTTAGAGGAGTAAATTATGATTATTAATAATATTTTAAAAATTGGACCGATCATTGAACCAAAAATAAGAACGATTTAAGGTTTAATGGTTCAATTGAGGTCAAATTAGAATTGAACTAATTATAATATAAAGTATATATTAAAAGTTTTAATATATACATATATAGTTAAAAATAATTAAATTATCATAAAGTTAAATTTATGTATATAAAATATAAAAATATTTAAAAAATTTCAAATAATTTCAAAATTTTATGAGTTCATAATTTAAATTATCACAAAAAATTAATATTAAACTTAATTTTTTAGTTATGTGTCTTTTATTTATATATACAAAGTAATTTTTCACTATATAAAATTTTAAACTTTGAATACGTATTCAATATCAAGTAAAAATAATATTATTTTTATAAATATTTAAATAATAATATTTTTTATTAGAAACTACTCGAACCATGAAAATTGTGATTAGTTCACACGGTTTAACTGACTTATCACCACTTTACTAGTTTTTTTGACTAATTTTATATGTTAATTAGATTGTTCAGGTGATCGATTCATGATTTTTCCAGTTTGATCAGTTGATTATGTCTAATTTTTTATACTATGACTATTACATCTTTAATTAATAATTAAGATTAAGATATAACTAATGTTTTTATAATTACTGATATATATATTTATGTTTTAATCCTAATCCAATAATATAAGATTTAATAATCATGATTTATTTTTTTATTTATATAAAAATAATGTTCTCACTTGATATATATGCTTCCATATTAATAATATACATTAAGTAAAAAATTTATTTAAAATAATATTTTAAATACATTATTATTAACTTTAAAATTCAACTGGTTTTGAAAATACAATCTCAATCTAATCAAAAGTAAATAAAATAATAATAGGATAAGATTATTTAGATTTAATTTAAATCATTTATTAGACTAAAATTTAATGATAAAATATCAAGATTCGAAACAATTTCCTTAAAAATTCAACTATGTGGTTTTTGCCGGAATTTGTTAATTTTTATTTTTAAGCTATCCATTTTATTTCTAAACATATCAATTTTGTCGAGATCAATTAAAATAATATGAATAATGTAATCTTGGTGTAAAATGATGTTGCATTAATTATTACGACCAAAATATTTATCAAAAAAATAATTTAATCAAATATAATAAATATGGCATGCAACAAGATTTTTTTAAATTAAATTGCAAATGTATAATGATGATTCAAATAAAAAATAAAGTATATTTTTTAATAATATTATTATTTTTGAAATATTATAATATATTTAAATGTAAAAATATTATGATTTTATGAATAATTCTATAAATTTCCCTGTTCAATTTTTTTATTTCAATTGTTCAATTGTGGCAAAATTATTGACTAAATATAATATTTATATTTATATACAGTAAATCAAATATGTCTACGTAGGTTTTGTAATGAAAACGCTTGATATATTGTAGAAAAAAAAGGTTGAAGTTGAAAAAGAGCATAAAATGATAATGTATGAAACTATGTAATTATTGGTTTTATTTAGAGGGGCAATTTTGTCCATAGATATCTAAAAAGAAGCATTTGACTGTATTATATCCACTTTGACCCTTTTCCACATGTATTTTTAGTGGATTGTTATGTTTTTTTTTTAATAAAGGTGAAAATGGAAGAAGGAGGAAATAAAGGTAAAAAGAAATGGAACTGGAAGTAATTGGAAATGAAATACTTTTTATTTAAGTTGTTTGGAATGAGTAAAAATGAGAGTGGAAGGAAATATGAGTGAAATTAATTTTTTTTGTTTAGAATTAATAAAAATTGGAGGGGAGGAAATAGGATTGAATTAAATTACTATAATACTCTTATAATATATTATTAATTTTTATTATAATATTAATTCAACAAACTCAATTAAAAAATTTATAATACACTGATAAAATATTATACATTTGATAATAGGTAATTATTTTAAATAATTTTAAATAATAATAGTAATTTTTATTTTCCCATCTTCCTCTAATAATAATATTACATATTGTTGAATTCAAATATTTTCAAATATTGATGCTTTAATGACACATATTTACTTATAATATTCTAACTTGTAACGTTTGATAAACGTAAAAATTTGTTATTTTTATATTTCATTCAATTTTTTATTTTTCATATTTTAAATAAATTTTATTTTATATTTAACAAAGCCTTATTATTCATTGAGTTAAATGATTATTATGCCCTTATTATTCATTATGTAATGAGAGATATAATATAAATTTAATAAATAAAAATTAAAAGTTAATAATAAATTGATAAAATATTATACAATAAAAGGATAGATTTTTATTTAATATTATAAAATAGTAAAATTTGAATTTTTATTAAATATTTTCATTACATATTTTTATTAAATCTTGAATTTTAATTTTCATTAATTAGTTTAAAATTATCTTTATAAATATCTATCATTTTAAAAAATTTATATTCGTAATTCTTTTATATCACACTTCGACTAAAGCAAGTAACGTTAACTCCATTTTTCTAAACTATTTTCTTAGAGTTTGTTGATTTAGATAATTTTATGCTTAGTGTAAAAGAAAATGAGAAGAAAAAATTGAAATTTAATTAGACTGAAAAATAAAAAGAAAAATTGTAAAAAATTAATATGTAAAAATAATAATTATGTAATTTATCTTTTAATTTTCCTTTCTCTTTTTTACCCTTTTAACAAAGGAGAAGAAAATTTTAAATTTAATTTTTTTCCCTTTTTCCTTATTCTTCACCCAACTAAGCATTAGAAGGAAATAGGCAGTTAGACTTTCAAGTTAGCAACTTGGGACACATTTTCTCCTTAGAAATGAGTTTGTAACTTTCACGGTACAAGAAGTTTCTGGCCTACTTTAATTATCCTGATTTGCAATTTTCACCTAAGTCAGGTTCCCTCGCAACCTGAGTTTGATTCATGTCCAGACCAGATTCTTTGACTCGGGTGGAGGGGTTCCAAACCTAGCAGAGTTGTAGAACACCAGAACCTTCCTAACCCATTTGAAGAGCAGTATATCAGTGTCTAAACTCCAGCCAGCACCGCTCAAAGTCCTTGGCTGGTTGCCATTCGGTCACAAACATGCCTCCTCCAATGGATTTGCCGAGATCCCTTTTTCACACGTGGCAACAACAACAAAACGAACAGGTAGTACAATGAAGTTGGAGCTATACTTGCATTGTCTGTCAAGGTGATAGTTGTGTCTAAGAATTCTTGGTAAAGATAGAGATGGAGAAGGCTTCTGAGCTTCTCAATCGACACACACAGCCAAGGCACAACAAGGGCAGGTTTTGGAAAGTAGCAAAACTGATTCCCTTTCACCTGAAATTCATCTTATTTGTGGGGGGTTGCAATTTCACCGGGCCCCATCAAGCCCTACCATTTTTTTACTTTTCCCATTTACTTCCCCCTTTTGATTTCACCTACAACCAAACAGGTGAAAATTTTAATTTCATCTTCCTTTTCATCACCCTCATTCCCTTCTTCTTTATTTCACCCATTCCAAACAATGGGTTAATCACTGGGGAGGGTAGTATAACCCAAAACAAAATTAAAGGGGAGCCTAGACTAATTTTAAAAAATTAGTATAAGGAGAATATTTAATTCAAATTTTAAAGGAGACGAGGGTAATCTACCCTTATTTATTTAGATAGGAAAATGAGAAAAAAATAAAATTAAGTTAGATGATAATTTTATTCTTTAAATTAACAAATTAAATAAAATTAAGTTTAAATTTTCACTCATTTTCTATTTATATATGGCAAGAAAAAATTTTGGTGGGTCCCATTCTTTTTTTTTACTCCTTTTCTCTCCCATTGCTTTCCTACTTTACAATCAAGTAAAAAAAATATATTATTTTCTACTTTTTTTCCCCTTTTTTGTGACTTTTTTCCTAGCTATTTCCTATAGAAATAATTAATAAAAAGGTGTATGTATTCTAAGTGATTTGCTGCTTCTTCTGTTATCGAAAAAAAATTATTCACATATATAATCTAATTTCTTTTTTAAGTTTTCCTTTATGCAAACACTTATTTACTAACAATATCAAGTGTTTCAATAAAATAATCTTGAAATGAATTAACTCTTTTCACATTTAGAATTGATTTTGTCCATACAAAAGCACTAAAAAAATAAAAAAAAACTAATTGAAGGATCAATAAGTTTTGAGATAAAGAAAATAGATGGCAAAGGATATTGAATATGAAAGAGTATTTCATTTTTATAATATATTTTTAACCTTAACTCATGTTGAATGTTAATAGATTGATTTTGATGTGATATTCTCGTTTATCTTTTAATGAGATATTGATGAGGATGTTATGTTAAATCTTTAAAATTATAAAGGAGATTAATTAAATTAAATCCAAAATGAAGTCCCAATATTACTCGTTTCTATTAGTTACTTATTTATTGTTATTTTTCTTATTTGGTAAAGTCTCTAATCAGATGATATAAAAGCTTTAAATTAACTTATTAGTATAAACAAGTTAAAAATCCTATTGCTTAAATCTCATGAATTATTTTCATAGTATTAGTATATATATGTATTTCATTAGGGAGTTTTATTAATTCAATATCCATTTCAATATTTTTACTTATTTTTAGTGTGTTAGAAATATATATTCTCACCTCCACTTTCAATTCTACATCAAGTGGTATCAACCAATGAATTGAAATTCAAGATAATAATTGGTAGTAATAATAGAGATGACAACAATCATCCCAATGATGGTGTTAATAGGATTAAAACTCTTTAAGCAATAATTTGAGCTCAAGAGGAGATGATAACCTACAAACTCCATGAGATTCATAATATATTCACTAACTTCAAAGTAAGCGCCAACAAATTTCATGGAGATAATAGAGACAGTCATATGAAGGATGATGCCTTCAATTGACCAATTAATTATCATAAACCTATAGATTCAAATATAAAAAAAAAATGACCTATAAAGATTTTGAAAATAAAGTAAAAAACATGGATGACTTTTGAAGAGTTCATAACTATATTTATGGTGAACATAAAAGATGAAGGCCATGCGATGACTAACAAACCAATCATTATCAAAGAAGGCTAGAATTTTTTACGAAGATTTAGACCATAAATATAAAGAATACTAGACAATGAGATGACACAATTGAAGAAATAGAGGTTGTTGTATAAAAGTTGATCTTCCTAACTTCAGTGGCAACATCAACATTTAAAGCTTCTTAAATTAGACATATGAGATGGAGAATTTCTTCAACATGATGGATATTCCAAACAATAAAAAAGTGAAACAAGTTGCATACAAGCTCAAAAGAGGAGTAGCTATCTAGTGGGATAATTTA
The DNA here is from genome assembly GCA_020226215.1 of Sindora glabra. Taxonomy (NCBI): domain Eukaryota; kingdom Viridiplantae; phylum Streptophyta; class Magnoliopsida; order Fabales; family Fabaceae; genus Sindora; species Sindora glabra. Next base: position 41,664,645 of record CM035229.1, read on the forward strand.
CTGTGAAAGGCAAGGAAATGTAGCTATAAGAGCAGGATGGAAGATAGAGAAGCTTCCTCAAGAAAGATTTCTTCCTCCAAATTATCAATAATATCTTTTTTAGAAATATTAGAATTGAGTTTAGAATAATCAAATTGTGACTCAATACATTGAAGAATTTATTAGGCTCTTAACATGATGCAACTTACTATAGATAGATGAATAATAAATGGCTCTTTACATCAATAGCTTAGATTTCAAAATTAGAAACAAGATGTCTTTGGTTCTAATATGAATAGTCAATAAAGCACACAACATTACATTAAAGGTAAAAATGTTGTCATCATAACTCTTTATAGATTTTTCAACATTGCATTTGTCTTCTTCAACACATGCTTAAACAAATCAAAATAAAGAGAAACTAAATGCAAATAAAGGAATTTGATCTTTAAATTTTAATTGTCAAGCCAACACAAGTGTAAGTGGAATAAGAAAACTTTTGAAATCTACACAATTAAATATAATGATAAAAAATCCTAATACTAAACTCATGTTGAGCAAATATTTCAAGTACAATAAACCTAGACACTGATCTAATGAATGTCCTACATGCATATCCATCAATATAACATATTATAATGAATATATAAGTAAAAGACATGACATTTTTGAAGGTAGAAAGTTAAAGGATATTTAAATTGCTAATAAAGAATGAGAAAACATGGCTTATGTGGTTTGAAACTTATTATACACTTCAAGGTAAGAGGATTTATCTAAATGTAACAAGATTTTTCACTCACAATGTTCAATTAATCAAAAAGTATGTGATCTAATTATAGATAATAAAAGTTAGGAGAACATTGTATTAAATGCATTAGTTAAATATCTAAAGTTTCTAAAAGAAGCTCGTCCTATACTTTACCAAATTAGATGGATTAAGAAAGGACTATCTGCAAAGATGATAAAAATTTGCAAAGTTCCAATCTTAATTTGAAAAGTTTATAAGAATGAAGTTATTTGTGATGTGATTAATATAGATGCTTATCATATTTTACTTGGAAGACAATTGCAATGTGATTTAGATGTAACTTATTGCTATAAAAGAAAATATTTAAACTTTTTTATGGAAAAACAAGAAGTTATTTTTTCCTCCCATTAATAAAAAAAAGTTAGACATAACCAAAACTTATTAGAGAGAAGAAAAATTATTTCTTACTAGTTCCAAATTTGAAGGATAATTTCTTAAAGATATTAATAGGGTTTTAGGATTTATATAATTGAGTAATCTGATAATTAGTGTATTTATAACCCCCTAGTGATGAGAAAATAGTTAAAGTGCAAGTAACTTGCATAGGAAATAAAAAAAGATTTAAAAGTGCATAAATGAGGATCACAAAAAATTTGAAAATGCAATGGTTGAGATAAATAAAGGTAAAACCTAGTTTGCCATACGTTAAAACTAAAGAACATGCCTAGATAAGTAGTCATCAAAATTAAAACATTAAATCTTGATATTGAATTATAGTGAGGATGGGAGAGACATAATAGCTAGGACATGTGAAAGGCATAGTTTGAATAAAGACACATCAAAACCTTATGTCTTGATCGAGGCATTCAAGCCGAAACTCAAATGCTTTTAGGACTATAAAGTAATCTTTTTGGCAAGGTGCAAAAGATAAAAATGTGCCTTTCTGACCATTAGGTAAAAAAATGTATGAAACAATAACTTAATGAAATAAAGCTAAAAGATATACCGAACACTCATGACAAAGTAGCGAATCTTTCAATAAAATCAAGGCATTCAAATAAAGGTAGGGATTTATTAGTTTAGTTACTTCTCGATGATCCATAATATCCAAACTAGAAGACCTTCATTCGGCCTAGTTATGGGACGTTTGACCTATAAGGATAGCCAAATTCCATAGAGTTTACTTTTTTGGTAAAAAATACCTTTAGGCTTGAAAGAGGTTATACCACCTTGAGTCAAAGACTAACATGGTAGTAAAATATGCCACATGTGGGACATGTGAAAGCTTATGGATCATTCTAAAAGATTGGCAACCATCAATAATTGTTCTTCTTTAGTTATAAATAGCTTAACAAAAATTCTAGAAGGATCTTTTTATAGGTTAATTTTAGACAATACAAATATCAACACATTTTCCATTTAAATTGTAGCATTCCATTGACCACTTTTTGCTTTTTATTTTTTATCTACAATTCACTTGTAATTCCCTTTTCTTAAATCTTTGAATGTGAATGTATTAGGATTTTTTCCTAAATCTATCTACCTTTAATTTCTATAGATTATTTTTATCTTTAATTTGGATGTACTTGTCCTTTGAAGAACTTTACAAAGATTTATTATTAAATTACATTTGAATTGTTATCTTTCAACCATTTTTTTGTACTTCTATTTGAATATTTACATAGATTATGCCATTTTATTGTTTTTGCAAGATTGTTGTGGTATTGACTACTTTTCCTTGCATCAATACTTTAACGCAAAACACCACTAGTGAATTAGGTCGAACTTATTGCTTGCAACCAAGTGGAATAGTACAATTATGATTTTTTTATTGAAACAGAGAAAGACAAGCATTGACATAAGGGGTTACCAAATATATAACTTATTGGGTTCAAATGTAAATGAGAATGTATATATACTTGTGCTTATAAGACTTAATGCAATTACTTGTAAATTTATATATTATTTTGTATGCATTATTAAAGTTATTTATAAATATTATTGTATAATTCAATGTTATTTAGAAGGTGGTATTCTTTTATTTCTACAAGTGTGTCTACCTTGTTGTCTATATAACAAGTTTACCTTTTAGCTTTAAGGTAATAACAAAAGTAACTTTAAAATAAAAAAAAGGCCACATAATTGTTTATTAATAATCGATGTTACAAACATATAACATTGGGTTTATACAAATACTCAACATGAAAAAGTAAAATTATGTATTACTCAGAATCAAGCAATAAAAGCAATAATTTGATAAAAATTAGAAATGATGACAATTTTAACATAAAATCAATGTAGAAGACTTAAATAATGCTATTTTTCTTTGCTCAAAACTTGTAAAAATAAATATAAGAGATGAAATACAGGGGAAGCCTATCTAGGTGCAAAATTGTAGATTAAAGAGCAAGAGCATCTTCTTTGCAAAATTCATAATGTCCTATGGAGAGTTCAACCAATAATTTTCTTTTGTAAGTAAGAAGTCTGATACAATTTCTTCACACAAAAGATTACTTTAACTTTAGTTTAATTATTTATTCATTCTTACTAGCATCTTTCTTTCAATGTTAAGATCTATTTGAACACTTTATTTTTATTTATTTAAATCTAATTAAGAACATCTAATTATTGTATATTGTGATGATATGTTTGGATTCTATGTTTCTGGTTTCATTATTTGGGATTTTGGATGGTATGGGTTTCTTGAAGAAAAAAAGGCAGATATCTTGTTTATAAAAGTAAATCAATAGGTATTTTTATATAAAAGGGTAAAATAATAAGAGCACTATGGAAAAAGAATATATGATATCACTAAAGTTTAATGGCATAAATTAGATAATAAAATTTTCTTTAACAAAAGCATATTGTATTAATATTCCACCTATAATATTAATTTTGAGGTGCTTGTACTCTTCTTTTATCATAATGAAATTCATAAGAATTTCTATCACTGACTATATCATTGGAAGACAATGTTTCTTCCCCTTGTAGAGTTGAAGATATTATTTCCAATTTTTACTATTTTATTATTTAAGCAATAAGACAAGAATATTCAAGCCTTATCTTAATGTCTTTATGATAAAAAAATAATATTCCAAATGTAATAAACACTTAATGATAACAATTTCTTAAAATAATCATCCTATCCTACGTTACATGTTGATTATTCAGTAGAAACTGACGTACTATGTGAATTTTAAGAAATGAAAAAGTCAATTTTCAATAGTGGTTTACGGATCAACATTTGATATACACAATAATGTCAATTATTAAACAAAAAAATAAATTAACATCCTATTTTAATTATTTGACAATATATAAGAATTAAACACATCATTTTTCATGTAAAAAAAACTAACGTTGTTAATTGTATTCAACATTAGTTTAAGAACCAACATTGAATGTATCAAATATATAATGACACCTATGTATACATTAATAAATAACTGATGTGAAATGAGTTAAATAACTAACATTATAAGGAATTTTTGTAGTAGTGTCAATATGATTCTCACCTTTCTTTACTATTTATAAGAAAGTTGCAAAACATCCATTAAATTTGGCTTAGCTACTCTAGGATTCCTAATTTAGGTATAGCTGCTAAGCACGTAACAGAACACGTCCAATCTATTCAAGAAAATTTTAGAAAGAAAATTGAAGTCTTAAATGCAAAATACAAAGCAATGGTTGATAAGTATAGAAGATATAAGACATTTCAAGAAGCATATATGATCATGTTTTCTTGAGAAAAGAAAGATTCTTGATTAGAAAATTCAACAAAATTATAACCAAAGAAGTGTATGTATCATACAAGATTTTGAAGAAAATCAATAATAACACATATGTTATTGACTTCCCTAATTATGCTTATACTTATGTTACTAATTTATATGGACACTTTCCTTTGAAGGATCAACATATCTAAAAATCATGTTGGGGAGTAAAAAGAGAGAGATTAGATTTAAATGTTAAGTTTGAAAGAAAAATTATGAGTCCTATATTATAAATGGGTTAAATTTTGTCTTATATATTTAAAATCGTATTAATCTAATTCCAACTCTATTTTATTATATATATATATATATATATATATATATTATACAACATAAATCTTAATTATAAAAAACTTATATAGTTATATAATAATCTTTCCAATGATATTTTTTCTTGTTTATATATAATATATATACAAATATAAATATATATTTATATTTGATATGTTTATAAATTTTAATTATATTATATATACATTAAAAATTTAAAATTAAATCTAAACCATCAAATATAGTCATTTCTATTTTAAAAAAAGGACTGGACTTGATCATATAAAATATAACAAAATTTCAAATGGAATTATATTTGGACTAAATAAAAATACTTTAATACTTATAAATATGCGCCCAACGTAATTTTTACCCACATCTAGTCAACACACGTGGAAATTGTATAGACCCATATCTTCCGATAAAGAATCTTAATCCACTAAATATTATTCTACCAAAGTTTTGAGGATCAAATTTATGATAAAGACACTGTTTACATTTTTTATCATGGCGATCTAAATTTTTTATGCTTTTTTGAGTTATCCTACACGAGTTTTAATTTGACAAAAAGAGTAGTTAGTATATTATAAAAAGATAAATTTGTTGAAAATTAATCCCTCTGAGTGATGTAGTTTTCTTTTTAAACCAATTTTTTATTTACAGTAGTTGATCCATCCTTTACAATTTTAAATTGCGACTATATTTTTATGCTATTGATTCTAATTAGTAAAAATTGTGAATAAATTGAAAAATTACAATTGGATTACAAAATAAAATCACAAACTCACATTATGACTAAGAAGAATATTATAACTGAAACATTGCAATAAAAAATTCCATCACATCGATGTAATTGAAACGGCACGTTCTTCTTTTGCTTCTCACCTTCAACGTCTTTCATCAATGTATTCAAAGTCCACGCGCACCACTTTGCTGATGGACCCCCATAAATGCATGCGATGTTTAATCATAATTTTTAAAATCTTGAATAGTAGGAGCCCTGATTTATTGATTTATTAATTTAATTACTGATTTATTAGTTAAATTAATTTTATTTTAAAAATTTAAACATATATTAATAATATATATTTAAAGAAATAAAATATAAATAATATAATAATGATTTATGTTAATAATAATGAAAAAATATCATAAATTTAATTGATATAAAATTATAAAATTATCACATATCAATTATTATAAAGTTATAAAAGTTTTATTTAAAAAAATTAAAAAAACCAGGAATGATCTACTGATTTTAATCAATTTAAATTGATTTTAATCGGTTTACATTTATTATAATTTATTTTACTAGTTCGAGTAAAAATTTTTAATTGGACTAATTCATTAATTTAACTAATTAGTTCAATTTGATTTTTAAAAATTATAATTTTAATTTATAATAAATAAAAGGGAATGAGGAGAGCCAATCATACATAATTGGCAATATAGTATATCAATATATTGTGAAATGATACATTAAATTAATATTTTTAAAATATATCACATAATGATATATATATATATATATATATATATATATATATATATATATATATATATATATATCAATTCTTAATCTAATACTATATTAATGTTATCAATAATGCATCATAAATTTCTGAAATATGAAACCTTAACCTTTTGACTTCAAGCGCCTTCTCGCTTGTAATAATGGTTATTTCCATAAAGGGAATTTAAAATGAGAATGATTTTTTAAGTTTAAAATTAATTTATACTCATTAAAGATAGTTTTACACATGAGTGGATCAACCAATTTATTTTTGAATTACTAAAGAGAAATAAAGGTCATTCAATCATTTATATATTTTATAATTGAAAATTTGTGGATGGTGCATTGATAATAAATAATATTTTCTCTCGGAAACAGTAAATATTACTTTCCATCATCATTTTTACATGTAATTAAACCAATAAAATATTTTTTTAAATAATATATAATTATAATTGTAAGATTATTTTTTGAAGAGAAAAGTTCGTTGTGACAAATGAACTCGGAAATGCATAAAAATTTCATGTAATTCTACTTCAAATTTTCAATATCTTTTTTTAGAAAAATTACTAGGGTATATTTACTTTCTTTGAAATTTAATTTAATTACACTTGCGCTTCGTTTATTTTTTAATATTGCACACTCAACCTTTTTTTTTTTTTTTAAAGCAGTGGACTTGAGAGCATTTAGCTGAAATAACCTTATGATATTACTTGAAAATTTACCTTTTTTTTATATCCTAAATTGGACTTCAGCATTTTGTACGTGTGTATTGAATAATTTAATTGTTTTTACTGTTATAAGAAAAAAATAAAAAAGAAAGAGAAATAAATGTATATAAAAGAGAATTGCAATATGAATTAACGTAGAAATAGGATGATACTTGAGCCAAACAACTTGATTGCTCATTCAACTTAATTCGATCGTTTGATTTGATGATTAGGTTCTAAATTTGTTTGATTTGTAAGTAGCTCGATTATTATTATTTAATTATTTTTTATTTATAATATAATATATAATAAAAAAATCTAACTCACTTTTATAATTTTAAATTCATATCATTTAATAATATTTATAATTATAATAAATATTATATTTTTTAAAAATATATTTATTATTTAATTAATTAAAAAAATATACTAATTAAAATTCAAACTATGCTCAAGTTGGGCTCAAACTTATCCTATTTTAAATAAGTCATATTTAATAAGATCAAAATTTGACCGGGCTAATTCAACTCCACCCAGCGCAGGAAGAATATAGAACTACAATTCTTGTCACGGCTCGTCTGCCCATGACTTATGCAGTGCTTTTCCTTTTCGAATGTGTTAATCAGAAGAAGTATGAAAAGAAAAGGGCAAACATCAAAGCATGAAATTAAGCATGGAAGATGACCCACATACCACGATCAACGTCAATAGAGTAAACACAAAGGTTTATGCTTCGTACGTGATAAGATTTTGATTAATTATTTGGTGTTCCAGATTAATTTCTTTACTAATTAGGTTTCTTTTAGGGTAATATAAATTTAATATGTATTCAAAAGTTCATCAAAATTTTTGTATAGAATCTTACAATATTCTATAAAAAAAATTATATGTGTATGAACTTTTCTTGTAGTAAGTATATGAAAAGTTATAATTCATAATTTCATATAAAAAAATTAAAATTTTAATTGTACAAGTTGTTAAAAATCAATTTTTTTAAACTCATTTTAATTAGACTTAGGAATTAAGTATAGCATACAAGATATTATACTTATCTACATAGGTAATTTGAATTAATTTTTTAAATTAGTGATTCAGGCCTAATAATAATTTTGAGCTAATTAAACTTAGAACAAAATAAATGATAATAACTTAAATTAATCTTTTAAGATATTAGAATAGACCCAACTATTAAATAATTTTATATTTTTTTTTATAATATTACAAGTAGTTAAACAATTAGATGCAGAAATACAAAAATTAAGAATTAAATTTTGAATGTAACGAAAGCTGCAAAAATTTCAAAAAATATCGAAAGCGGTTTGAGTTACAAGCTTTTGGTAATGAAGTTTTGTGTTTATGTCTAGGGTGTGCTATGTCGCTAGTGAGATGAAAAAGGACAACCCGAAAATATGGAAGACAGCCAAATGAAAAAGAACGGCAACCCTTAAATTTTGAGTTGGGGATGCTCGGCAAGAAGATGAAAGAAGAACAAAGAGTCACGTTCGGTTCACATTCCTGATACTGCATCTTCATTACTGTAGCACGAAAAATCTCACCCGGCCAGACACAACTGGAATCTGTCCCTCCGATTACCCCATTCAAGGTTCTATCACAGTAGTAATATTAATTATTGTTGCAAGCCCTACTGCATCCTTTTTTTTTTTTTTTTGATAATTTTGTATTATAATAATAACATTTTTTTTATTTGTTCACAATTTTACTTATCACAATGTAATTATAATTCAAAACCATATCCCATCTCATTCTCTCACAAATTGAAAATACTGTGGATTTCATTTTAGTTTTTCAACTCGTACATTTCCAGCCTTGTCAGTGCTGCACTTTTGTTGTGAAACGAACAAACAATAATGTGAATCATAGTTTTTAGATATCTGTCATTATATTACTATTCCACATTTATTAGATATCTGTCATAATATTACTCCACGCCGATGAAGCAACTTTGGTTTTCTCATTAATAGACTCAACAGTATGAGGGGAAGATCTGTTGGGGAAAGAATTGGGCACGCATGTTAACTGTTTTTAAAATGAATTTTTTATTAAAAATAAAAGAATCTATTTTAAGAATTTGTTTTTAAAAAATTATAAATTTAACTGTATAACTTTAAAATAAAAATAAAAATTAAAATAATTAATTATTTTCTTAACTTATTTTTTTATTCTTGATATTAATTTAGTAATTAAATAAAATATTTTTATTTACAACATTGATCATCCTTTCAATTTAAAAATAATTTTAAAATATAAAAATAAAAATATATCTAAATACATCAACTAATTCTAAAATCTTGCTAACAACAAATTACAACTACAATCACAATTTAAAATTATAAACTAATTTTAAGTGCTGTTTATCGATGTTATTTTCACATTTCTATTATCAATCCGTATTGCAGTCCAGTCCCTCTCATATACAGATGGGACTCAAATTCTAAATTTCACTATCTTATAATAAGAAGTGAGTGAGCATAAAAATAAGAATTTTAAAAAATTATTTATCTATTATTATTAATTATTAAATGTAAATCTATGTGACTTATATAAAAGCTTTAAATTATAATTTGTAATTATAATCTTATGCATAAAGCATTGACAGTTCTCTACAATTTTATACCGTAATAATTATATTTTTTCTTCTATGTATTTATAATTTTATTTATTATAATATAATCACAATAAAAAAGCTATAATTATACAGGGTCTAGAATGGGCACACCCTTGAAACATTGACAGGCAAATTCTATGATACACTGGATGATGGCTTAAATTTTGCCACATTCTTAGAAATTTCAAATATGAGGGCACGATGGAAGGCACCACATTGACAAATGAAAGTCGTCGATGTTGTACATTGAACAAGACATGTGAGGGTTTTTCTTAGGGTGGGGTGGTAAGGGGGGCCTTACTGACACTGCCGGAAGTAGAGGTACCGTCGACAAGATCTATCAGAAAACAACAAGAGATAATCAATATATATTTGAAGATTTTCACTCCGCATGCTAAAGATCTTCGCTTATGCCTAAATGGATCAATCATAATAAATTTGGACAAAGACGCACCTCTGAATTCAACCCACGTGTGAAGACTTTGTACGGTTTCTTTCTTTGCGACAACGACTCCAGATTAAGATTTTTCTTTCAAAATTATTTATATTGTTTATCATTAAAATGCACACTCTAACCTTTTTTAAGTCAATTTTTTTCAGACAGAAAGTTCAGAGGTAATATATATATTACAACGCTTTAGAGTAAGAATATGCTCTCACCCACTTTAGAAGATTATGATAAAGGTCGGTTTGATTGCTAAATTTAATCGAATGAAATAGATCGATAATTTTATAATTATATTTTATATGATAAGGAATGTAATTGATATTTCATTTTATCTTTATATATGGTAGAATAAAATAATATAAGAATGAAATAAAAAAAGTATTATTAGGTATAATAATATCCTTATTATAAAAATAATAAATAAATTTAAAATAATTTAATATTATTAAAATATGTAATATAATTAATAAAAAAATATTTTCACTACAATTATAACACTCTATACTGATGCCAAAAATTTGATTGTTGGTACAAGATTTTTTTTAAAAAATAATTTTTCATAAAATCTATATGGACAACCAAGTTTTTTGTATAACCCTCGGGATAACTAATTACCACTGGCTGGTGGGTAATTTTTTTGAAAAAGGCTATATTGATGCCAAGGTTAGTATAAAATTTTTGAAATTTTTTTTAAAAATTAAAAAGCTATACCAATGACAAATTTGTATATAGGATTTTGAATATTTAATCGCCCATAGCTGGTAGGCATTTTTTGAAGAAAGTTACATTGATGACTTTGTTGCCGGTCAAAATTTTTTTAAAAAAATTCAAAAAGCTTATATTCACCACAAAGGTTGGAGAGCATTTTTTGAGAAAGGCTATATTGACAACTTGTCATTGGCATAAATCAAAGTTAGACTAAAAGATGTATATACCCTTCATTAATTCTATACCTAAGATTGAAAAAACCTACACCACTAACTAAGTATTTTTGTTGTTCGTATAAGGTTGCATCCTTAAGTTCACAAGCAATGCCCTTTTCCTCATTCATGCACGAAGTAGCAATGAAGGTAAGAAGAAAAAAAGAGCTTCTAGGTGAGTTTTTCTATAGTTTTCTTGATTGTCTTTACTATATTTTCATTCTTTTGTATATTTTCTTACTTGTATTTTGTGAAATGATTAGATTTTATTGTTGTTATTGCTATTTTTTAGTTGCTATTGGTATTCATTGAGTTTACTATTTTATTGAGGTAGGCCAAAAAAACTTATAATATTTTGTTCAAATATATAATTTATGAAATAGTTAATATAAAGCACATTGTTGTAATTTAATGAAATTTTTACTTTGTATAATTTGATATATTTATTGTTTTGAATTGATGATAACATTAATATAGCATATGAGTATGAATTTCTTTTTATATGTTGTTATATTAGTTTGTAAAATTGTATTTTTATATAATTTTTTATGTTTGTTATTTCAAATATCTAGTGAGTATAATATAAGATAGAGTTATGAAAAATTTTTATAACAATTTAAAGGATAATGTGAAATATTAATAATTTAAGTAAATGATTTAAATTGTTGAGAAAATAAGTTATGTCAACATTTAAGAAATTAAATAATTAAAAATATTAAGTTAAATGATTAATAAATGTGTTTTACTAAATAATAAAGGAGAAATTTTGTAATAATTTATTAAAAATTAAAAATATAAACATTAATTAATAAAATTATATCACTAAATAACAAAGGAGAAAACAATTCATAATAATTTAATATTAGGAGAAAATAAAAATTATTGTTATTAATTTGTTGAAATATGCATAAAATCATGTGTCAAAATGTGATAATTAAAATATAAATTTTTTTATGAATGTAATATATAATAATTTAAGCTAACAATTAAAATATCTAACAAAATAAGTTATTTCATTACTTAAACAATGAAATGAATAAAATATGAACTTAATATTGTAAATGGGTAGTAGTAAATATTAACAAAGAAAAAGATTCGTAATAATTTAATGTCATAAGTAATTTAAATACTTTTGCTAATACATTAGAATATGTAGAGAATAAAAGTAATCAAATAAACATAGTACATAAATTTTAAAAATTGAAGTAAGCAAAATATAAAACTTTTTATGGTATGAAATATATAATAATCTAAAGTAATAATTTAGAATCCGACAAAACATGTCAACACGTAAACATACAAATAAATAAAAATATTAATAAATGTGTAGTACTTTGAATAATTTTATTAAATTGTTAAATTATGTAAAAGATAGAAGTAGACAAAGAAAGATGCAATTTACAAAAAATAAACTTTAAAAAAATTAAAAGTTATATAAGATATTGAATTAGAGCTAACCATGTGAAAATTTTTTCATTACCATTAACGAGCTATTATTTGCTTTGAGTAGATAGTGGATATTAAGACATCAATGTAGGTAGCAAAATTTATCCTATACAAATTAGCATGAAAATGAAATTTATTATCTAGTCAAAATTATTGTAATTGTCTTTAATAATGATTATTGTTTTTATTGCTTGATAATCATGACTAATGTTACTGCATGCTATCATGGAGGAGACAGTAGAGTTAACCCACCATGTGGCCCTAGTTACATTCCTTTGCAATACAAGTTAAGTAAAATTTATTATAATATATTATTCATTTCAGTATTTACTTTCCTATAAATTCATGAATCTAATATTGTGAATATATGAAAGTTATCTCCTCCACAAAGCAAGGCTTAGGTAGGTCCCTAAATGTCCATGAAAAAATTTAAAAGTAGAACTCTAAACCATTATTGATCAACTTTAATAAAGAGATAGGTATGTGACATGTAATGGGTGAAAACTCTAACCACTTCCCTCATGACATATGTCATGGATCCGCAACTCAATGGCCAATATTCATCACCTGATAAATAAGCTAGCCTATCAATTAATAGGCTAAATACATAAGCGTAGCACGATCGGGGCAACTGTAAGCACATAAGTATCATATATAGGCAACTAACACATATAGAAAGGCAACACTTGTGTATAGTATGCAATTTGAACACATGTGGGCAAATGCAGCTAAAATTTGAGACAACACATTTATAGAAGAGGGGCTATTTCTATTATTAATATAAAACATCATTACTTTATTAGAAATGTATAAGGGCGGCACCGAGCCACACATTTCATCCCCTAAACTAGTACTAAGCTTCCACCAAGATCATCAGGCACTACCTTCTAGATAGCATCATAAGTTAAACTCTATTTGCCAAAAGTAGACATGCTTTTTTAAATTGTCATAAGGGTTTTTTGATATGCTCTGGGTGGAATTTTGTTATCAAAATACATAGACACAAAGATAAAAATTCAAGGATCACAGCCATGTGCTTTTCTACTCTCATTAGATAAGTTACTTTGGTTAAAATTATAAGCAAAGTCCCAATATGTGAAAAATTAGGAAAAATAGTACATGATTTAGATTAATCCTAAATTTAGGCTATAAGTCCTTTATAATATGCTTGATTTATTTGCCAAGTTTTATGCCAATTGGAGCTCATTTGCATGGTCATTTGGTTCATAAGGTCGGCTTGTGACATTCGCCTCCACTCGAACAATGTCAATATCCTCATTGACGACCCAATCTGACACAGTTTCCATAAGCATCTTCAATTTGCTTCACTTGAGCTCCTCCCTCAATATCTCTACTTATCCACATGAGCTTCACTAATAAGCAAGTTATTTTCAACACCTTGGTTTGATTAGGATTCTTGGGAAGTCTTCAGTTTGCTTCACTCTAGTTCCTCCCTTGACTTCCTTCCAACTTGTCTCTCCAAGGTTATTGTTGGTGAAGAAATCTTTTACCTCTACAACTCCTCAAACTCTCAAACATGGTTAGATTTAATGTTGGCACTCGATTGATGTACCCTTATCCCAGTTGATAAGGTTAAATAAAGAGTCGTAACTCTTATTCTAGTAGCACACTTTCTTGCAATTTAATGGGTAGGTATGTGTGATCCTAAAATGTTTGGTGGTAGATTTTAATGTAATATTATTTTGATATATACAAGCTCACTGGCATCTTCATAATAGGCTTCTCTCAAAAGATTTGCCTTACTCAAAATATTTTACTAGATGTGGTACCTTGCTAGGTGAAAGATCGTTCCCTCTGTCACGATTATATGAAAGAAATGATGGCTAGTACTCTGCTAACCCATAAAGCTTATTATGGAATACCCTTATTGGGACCTACTGCATTATGTTATTCATGACCTCACACTTGTGGGTCTAGGACCTATATTGCCCTAATCATAATGTAAGACCTATCTTCAGTGTTAGAATCATCAGTATCACCTTTATTGCTCTTTTGGCCTTTCTCTTATGGTTTGGCTTGTAAAGCACTTAAGGCATACTTAGTAGGGCAATCTGCTACTTTATGTGGTCCTCAACATAAGAAACATGACAAAGTCTTCAACTTCTTCCTTGTGTTAGAAACCTAAGATGATATTGATCTTTGGGAGTTGGAAGATGAACCGCTATTCTCTCCTTCCTCACTCTTGGACTTACTCCCTTTAGATTAAGTGCCATTCCCACCAAAATAATTTGAGGCACCACCTTGTGAGTTCTAGATGGAAAAGAAACCAATGTCATAGTCATAAAGGCGCTCTACCACAGTCATCGCTTCAATGAGGCTTTGGACTCGTCTCCTTTAAAGTTCTGTTGTAACTTCATGCAAGAGACCGTCGACAAAGTAGAAGGGTTTATCCTTCTCTGTCATGTCTTGGATGTCTAACATAATAGTTGTGAACTTCTTCACATAGTCTTAGACTGAGCCAATTTGGCGTAACTCCCGTAATTTGTATCTTGCCAAGTAATTGACATTCTCAGGATAAAAGTGTGCCATTAATTCTTGTTTCAACACTTTCCAAGTATAAATATGGCACCTACCTTCTAGAATATCTTGATATTTTATCCTCTACTAAACTTTGGCACCATTTGTGAGGAATGTGGTGGCTCGGTTCACCTTAGACTCCTTCAAATATATTTTTGCAGCCTGAAAGTATTAGTCTATATTGAATAAGAAATTCCTGAGCTTTTGGGCATCCTTCTATCTCGCATATGGCCTAGGTTTTCAGACCTTTACTTTTCCCCTACACTATAAGGCACCATCCTTTGGTGGATTGTTACCTAAGGCTATTATCATCACCTTTACACTCGCAGCAAGGTCACCTATCTTTATTTGAAGAGTCGCTACAACATCCTTCACCTTATTGGTAAAGTCCTTGAAAGTGTCCCCAAGTTACCATTGGGTGTTCTTAATTATAACAAGCCACTCTTCGACTTGTGGAGCATCACTACTCCCCTAGCCATTGACCCTCTTATTCACTTCGAAAGTCTTAACTCACCACTCAAGAGTTTCTCAACTTTAGGCCTTTTGAAAAATTTTGGAGATCTCCTCGATTTGCATATTTCTTATAGCTTTTGCAACTCTTTTGAGATTCCTGAGTGCATTCTTAATAGCTTCGAAGTGTTTAGCATTTGTGAACTTTTTTGCCATTGTGGGTGTATTGGTAAGAATAACAGAAATTATAGATGTGGTTTAAACCATGCTCTAATACCAGATGTCATAGACTAGTAACTCAATAGTTAGGACATGCGACACTTAAACTTTCAACACTTGAGGAATAAGTCATCCTACCAATTAATACACTAACCAAGCTTAGAATTAATAGGCTAAACATATAAGTATAGCATAATTGGGGCAACCGTAAGTACATAAGCATCATTTATAGACAACCAACACATTTAGGAAGGTAACAATTATGTATAATATGCAATTCGAATACATGCAGGTAAAAATGGCCAAAAGTGGCTAAAATTTGAGACAACACATTTATAGAAAAAGGCTACTTCTATTATTAATATATACCTCATTACATTATTGGAAATGTACAAGAGAGGTGCCAAGCTGCACATTTATCCCTTAGACTAGTGTTAGGCTTCCACCAAGGTCACCAAGCACTCCCATTTAAAGAGCATTATAAGCCAAACCCCGTCTGATAATTTTTCTAGATTGTCATAAGGGTTTTTTGGCATGCTCCAGGTGGAATTTTGCTACCAAAATACATAGCTACAAAGATAAAAATCCAAGGGTTACAATCATGTATTTTCTTACTCACACTGGATAAGTTACTTTGGTCAAAATCATAAGCAAAATCCTAACATGGGAAAAATTAGGAAAAATAGTATATTAGTCAAATTGATTCCAAATTTAGGCTACAAGTCCTCTATCATATGCTTGATTTATCTGCTAAATTTCATCCTAATCGAAGCTTGTTTGCCTAGTCATTTGATTCACAAGGCCAACATCTAACACACAGAAGTGCTAGTGAGACAACATTATAAGCCCTTCCATAAGAATTAGGAAAAAATGCTTGTAAAGTAGAGGGAACATGTTTTATAGGAAGTTTATGTGAGTTTTATTTAACTTATGGTCCTTATTATTTTATATTTGAAATTAAAATTATTTGACACATGAACTGCATGCTTGTTATATATCTTCCAATGTAATCTCGCTTTGAGTTTATGGACATATCACTAGAGGAGTTGCACATCATGATCACTTGCATCATGTGGTCTATAGTGAATTTATATTGAGATTAGAAGTGAAACCTCAATAAGCCTTTCTTTGCAGATGGAGGCAACTTGAGCAATCTTGACTTGGAACGCACAAGGTGAACAATCCCCTAAGATATTTCAATAAATCATTAAGAGAGGCATTGCACCTACTTTCATAGTCAAAAGTACAAGATAAGGATAAAGTTATAAATAAATGTCATCATTTTAAATATTCTAGTTATATTTCACTCTTGTTATTATAAATATTTTGTTTTAAATTTGTAGGAGTTATCTAAAGAAATAAGAATAACAAGCAAAGAAGGTGTACAATGATCGCTACGAATCAAGGACCATTATGGCACACTAATATGATAAGGTATGTTAAATGAACATTTATGATTTTCCTAAACCCTTCAACATCTTAATAATATTATGTACCTTATTTTTTGGTAAAATTAGCATAAAGAAATAAGGAAATAAGTGAGCTGTAGCTAGTGACGAAGAATTTTAAAGATTGTCATTTGTATTATATAAGGGAGTAGGTCCATCAAGCAACCTATGTGAGTAATTTAATTCTTATTTCCTAATTTTACAAATCTTACCAAAAAATTTTCACCCATTCTATTTGATTTTTGTTTATAAAATTTTAAAGGCAGGGATGATGAAGTTGGCCACCCAGCTAATGTAGTCCAAGGCATCATCCACTATTTTCCTGTTAACTTTTATGCTTTTTCGATGAGTTTTTCATTTCCAATGAGGTGCTCAGCATTTGTCAAGAGCATAAGAAGATAGTTGGTTATGTGTTAGCTAGGACGTCATATGCCACCTTTAGCACCTCTAATTTGACTATAGCATTTCCTTTAAGGCATCAACAAAATGCTAGATTGGTTGCCAAGGTGTAAAGCTGCATTACTTAAAGTCACTATGTCACCTAGGTATAGTAGGAGTAGATACAATATCAACAGCAAATGCTAGAGCATACTTATTGTTACGTAGATGTATTGTATCGAGTTCTCTGCTCCCAACAAATCGATTTACCTTCATTTATTGCATTATCAGCTCATCTTTAGCTACATGTTATTGTACCAGCCAAACCTAGTCAATTTGCTTCTGCAATGCCTTAGGCTTCGCCTTGACCTCTTCCCCTCTAAGGCTAATTTCAGATAATGACGATGATGATAACATTGCTCACTAATTTCTTTAAGGACTTTTTTTATTGCACATACATTTTTAATTCATACATTATAGTGATATTCATTGATGTTACAATGATTATATGTCATTTATGATTTTACTTTATATATTTTTTGTCAATTCAATTTATTATTATAATAAATAACAATAAGATTAGATTATAATTGCTATTAAAAATAATTACTAATAATTATATATAAATTTAAAAAAGAATAAAAAAGCTTATACTAACAACAAAGTATTTAGTGTAAGAGTTTTTATAAAATATAAAAAAAATTTAAAAAAAACCTATACTAACAACAAAGTCATTAGTGTAAGGTTCAACTTAGATCGATGACTTTGTTATTGATATAGGTCTATATTAGATGACCTATGTTAGACAATATATTGATGACACATTTCATTTATATAAGTCTCTCTATTGTGATGGCATGACTTGTTGTCGGTATAGATGTCAACAAACATAACTTTGTATTAAGGATGCCTATATTGATGAGAAATCAAGCTATACCAATGACTTTTGACATTAGTATAGCTTTTTGTGTATCACAATTTAAATTTTATCATCAAAATTATAATTAACAAAAAATTATAATAAAAGCATAAAAATTTTAATTTTCTAATATTTATATTAAATATTGTTGTAAAGAATACAAAAATGTTATATTTTAAATTTTATTATTAAAAATATAATTATTAAAATATTTTAATAGAGAAATATTTAAAAAATAATATTTCTATTATGTACTAATAATATATAATGTTAAAATATATAAAAAAATATAAAAGATATGTATGTGAAAAAACCAATTCATAGACAATGAAATAACTCATTTTCTCACTTTTGTATAAATGGGAATTTTATCATTTGATGGAATAGACATTTTCTAGGGAGAGGACATTTTCATTTCAAAGTATATATCCAACAAACTTTTTAGCCATTCCTTTCGTTATTCTCATTTAATTCCATCCAATGAAAGGCATGCTAATACTTACAAATGATCTAATTAGTCTTGAAATTGTTGGCAACCAATAGCAACTTGAGAAGGTTAAATAGGAAAAATTATATAATTTATATGTATATATATATAGAGAGAGAGAGAGAGAGTGAATGAGTGAGAGAGAGAGAGAGAGAGAGAGAATTTAAAATTAGTATAAGACTGAAGACATAAAATTTTGGGGGGAGGCACAGCTCCTACTTGTCCCCTCCACCACTATTAGAAATAAAATTCTAGCTTAAAATATGTGTGATGAAAGACAACGAATTTTATTAACTAAAACCATATAAAAATTCTTTCCAGTCATTTACAAGGATATGGTATGCATATCTCTAAAATGTGACTAAAATTTAAAATATATAATTTTATTTTGATCATGAGAGTCTAATTTTAAAAGTAATCGTTATCAAAATCCCTTTCATCTATTTTTATAATTATCAATTATTACCACTTTTATATTTATGTATACGATACAATTTGAGTTAAAATTATAATATAATCTTACTTATTTTAATTATATGCTATCGACTTAGCATTTTTAATAGTGTAATAACATTTGGTATTATCTTAAAAATTTTATTTTTTATATTATATATTTGGACTCTCAATTTTCTATAAATATATTTAATGAATTACTACTTTTACAATTAAAAAAAAATGTGCTACCGATTTCCTTCATTATATGATTAATAATGATGATAGCGAAGTCCAAGTTTAGTACATTTTATAAATTGTTTGGATTCCTCATCACTAAACAATTCAACGTTATTCTTCCATTTCATTTTTAAAAGTAGGGTGTGCATTCCTTTAACATCTCCGTGATTTTATTCAAAACGTATAAGCCTAATTTTAAAGGGTCACTGTCCACTTCTACATCGATTTGATTTGAAATTTAAATATAATATATATAATAGATTGACTATTTATAAAATTTTGATTAATCCTTTACGTTTCATAATTTAAAATCAACAATTGTTTTAATTCAATCAAATCTGGGATATAATAAATGATATCATCCAAGAATTTTTTAATTCAGGTGACATTTATTTTTTTTTAAGGTTTTATATTTTTTATTATATCTAGAATTCAATTTTTAATTTTTATGTATGTGCATTTAATAATTTATTCATTAGTACAATCATAAAAATAAATAAATAAATGATATTAAAACACCCATTAATTATATATATTGATTGGTGCAAATCTTGAATCATGAAATATAATATCATTTAAGTGAGAAAGATTGTTAAACCTCACAATTGAAATTTAAATATAATAAACAAATTTAAATTTTAATTACTTGCATAATTCAATCTAATCCATTAAAAAAAATTCTTTTTCTATGACTTGCTTATAACTGTACATATTTATGATATAACCTGAATCAAATCACATTATTTTTTTCTAAACACACGGAAAAGATCTAACAAACCCACAATGTTTTCAGTCATACAATGGCTGCCAAGACAAGTGATGAGACCTACCATTACCGGAGTGCATATGCAATTTCTTTTCAAGCAAATGCAAAAAACCATTTTCAAAAAGAAACTTTTGGAAATAATTAAATCGATGACTTTAAATCCAATTGAATTTGATAATATTTTTGAGTACCTTTTTAATAACAATTTTGATATGTTGCCAATATCTTAGCATTTCTTCTTAAGAAGATGCCTCCCTAAGTAATATGGCACTAAAGAAACCCACTCATATAGCACTCTTGTGATGCAATAATATCTTGTTGACATGACTTGAGAGGGGCTCTGATCCTCAAAGCAATTACCAAACCCATAAGTTTAAGATTATTATCAAAGAGGATTTCAACTTTTCATAATAATGTGTGACTGATTTTTTATGACGTAATGTGTGATTGATTTTGAAACCCAAAAAACTTTGTCACGCTGGGAATTAATTGGAGGGTGGATAGTGCACTCTTATCTGAAAGATAAAACCAGTAGGCTTATGGTTAGCTCTAATGGAACAAATATTTGAGGCTTAGCTTTAAGGGATTCTCTTGATCACACACCAATTAGATTAGGTATATCGTTCGATCTTTGCTTAATAATTAATCATAACGATGGTGTTGCAATTATCCACGTTTTTGAAAGAGTATAGATATGGTGGGAGATATTATCACTTCCTTACCTGCAAAGACGAGACATAAAAATTAAATTTTTTTATTTTGATAAGTAAGGCATAATTTAAAGGAGAGCACGTAGTATTTTCACTTTAATTTATTTTTAATACATTAAGATTTAGATATTTTTATTTAATTCATTTGAATTAAGATTTGAGAAAAAGTAATTCAACAATGAATTGAAGATATTCAATTTTTTATGAAATTAAACTCAGTGTAGAATTATCCATAAATAAAATTGGTTGGACAACCATTCTGAGAAATATAACATTGAAGAATTTTTTTCATTTTAATAAGGGTTGTTTATTAAATTTAAACTCCTGTTTATTTATAAAATTCATCTGAAGTTAATATATCCCTTACCCCATTAATAACTTTTTGATATAGACAAATCAAATTTTAATTAGTCAAATTAGTGTCAAGAATTTTTATTCGAACCTGACCGTGATTTGTTATTGTTCAAAATTATGACCTTATTTTATTTGTTTACGAAATTTAAAGAACATGGACTTTGCTTTGACCAATTAAAACATGTTCAAGTTTAGATACGATTCTGTTTTGTATAATAAATAAATTAGTTTATAATTTATTAATTTAATTAATAAATTATAAATTATCTTTTAGAGATATTTTTTATATTAACTTATTGAAAAATTAAATTTTGATTTAATAAATTACTTTAGGTAATTTATAACTAATAAACTATTATTTTTTTAATTTTTTTTTAAGATTTTATTTTGTGCAAGTAGTCAATATATTAACTAATAACTGATAAATTATTTAATAACTAATAAATTAATTAATAATTGATAATTTATAGATGATAACTAATTAGTTAACTAAAATATTTCACAAAATTAATTATTAAAGTAACTAAAATTATAAAATTATATAAAATAATATATTAATAAAAATAGATATATAATTAAAATAATTTATATTTATTTAAAAATTAAATTATATTAAAATTATTTAGAAGTTTAAAATAAAAATATAATATTTAATATTTAATTAATTATATTTTATGAACTTATATATTTATATACTTACATAATTTTTATTTTATTATTATTTATAATAAAATTAAAATTACTATATTTTATGATATTATTTATTTATTTACATATATATTTTTATATATTTATAATTTAAAATTATGACATAATTATGTTGAAATTAAATTAATTATATTTTATAAAAAATATTTATATTTATATTATAAAAAACATGAGTTGTAAATTAATAAAAAGGATAAATTTGAAAAAAATTTAAAGAGGTAGTAACTTATAAGTTATAGGTTACTCTAACTAATTTATTAAATTAAAATTTATTTTTTTCAATAAGATAGTGTGAAAAATACTTTTAAAAACTAACTTATAGCTATAAGCTATAAAGTATAACTATAAGTTGTATAGTTATAAGTTATAAGTTAACTTATTTGTTATATAAAATGAAAATTAAATTTATCCTTATTTTTTTTATTAATTTACAACTCATGCCTTTTATAACATAAATTTAAATATTTTTTCATAAAATATAGTTAACTTAATTTTAACATAATTATTTTTTAATTTCAAATTATAAATATATAAAATATTTATATAAATAAATTAATAATATCATAAATTATAATTAATTATATTTTAAGTAATTATAATTTTATTATAAATAATAATAATAAATTATGTGAATAAATAAATATATAAATTTATGAAATATAATTGATTAAATATTAAATATTTTATTTTTATTCTAAATTTTTTAATTGCATTAATGTAATTTAATTTTTAAATAAATATCAATTATTTTAATTATATATCTATTTCTATTAATATATCATTTTGAATTATTTTACAATTTCAGATAGTTCAATAACTAATTTCATAAAATACTACTTAAATAATTAGTTATCTTATTAATCATTAATTAATTTATTAATTATTAATTAAATTATTAATTATTTGCCTGAAACAGAGCTAAGCTCTACGGAGGTCAATAAGTTTAGTACTTAAGCAAGTCTCAATACAATGAAAGAAAGTGCTTGCATGACTAGCTTAACTCAAATGACATTGAATATTTTATAAAAAAATTATATTTATATTATATTTGAAATTTAATTTTTAATTTTTACATAAATATATTTAATAATTTAATTACTCTCACCGTAAAAGAGGTGCTTTCCATCAAATGATACACATTTCAAAAATATCCATTTCAATTAAATTCTTCTTACACTTTAATCTCAAAATCATAAAAGTATCATCTTTATCAAAAATATATAATAACATAAAGGTTTAAATACAATTTTGATCTTTTAATATTCAAAGTCATCACATCTATTCCTTTTAAATAAAATATTCTATTTTGATCTTCTAAAATACAAATTGAACTAAATTATGTCTAAACTATTCTTTTTTTGTCAAATTTAAAATAAAAACTTTAAATTAATGTTCGAATCTTCAATAGGACTTCAAATTAGTAATTACTATGAGAAAAATATTAGTAAAATTAATCTTATTATATCAGAAAATGTGAAATCACATGACTAACTTAATGTGTGAAAATATCTCGATTTAGTCATTAGCAATACAAAATTGACTGATCTTCCTTTCAATCATTACAAACTTAAAACCTTGCTTAAGTTTTGTACACTAATTAGAATTTTCAATCTTCAATTTGACTTAAGTTATTAATAAGAACAAAATATGATCCAATTTATATATTAGATGGATCAAAATAAGATATTTTATTTAAGAGGAGCAAATGTGATCACTTTAAATATTAGGGACCAACTTATTTTTAAGTCTATAATAAAATAGGGTCATTGGGTTAGTTATTCAAGACTAAAAATGTCCTTTAACCAGTAAAACCTAGGACTTAAATAGATTTATACACCATCCAAAAAGGGTTTTTCAATTAAACGATATATATATGATTTATTTCAGTAATTTTTTCTCCAATTCTAAAATACATGGTTAAATTGCAAAAGCATAGTCTTAAAAAATGCAACAAAATAATATATATATTATTATTAGAGTTATATAAACTAACTTTGATAGATTAATGTGACATGCTTAAAGTTAAAGAAATTAAACTTGCTTAATAAATAGGTAAATATAATTATTTTGCTCGACTTATATAATTAACAGTGTAAAATGGAAAGTTTAAACCTTTTTTTTAACCAATACCTTTAATGGTACAGTAATATTTGATTGGAAAATAAAAACACTTGTCCCTTTAAAAGTTTAGACCTTGCAGGATTACTTTAGTTAACAAACAAGTTAAACTACATAAAATTACCCAGTTAATAAACAAGTTGGCCCCGGTGTCCTTAATAAATCATGTCAACGGATCCTCAGGTGGGGAACATATTATAGAACCAAACTCATTTACAAACACAAGATCGTAAACCATTGGGTCATCACATTTCTTTGGCCCAAAGAACAAGACAAAAAAATTTCCTACGCTAGGCATTTGGTTGAAGGGGCACCTGAATACTTTAATGGTTTCTCCTTCCTTTACATTCCGATTCTAATTCTGAGTCCTTGATATATTCCCATTTTAATTTTGGATCCTTGATATATGTATATGTGATCAGAGCCACAGTTAACAAATGAATATTATGATCAGAACCATATATACTGAACCCGAACGACGGTAGCCCACACCAACCCATTACAGTTTTGCTGTCATCAATGTGCCAAATTTTAAAGATACAGAGAGTTTCATAATAAGTTGCTCGTAGTTTTTAAATATACTGAAATTTGTTACGATGGAGTTCAGACGGGACTAGTTAAATTTTGATGTCGCCATCTATCTCCTTGTGAAAATTTATTGAATGGAACTACTTAATATGTTATTGCTATCAACAAAAAGTGGCATCAAGGAGACATTGTTCATAAATTAAGACAGCTTTCAGATATGTATGCTGGAAAGGGGTCCAAGATCCTAATAAGCTTCAGAAAAATAGGGAACTAATTTTAATAATCTTCAGAAACTTACGAAACTAATTTCAAACAGATTATATTACATACGTGCGGATAATGATTGAATGGTTATTGTGCAACTACCAATTCTCCTGGCTTTTAGCTTGATAAGGGTCCGGCTTGTTTTTGAGGGAAATATCCTTCAAGAAAATAACTCTTCATAATTTGATGTTTGGGAGCATGAAAATAACTCTAGCTTAACATAATTGAAGCTACTTGGGGCAGAATGGGACTCCTGCTTTGAAATGGTAGTAAGTCATTTTCTGATGCTTCTTCCCATGAAATACTTGTATATTACACCAAACAAATAAGGAAGAGTATCTTGTGTTTTGTCCTTCACAGTTCTGCTTCTTAGATCAGATTATCTGTTTGTGGTTCCTTGTACATTAGATCAGACAAACAAGAGAGGGCATCCTGGTGGTGTTTGATGGATGTTTAACAGAAGACTAAGTGGTGTCAATGAATGATTAACAAACGCGTAATTGGATATATTTTTATTTGTGTTTTCAGAAATTATTCTTAAAAATTATTTTTAAATTTTTTTATTTTATTTTCAGAAACTGTTACTAAATTGAAAGAAAATAAAGAATAAAAGGTAATTAATGTTGCAAATATAAAAAATATTTCATTCAATTATAAAACAGATATCAAGAAAAAAAAAAGTTAAGAAAACATGTAAGAGTTTTTTCTTTTTTTTTTTTTTTTTTGATACACATTGAGATTTACAATTTTCAAAAATAGGTTCCTGGTTCTTCTATTTTTAAAAATAAAAAATAAAAAAAATATTTTCAACAACAGTAAATCAACAGACCCTAAGACTTCTGATTTTTCTCTAATTGTGTTTCTAGACTCTGGTCCTCATGAAGAAGAAAACAGTAGACTCTGAAAACTCACTCATTGCGCTGGTCTTCACACTATACATTGTACTTCATATACTTTCAACTAGAAATCAAAATTTTTTCAAAAAAGCAGACATCACACCGAAAGACATGACCTTGGTAACCATAGTATGAATAAGTGAGATTTGCAAGTATTTTTAAGAGGACAGTAAACCATGCACTCCGGTATTGTCAAGAACCTTATTTCACAAGGATCCTAGATATCATTGCACATCAAGAATGGTTGAGCATATTAACTTCAATTAGAGTATTAATAACACATTGAATATTAATTTATGGGCACATGGACTCAAAAACAGGAATATGTAATTTATTTATTTTTTACAATATCCCAATTTGAAGTTGAACAGCAAAATACAAATAGTATAAATGGAATCTATATTCACACTTCAGAAGACAGATTCTGCTTTTAAAGGAGAAAAAGCCCTATTTTATTGACAGAGACCTTTAAAATCAGCAAAATAGAAGAATCCATCAAACCTTGAAAATTTTGAGACTTTAAGTTCGTTATAGGACTCCTTGACTGGTATTATCCTCGCGTCCTTCACTAAATTTTGATTCCAAATTTGGATGTGCCACATCATAAGTTGCATGGACACCGACAAATACATAGAACAAAAGCATTACGAGACTGCAAATTAAGAACCTCCAGAATGCTGCAGCACCTAATGATCCCATGAGAAAAAGGTTCATTCCAATGGACAATGAAGGAAGCCATGGAACAAATGGAACACCCCAGACTTTTGGAGCTCGTCGCTTTGGAAGAAATGCCAACCCAAGTGTTGCTAGAAACCAAACCACACAAGCCACTGTATACCCTATCCATCCTAACTTTCCAGAGACCCAAAGTGCTGTTCCGGCTGCACAAGAAGCTATAATAATCAATAAGCAGCCCACAAATTTGAGCAAACCATTCTTCGATGTGGTCTCCTGGACATAATACCGTCTCACCAGAAGCGCAACAGCCATGAGCATAAAAATGAACAAGGTACTAATTGAGAAAACGCTGGACAAGACATCCAAACTAGAGAACAAGGCGATAACTGCACTGCAAGTAGTAACCAACAGAGTAGCATTAATAGGGGTTCCGGTCTTGGGGTGAACAATGGCAAAGAAAGGTGGGATCATGTGGGATCTTGCAATCTGAGTAGTGTATCTAGCCTGGCCTAGAGATCCAACCAACATGCTTGTTGTCATTCCCTTCAATGCACATATACTCACAAGATACTTAGCCCAAGTCATGCCAATTTGTACAAAAGCAACTGAATAGGCTGCATCGGCATCTATCTGTGTATATTTCTCCATCATGACAAGAGCCAAAGCCATCAGGCAATATATCACAGTAATCATAGTCATTGAACCAACCAAACCCACTGGAATATCCCTTGAGGGCTTCTTAGTTTCTTCAGCCATGGTTGCCACCAGGTCAAAGCCAGTGTATGACCAGTACACAACTGCTGCGGCTTGGAAAACACCTTTTGCCCCATATGGGAAAAACGGCACTAAATTTGAAGTCTTTGCATGGATAAACCCAACCACAATTATAAATACAATTACAAAAGCTGTAACTATAGAACTAAGCCAATTCAGAATGGAAGTCCTTCTTGTTCCACTCATAGCAATCCCATTAGCAATTAAAAGCACCAAAACAGCAATTGGGTCTAATGAATTAAAACCTTCTTTGAAAGATTTTACTCGAATTCGCAAAAAATCAGGGTCATTGTTAATCATACTAGCAAAATATGATGTCCAGGAGCGACCCAGTCCAGCTGCACCTACAATAGCCTCTAATAGAATATTCGCCGCGGCAATAAAAGCCACAAAGTCACCCAATTCAATGCGAAGGAAAGAGAACGAACCTCCAGCGACCGGAATTTCAACAGAAAATTCGGTGTAGCAGAAAACAGAAAGCAACGCAGAGAA
Source organism: Sindora glabra (assembly GCA_020226215.1). NCBI lineage: Eukaryota > Viridiplantae > Streptophyta > Magnoliopsida > Fabales > Fabaceae > Sindora > Sindora glabra. Next base: position 41,692,477 of record CM035229.1, read on the forward strand.
TCCGGAAGCAGCGTAAGATAGCACAATTGCAGGTCCAGCATGATCCCGAGCTTCTTGGCCGGTGATGACGAAAATGCCCGAACCAACAACCGAACCAAAACTAAGCCAAATCAAATCCCACCATGTGAGGCATTTACGCATCTCGTTCTCACTCTCCTTTCGTAACTCGACGAGCTCATTGGCATCAGTGGATCTACTGAAAACTCGATCTTTGAGGCGGAAACATGTCTGCGACAGCGCGTTCCGGTAAGAACCGCAGTTCTGGAATGATTCCTCCGGAAAGAAGTCCTGTTTTCTCCACCGCCAGTAGCTTCTTGCAGTGGGTGGGCCGTCTGTGCTTGTCCGTAGATGATCCATGGCGGCTTGTTGAGAGAGAAGAGAGACAGAAGAATGATTTGGAATGAGACAATCGTGAATTGTTGTGTGGATCATTTCAATATGAAATAATAGGTAGTATGAACGGATTTAGGAAAATCGGATTCGTAGAATTGGGATGGAAATGTAGTGAAGATTCAGATATTGCTATATACGACGACAAGGATGTTGGGCACACGGTAGTTGCTCAGTTCACACTTCTAACCTTTTTGCTGCTCAGGGGGTGGCAACTGCTAGTGCCAAGTAACAATTAATTTTAATATTTTAAATAAATGAATGAATAAATAATTATAATAAAATTAAAAATGAAATATCAATAATAATATTTATAAAATTTGATAAATATAATAATTATTATTTATATAAAGAAAGAATTAAATGTTATGTTTATTTCTTTTTAGGAAAAATTGCGACGTTAAATGGAAAAGTTGTAAAATTTTATCTAAAAATATTACAATTTTTAATAAAAAAAATGTATGATTTGAGATTTTTTTAAATTTAAAATAAAACATAATCCTAAATTTAATGTTTCAGATTGATTATTCTTGTTCTGTTGATTAGTATTTAAATTTTAGAATTTTAATAAAATATGATATTCAAATATTATTTTTTATATACTATTAATTTTTTTTGATAATAATATTAGAAAATGGATTGATAACGATATAAAATCATCAAAATAATCATTTAATTAATAAACCCAACAAAGTTAAATATTCTATATTTTTAATGAATGAAAAGAAAATATGTAATAAAAATTAAGGATTTTTAATAATAGTAATAAAGAAATTTTTATAATTTTTATTAACATATTAATACATAAATAAATGATATTATTAAATTAATTTATATTAAAATTACATGAAATTTAATGTTATAAAAAAATTTATATTTTAAGAGATTGATTATTTTATTATTAATTTTTTTTTAAATTTTAAAATAAATAACTTAAAATTAAAAATATAAATTTTAATACATTAAATCTAATGATAAAAATATTTAATTTTTAAAAAAATAAAAATCCTAATAGCATTATTTAAAAAAAGCTCAACCAATGAAATACTGTTAAAATAATTTATTCATATTGAATTTATACTGTAAAACAAGTTGTAAGTTATTGAATAGTTCAAGATAGAGGAATTATTTAGTTCACATAAAAAATAACTTTTCACAGGAAATTAATCTTCTTATAAAATAACTTCCAATTTGAATTTTTTGAAATATATTCAAGATTTTCTAATTGATGTATAGGAAGTGACACTTTCTGAAGAAGTAACTTTTTATATCTTATTTAGTTTAATTTTAAATATCCTAAGAAATATTAATAAAATAACTACTATATCTCAAAATTATTATAATATAAAGTAATAAATTTTAATTGTCATAACTTAAATTTAATAATAATAATTTTATTATCATATTTATAAATAGAATGAAAAATAGAACTTTTCTACATAGAAGTAAATAAGTAATTTCTCATATTTTGTAAAAAATAAAACTTCTTAAAAAATTTTATTTTCCTCCATTTGTAAAATAATAACCAACCAAGCAATCTATTTATTTTTTATTTTTTAAAAAATAGAACTCCTTTTAACGAAGGAATCTCATATAGTAAAACGGATAGTGATATGAAAGTCAATACAAAATAAGAATTAAGAAATAAAGAAAGCAAGCAATTCACAAGTCCAACAAACTCTCTCTCTCTCTCTCTCTCTCTCTCTCTCTCTCTCTCTCTCATAATTTTAGGATACTTATAGCTAAAGGTGACACACGGATAAGTCAGAATAGATATAGTGTGAATAAAAAATAAATAAATTATTATTAATTTATTTAAGTTAGGAGAGACATAGTTTGAATAAAAAATAAATAAATTATCATTTATTTATTTATAATTTAATATAAAATTTTAAATAAATCATATATAATTTTATACCCCTTGAATATATAGTTAATATGACTTATCTATTTATTTATCAAATTATTATTATTATTTTATTATTTCTATTAATATTATTTTTCTATTAGATTATACTTGCCTCCACCCTTTCGTAATAAATCTATCCTCTTAGAAATTTTAAATTACATTTTTATTCTCTTTTTAAAATTATAATTTTCTCTTTGTCTTTTGTAATATAAATAACTATTTTCTTAATATTATATTTTTAATTAAATTTTATAAAATTAAATACAATGGACCAAATATTTTGACATTGACATACATTAAATAAAATTTATTTAATTGAAAGTTTATATTATAATAAAATAAAATAATTAAAATAGTAAAAAATTATCTATTTTTTCTTTTACATTTATTAATTAAGAATCTACTTGTTAAATAATGCCTAAACGTATTATAATATAATTTTTCAACAAAAATCATATATTCAATTTTTATATCAAATCATCTTATAAATGTAATATCAAATTAAAAATTGATTTATAAAAAATTAAAATTGAAAAATGCATGTTAAATTATAAAAAAGCATACCAACAAAATATTACGTCATTAGTATACATTTATATACATTAATATCATTAGAACTCCTCACGAAACAAACTTTGTTTCTATTTATTATTATTCGACAATAATTAAGTTATTAATAATAAGGAAAAATCAAAAGATAACTCACAAATGTGAATATCTGAATCTAAGCAAATAGCAAACTTTTTATGCTAATTTTTCTTAATTAAAATTACAAGTTTGTTGTCAATGGAGGATGATTTATTAAATTAGTGTAAAAATAATTTAAGAAATGGAATCTGTATTGATGGCACATGATATTGCGAGACATCCTTTAACAATAATAATATTTAAAATTATTTTTAAATCTAATTTTTATGTAGTGTTAAAATAAGATAAAAACAAATGTTTAGACTTAATTTTACTTTTCTTTATGTGAAAATTAATATCATCACATATATAAATATATTATAATATGATACTTTATTTAAGATATATAAATTTATATTAAATTATTAAGATATATTTTTGTGAATAAATTAGTGAGATATTTTAATACAGTATTTTCTTCATATATAATCTTAATTTATATAATGTACTAGTTAATTTATTTTTATATAAATATATGAATAATTATCTATGAATTGATCTAATATAATCCTTGTTTAACAAGATTAATAATGATCCAAATTATTTTTAACCATAAAGCTAATACAAAAGAGTTAAGACAATAATGGATATAGGTAGATAACTAAATATGGGTTACAATGATCAATTATCAATTTTAATTATAGTTAGTAGTTGTGTCACAACCTAATTTTAAATATATGACTGGCATAAAATGTCACCACATAGCAACATCTTACCAACCTAATACATGAATAACACGAAACTCAATACAACTCTATTAATTAAAAAAAGTAGCATTTTCAAAATTTGAACAATAAATAAACAATTTTTTTAATTTTTTTAAAAATCTATTGTCGCTAAAATTTTAGATTTTAAAACATAATGAACCGAAGAGTAAAAGGGCTTTCAATTAAAGATTCTTTATAGGGATTACTTGTACGATCTTATCTAAAAAGAAGTGGCTATTACAAAGTTATAACTATAAGTTTCTAGAATATACTTCCCACGATTTTAAGTCAATTATTTTTAATACATAATATCCATTTTATAGGTGATTCGAGAGAGCAAATAAAATCAATTTGAAATCAAATTTTATGAAAAGAAAATTAAATATAGTATGAAAGTCTTATGGTTCGTATGTGTGAGCAACTTAGCTTGTGTATCATTTTTTTTCAATTTTTCTCCATTCTAGGAATATTTTGATCATTTGAATGTAATTTGTTTATTTCAAACAAATATAAAAGTACAAAGGCACTACTCTCATAAATTTATATTCATATTGACATAATATAACACTTTGATTCTTTCTATAGTTATGAAAAAATGTATTATGCAAGAATAATTTCTTACTTATTCAAAGCTAAAAGAGGTTAATCGTAAAAATTAATAATTATGGATATTTAATACAACTACTCTAAAGTTGAAATAAGTAATTTGTAATTTCCCTTTTCATTTTCTTTTGCTTGAATAAGTGTCATGTTAGAGAAATATTTTTTTTTTGGTTCCTCTCTATTTGTTATTTTAAAAAATTGAAATTCCATTTAGAGAAAATGGACAAATTTGTTTGTAAAAGATAAACATAACATCAAATTGGTCCTAGACTTTATATTGCCATCAATTTAATTAGTCCAACTTTATTAAAATTGAAGGAGAAACTAACAGAAGGAATAAATTGATGTCAAGCATACAAAATTTAGGATCAATTTAGTGTCATACTTATCTTTTAAAAATGAATTTATCCATTTTCTTATGCAAATCATTTTTGCCATTATGATTGGTATTGGCCTTAGCAACCTATACCTAAGAGGGGAGTGAATTGGGTGTTGTGAAAACTTTTATCATTTTTTGAACTCTTTTTGAGAAGCCTTTTATTTTGAAAAGTTATGAGGATAATTTAAATACTTTCAAGAAAGCTTTATGGATATGTTTGTTGCACTTAAGATATGACAATTCAAAGAGCTAGTGCAAATTTGCTCATTCAACTATCCATAAACAAATTATCAAGAAGTAAATTCAAAATAATTCAATGAAGAGGTTTGCACACAATATTTAACAATTCAATATACTTGTGCAAAGCAACTCATTCAACTATGGATAAAGAATCAATAAGCCAATACATAAATATACACTCTTTTTAAACATTTAATAATCTATGCATCAACATAAGCATTGAAACATAATTCAACATGTAATGTCAACAAAAATATCAACTATGCATAGATAAATAATCTAGAAGCTAATGCATGGATGAATTTCTCTTTTAACCACTCAAATATCCAAGCAACAATATAAGCATTATAGCACAATATAGTTAGCAGCAAAACAGAGCATTTGTAGCAAGAAAAACAGAGCCAAAAACCAGAGAAACAGAGCTATGTTGCAGAAACAATAGAAAGATAAGGAAGAGAGATCAAATACAAGGATTTATAGTGGTTCCTCCCTTAGATATCCTCACTAAGGTGTACATCCACTCTTCAAGCTCTCTAAGTTTATATTAATCCACTATCCCTTCAAGTTTCAATGGTACTTGAAGAAGCCTTACAATCCTTACTCTTCCTTGAGCAAAAACTCTCTTACAAGGGATTCCTCACCCTCTCAATATTTTTCTAAGGGATACCTCACCCTTTACAATTCTAATGTAATACAAGATGAATATAAACTCTAATATACTCTCTTAAAGAGTGGATGGAACAATTGAAGTACTAAGAATAGAAGAATTTTAGAAATTTGAGCTCAAATCATGATTTGGATGAAGAAGGATGTAAAATGATGTTTACAATTGATATTCAGGCTCTCTCTCCTTTATATTTTGTGTTTCTTACCTTATATATGAAGCCCATGAAGTATTATAGCTGTTTGGGGTTATTAGAAATGAAAACTAGCAATCATTCATGCACCAAAATGGTTGGAATTGAGTCTTGAATCGATTCAAGACGTCCAGAGTGCTCTCTGGAAGTCTAGAATCGATTGTCGAATCAATTCACCTAGATAGAAATATAGACTCAATTTTAAAAAGGTCATAACTTCTTCATTTTAAATCCATTTTAAGCAAATGACCTATCATTGGAAATATAATTGAGTCTAATTTCAAATGGAACTAGTTTCATGCTCATATCTGATTTAATTTTTAAGATATGTTCAAAACAATAAGCAAAGGTCAGAAATAGTAAATTAGTGAAAATCTGATTTTAAGACTCAATTTGTAAAATTCATAAAACTTTCATATATTAGTTATTTTAAGCAAATGACCAGTCCATGGAAAGCCCTTTGAGTCTATTTTAACATAAAAATAGTTTCATGCTCATATAATTTGTATTTTTCAAGATATGATCAAAACAATGAGCATACATCAGAAATGGCTAGCATGCAAAAAGCTAGTTTTTAGACTCAACTTAAAGAGATCATAACTCTTTCATATATTGATAATTTTAAGCAAATGATATGTCCATGGAAAGTTCATTGAGTCTATTTTCATATGGAAAACGTTTGGCAATCAAATCATAAGTATTTTATGAGATATGATTAGAAGAGTAACCAGAGGTAAAAAATAAAAATATTAAAATCTCATATCTCATTGGTTTTTTAAATGTCCCCATAGGCTATCTTATTAAAATGTGATTGTGGGCTATCTTTTGAAATATTTTGATCAAGATAATATTATGAAAAATATGTTTGAGTTCTATATCATGAAATACTCTATTTTACAAGAAAGACTAAGCCTTAGGATGAAAAACTATACCAATGAAGTTCCTTAGCTTTTCTTGATGCTTCCAAACTTTTGATCTTCTCAATGTTCAATACTTGGATCACATCTCCTTTCTTGTCTTTCTTTCTTATTCTAGAGTTGAGCACAATATGATTTCCTATTTTCTTGCTTTAATGCTCACTTTTCTTCAACTTGGACTTTCCTATATATAAGTTCATAAACTTTGCAAACCATATAGTTAGTCTAATCTAATATATTAATATATTGATGCATAATTCATATAAAACCAATTAGCACAAGTTCATGCATGATCATCCTTTTATATATCTTGATTAATCATATGCTTAGTAATGCTTGTCTACAATATAACTCTTTTAGCATATAATCAAACATTGTTATTTCAATCATACTATAGCATGTCTATTAAAGATTTTATAATATTTTGGTATAAAGACATGCAATGCTATTGCAAACACTTAGTTCTCATCATACATATACAAGAACAAGCATATTCATTATATCATATATGCATCAACCATAACATAGTATGTCTATTAAAGTTTATACAATATATCACTTTAGCATAAGATATATACAATGCTATTGCAACACCTATTTGTCATCATCAAAACTCATCATATATAATCTTAAGGCTAACAATTTAATGTTTCCTAATGAACTTTATAAAAATGAGAATGAGACACATTTTCACCTTCTTTAATGAAATTATCATAAAAATATTTTTAATATCAAAACAAGTAGAAGAAAGCAAGATGGGAGGGGAAATTTTTTCAATATTAATTAATTGATGCTAACTTTATTATTGGTTAACTTTCCTTTATACATATTATTGTCAGTAAAATATTTTTACACCTCACATAAATTAAGAAAATACTTTTTCAAGTTGCATATTTTTATTCCACAATAATTTGACTTATATTTTTCTTATCTTCACCACTACAAAAAAATTGATTAATGTCAAGTGTATAAAGTATTTCACCTTAAAATATAACTAACATTTTATGAAGCATTGTAGTTAATATTTTATGACATTAGTTACAAAACTATTGTAAAATAAAGGAAAATAACATTAGTTCCATAACAAAAAAGAAATTATCATTTCTTGTAGGATAGATTACCTAATAATCTGTACAAAATTAAAGATGTTGGTTTTTAATAATTGATTGATATGAAATATTTGCTAGATTTTTTTTAAATTAGTTTTTGGTTTCCCTACTAGAATATATACATTCAAAATTGAATAAACTTAGCATCTTATACAAAAATATATATTTTAAGCTAAAAATTTTGAAAGGTCATGTTTAGAGCAAATTTTATGTCAATTTCATATATATTTTTTTTTAGATTTATCCATCTGTGCAAAATATCAAGGAGTTTTGCCCTTCTAGGAATAGCAAAAAAAATGGCCATTTTTCATGGATTTGTTCCCAATTTTTCTCCATTTTTTGTCATTGTTGAGCTACTTTAATTTCAATTGCTATATTTTATCAAACACATAATAAATATCTAACACTTAAATATAACCTTAAAAGTAATACAAGGGAAATACAATCAAAAATATCTTTAAAAACTTTGTGCAAAAAATTATAAAAATAAAAAAATGAAGATTTGAGATAAATGAAAGCAAGAAAAAAACCTCTTATATTTTAACCTAATGTGACATTTGCTTCATGCTTGAAGTCAATTGAAGGAGTATTGATAGCTCATTAATATGTGATAGAGAATGGGAGAATATTTAGAGTTCTATAAAGGGAATTAGATAGAGATAAAGATTAAGTTTAAGAATACATGAGAATGAGAGTGAGTGTGATAACAAGAAAAAAAAAAGATTTGCTTGATTCATAATATAAAAATATCATCCTATCAAGGGTTCTTACTAAACTTTAATACCTTTAAACGTCAGTTATTTTTAAAATTGACATTTTAAGTTACCTTATTTTCCTTACAACCTTTAAATGACACTCATTTTAATGTCAGTTATATAAAAAAAAACTAATGTTTAATGATTGCTAATAATTTCAGAAATGTCACCACATCCAAACAAACATTAGTTAAATCTAAAGATTGACATCTTAAATTTTTCTTATTTTTCAAACAATCTTTAAATACCATATATTATAATATCAGTTAAGTAAAAAATTGACGTTTTAAGTTTTCTCATAATTTCAAAAATATTACTGCATCTAAATAGACATTGGTTAATTCTAAAATTAACATCTTAAGTTTTTTTTTAATTTTTTGAATAATTTTCAAATGCTATACATTATGATATTGATTAAGTAAAAAATTATCATTTTAAGTTTCCAAACAATTACAAAAATGTCACTACATTTAAATAGACATCAATTAATTTTAAAATTAATATTTTTTATTTCCTTATTTTCCTAACATGATACAATGTCAAAATAGATGTTGATTGTATTTACTAACTATTATATTATTATTTTAATAATTTTAAAAATTTCCTTTTATCAATATTAACATTGGTTTTTTATTCTACCAATGTCTATCCATTGGCATAAAATTGCAATTCTTTAGTAGTGCTTATTTCTTCATTTTTTTCATTTAAACAACAACAATATTTTTGCTCTTTTGTTTTCACTCATTCAAAGGACTAAATTGTTCCTCAAACTAGTGTTAAAAGTACGTTTCAATTAAGAATACACTATAAAATTTTATGCAAAAATAAGTAATACACAAATTTATCCTTGAAATATTAGTGTGACTTTAAATTCATCCATGAAAGATTAGCATAACATCAAATTAGTCTTAAACTTTATATTGACATCAATTGTGTTCAATTCCATTTATCCTTTTGTTAATTTTAAATGAAATTCAACTAAATTAATAGAAGTAGTTTAAGACTAATTTAATATTACAATTATCTTTCAAAAATGAATTTGTTGATTCACTCTTACATTTATTTTCTTTAAATATCACCTATATTATCTTAGTAAATATTCAATAATTTTATATATAAGTTAATTCTTAATAAAGAATATATTAATAAATTACAAATTTTTCTATAAAACTATTAATTATTTTTCTTAATCTTGCCACACTCATATAAAATATTTGATTAAAAAAATTAAACAAAGTAATAATATTGCTATTTATAGGGAAAGGAGGATTAAACCCTTAATTGTGAAGAAAGACTACGCTTGAAAAGCTTTTCTTTTTTCCTTACCAACTTAAGAGGCTTATGAACCATACCATGTTTAGCCTTACATTGCTCACAACTTTAGACTTACAGATCATAGAATCAATTATCCCACGTTCAATGAATGGACATCCAATGTAAAGCACTTATACTAAATAGAGTGTATATTAAATTTAAAGTAAGCAACCATTTTGGTTTAGAATAAAAATCACATCAAATTTTCCTTTAAAAGTACATTTGATGTCAAATAAATAATCTTTTTAATTTTTATATTAAATACGTTTGATTATTAATTTTTATTTTGAAATATGAGGTGACATTTTATTTTATTTATATGACTTTATTTTAGTTTATAAAAGAGAAATCACATTAAATTTCTTTTGTATGTATATTTTACAATCAAACATGTACGTTCGATTAGAGTGGCAATGTGTCACAAGCCAGCAACTCTCTAATTAAAACTATGCAGTGCATGCTTTGGCAAACATGCTAGCCTTTCCCTTAGAATCCATTTATAACATGCTTGGTAAAGATGATAGAACTCATAAATCCATAAGTCATAGTTAAATGTCATCGAAGCACCCACACAGACCAAATTGTAAAATTGCCCCACATATGATGCTTCTGGGTACAACAAGTCAAAAGGGATAATTAAGTAGGGAGGAGGACGCTCCATTCGCTTAGTATATATCTCATTCTATAATTTTGAATGTATAGGGAATGGTTGCAAGTTAACATACTCAAGTCCTTAGTTCAATGTCCTAGTGTTATGTTAAGCCTTATTGACATTTCACCCTTTTAATGAGTATTTTGAGCAAAGTCTTCTTGATAAAAGTTAACATACTTTTTTCAAACTATTATAAATCCTTTTTTCAAAGTTCCAAGTCTTCAATTTGCACTGAAACACACTAACACTAAGATAAAAATGTGAAAATCACATATATAGATTTCTTGAACTCCTCCAAATTCTCGAACCATGCTAAAATTACCAAAATACTTCCAAACTTGAAAAAATAAAAAAAAATAGTACACTACTAAATTGATCTAAATTTCAACCATAAGTTTATTATAACATGCTTAATTTTTCTACTAAGTCTTATTCGAATTCAAGCATGTTTGCCTATCAAACTATCATAATTGTTAGGTTATGACATTTTCTTCCACTTCAAATATCAATACCCTTATTGATACCTCAATCTAATATGACTCCATGAAGAATCTACTTACTCTCTCAAAACTTCATGGTAGTCTTCAACCTACTCTTCTAAGTTGCTATCTCGATCGTTCATGCCTATCTCTTTGAATACTATGAAAGTTCCCCTATCTTAAAGATAGGATGTTACCTCTGCAACATGGGTATTCTCTTAGCTAAATGCATCTTTCATAAATTTCTCAAAGGGCTACTTCTGTAGACCCTTTTTAAAATGTCCTGACACCATTTAGTACCACTTTCACACTAACTCTCCTAAACTTATTACTTTTGCAACTCGTTCAATAGGTAGTTGTTTTTACAATTTTGTGCTAATTACCTTTACAACTTGCATATGTACCATCTTTATAACAAAAGTGTGTGCTAACTCTTTAACTTATAAACAATGTTTGCCACTCTAAATAATCTATTAATAGGTGTCTTGCACCTATTATCCTAAAATTACTATTGCAAAAGACAGGACTTATGCTTAATTTACTCATAAGCCCTATAACCTTGCTCGCAAGTCCACTTATTTGCTTTCAATCAATTCATAACACTTCAGAGTGCTACTTTTACACTTGACCGGATCCTCTAATCCTCTTGATACTTTATAGCATCTCATTAATTACCATAGCCCACTTGGAATTAATGTACTCCAGTATTATAATCCTCATAACCCTTCCTATTTTGAGTGATATCCAATAATGTTAAAGTTTTCACAATTCTAACTTAAGCGTGTCCTCTAATGACTTTTTTAAGCATATCTTCTAATAACTCCCCCACTTTAACACCTTGAAGGGAGTTGAGCATTAAGCATCTTCCATTCTTGCTCAAACTCCACTTTGCCTATGCATAAGCAATCGTGAATTCATGGTTATTGCTATAAAATCTCTTAATAATAAGACTATATAATGCTAGTCTGTTACCATTCTTCTAAGTTATTGCTGCCACTCCATAAAGTAACTATGTAGCTTAGTCCAATGCATTGAAAAATCATGTGGGAAGATTACACATTCTTTATCTAACCTATAGATTGTATATATAGATCGATTCCTCCAAATCTCCACTTTACCCTTCGACTATACTCCCTTAAGTAGTACCAATGATCCCCCCAAATCATCTTAACATGATTTTAGACTATTCCTATTATAACAATTTGCTCATGCCTTTTAACTGTAGCCATGCATTTCTGTATAACTAAAGGTTTGACCCTCTAGCTCTATCAATCCATTAGGAAATGATCAAGCTCTTTAACAAAATTAAAACTTCTCCTATTAGATAGGTTTTTAATCCACTTGTCCTTCTAAATAGTAGTTTACATTCCTGGATGTCACTAGTATGAATAAGCATATAACTATATTTAATGTACATAAGTAAGATAGCCTTTTGGCACCAATGCTTGTGGTTGATGTAGAGGTGCAGACGAGCTGAGTTATTCATGTTATTCATGAATAATTCAAGGTTGACTCACAAAAAGTTTAGTTCAAGTTCAAAATTGAATGAGTTAAGCTCAGTTAATAAACGAATCGAGCTTGAGTATTTTATTACATAGTTTAAACTGTTCGTGAGCTTAAATAAGCATAGTTATATTTTTTTAATTTTTATATTATATATATAATGTAAATAAATATATAAGTAACATAATATATTATTGGATTAATTTTAACCTTTTTTATGATAGGTCTTAAGAAAAAGGTTTTAACCTAGTGGTCTTTGTCTTTGGTTCTTTGGAAGACTACATTTATAATAATGCCATTTAAATCAAAACCCTTATTAAGCCTTCCACCACATTGCTATCATGCCACCTGGCTTCTCTCCACCACAGCACATCCTTATCATGTAGCTTCCTTGAACTATACCATTCCAAGGCCTTATCAACCACACTTCTTTGAATTCTCTCAAGTTAAGCTTCTTGATCTCTAATAGTACCTTTCAATTTACTGAATGTATTCTTATCCCATTATTTCAAACAAATGGGTACATATTTAAGTTTTTTGGTTAATTAATATGTATATAATCCATTAGCTCTCATGGACCATACCTTATTTACTATAATTTTACAGTCTGGGCCAGTGGTCTACATGATTTAACACTTGAATAATTATTGCTTGTTCAACTTTTTTATGCTTATAAAACTTAGTTAAAATATCTTATACATAATCGAGGTTTTTGAATTGATCTTTGTTGTTGTTGATTGTACAGTTGTTATAAAAAAAACCTTATAATTTAGTTCTATCTACTAATTTAAAAGGTCCATAAATGCAAGTTATAAAACATTTTATACTGTAACTAGTTATCACTTTAACATAAATCCAATGTCAAGTAATATCCAAAATATTTACACAAATTTACTACTGCTAACCTAAAAATAGTCCACCACTATGTCCATTAAGATCTAACCTAATTGCATTAGAAAGCGTAGAATTCAATAATAGAAATTTTCTATTGAACTATTATCCTAGTTAATAACATAAGCCTCCCTTATCTGATGACTTAACAAATTGAATACATATTTTTTCATTTTACACTCCTTTTTTATGTATGACTTATCTTTAAGTAGAGCATGGTTTCTTTTCCTTGTTACTTTCATAGTATTTTGCATATCTTCTTTTATTGGAGTTATTTGAAATGTAGTTGGAACTTTTCCAATTAGACTAACTTATCTATACAAAAGTTGTCCTAGTAGCTAAGTAAAAAGCTATGTTAAAGGTGTTAAAATTAAAAGACAACTTGTAGCTTGTTTAAACATTAACATTCTTTCCATGAAAATAAAGCTATATAAAACTGGAAAAATTAGTGTAATAACATTCCAAGATGTTTGAGCTTCACCTCAAAACCTAAAACTTTCACTAGTGATAGCAAGCCTAAAATCCATTTGCTAGTAATGTCATCAAGCTTTGTTACCCTATAATTACATGCCACTTCTTAATTAGTCCATCCTCTTGTTCACTAGTTTCAATATGAGTTATTTTCATGATTCAATATATGAGTTTTTCCTTCCTTTATATGATGACAATTTCATGATTTTGGTATTTAATTCTATATAATGATGACATATGATTTATTTATGATAAGTATGTCAAATAGTCTATTTAAAGTGGATTCCAATTAGCCATGGCCATCTAGTGGAAGCCATGTTCCAACTCAAATATCAAATGATCTTACTAAATAACAAGTTAAAGAATCTAATGATATTTCATTTAAAAAAATTTATCAAGACATCCAAGGTTTGGGCAGAGTTTACTGAAGTGATACATCTGGATGGCACTAAAAAGGCGAAATGTAACCATTACAAGGAGGAGCTTCCATGTTAAAGTGTGGCTGTACTACATATTTGAAATGACATATAGAAAGTTATTTTAGAAGGAAACTTACTCTTAAAAGTTAAGCTTTATTGAAGTTCCTGTCAGCTAATTTTACCATAAATGTAGAAAAAGCTTTTTTGCAATTATTGATAGAAGGTTTGATATGTCAAAGATGAGAGAGTCAATTGCCATTTAGGTACTAATGCATAAACATCCATTCAAGATTATTGAAGAAAAAGGATTTAACATGATGTAAAAAAGAGAAATGCCTAAATGGAGCAGAATATCACATGAATAATGTAAAACTGATTATAAAGCAATGTATGAGATGGAATGAAGGATGTTAAAGATAACCTTACAAAATGTTAGCAAAATTAGCTTGATAATAAATTTATAAAAGGCAAAAAAATTAGCAAGTTAAGTATATAGTTCTCATAAGTTATTGGACTGATACGGAATGAAAATTACAGAAGTCTATTTTGAATTTTATCTATTTAGAAACTCCTTATCATAGAATTAAAATTAATCATGCAATTTTCAAGTGTTTAATTAAATAAGAAATAAAGAATAAGGTGTACATAATTTCAATTGATAATACTTCTAGCAATGATGCTGCAATAAGAAGTTTGTGGGAAATCTTCTTAAGAAAAAAATTTATTATGTGGTGAAAAGTTGTTCCACGTTTGTTATTGTGGTCATATCCTTAACCTTATGGTTTAATATATGCTAGAAGAGATCAAAGATATTCTATAATGTTTATGAGAGTGTTAGATATTTCAAATATAGTGAAGTGAAGTTGAAGGTATTTATAGAGATTGTACAATAACTTCAACTACTTAGAAGGAAACCTACACTTGAGAGTAAGGCATGTTGGAACTTAACTTATGAGATGTTATCAAATGCTCTTTAATTTATAGATGTCTTTCCAAGGTATAAGGAAAAAGATGCACATTCCCTCTATTACCTAAGTGAAGAACATTAGGAAAAATGTAAGAAAGTTTGTTCCATGTTAGAAGTTTTCTACACAACCACTTATATATTTTCAAGGAGTGAGTATTTAGCTTATAATTTATTCTTGCATGAGGTTCGCACTATTAAAGAAATGTTGGATAAAAGACCTAAAAATGATGATGAGTTTATACAATCAATGGTAGCAAGAATAAAGAAATTTTTTAATAAATATTAAAAAGAGTGTAATTTATTAATATCTATTGCTGCTATCCTAAACCCTAAGTGCAAGATAAGGGTGATTAATTTTGTTTCCTAACAATTTATCCATCAAATAAAGGTTAATTGAATATTTTAAAAGTTTGAGACATTTTGTATAAGTTGCATGCTGAATGTGTTAGTTTACAGAATTCTAAAACTAATAAGTTAGGTTTTTCATGTGGTTTAGCATTTTCATTAGTGCAAGCATTATATCAACTCATTTTTCTAGTTGGTTAAGATTCAATCAATTTCTTTGAGAAGTTGAAATTATTCACTAATAAAAATCTAAACTTGACATTTATTTAAAAGAAAGTGTCTACATTTGTGAAGCTGATAGGTCTAAATTTGATGCATTAAATTGGTGGAAGGCTAATGACTTAAAGTACTGTATTCTTTCTAAAATAGTTTATGATATCCTTGCTATACCAATCACTACAGTTGCCTCGGAGTCTACTTTTAGTTCTAGAACTAGAGTTATTGGCAAGTCTAGTGCTAAATTGGTAGCTAAGACAATGTAAGTTCTTCTTTATAGAGGTGATTAATGTAGAACATGGTATGAAGAGAAGGAAAAGCCTATTGTAAGTATATCTTAGTTGATGTATTAATTTCTAATTTTTTTCAAGTTTTGCTTAGTTAGTTGATATTTTCTTATTATGTGATATTCATACTTTTTAGAAGTAAAATAGTTCAAAGGACATCACACTTCCAATCCCTTATATTAAGGATCATATCCTTATTAGTTTCCTTAATTAATTTATGCATGAAGTATGTTATTTTTAGTTTTATTTGATTGTTACAATATGATGATATCTTTTCATTTTATAATTTTAAGAGTTAATTTTAGGCATTAAGGTTGCATGAAGAAATTGTAGTACTTGGGATAATTAATTTTTATAGTGCTTGTTTCTTTTGTTTTAGCTAGGTGTTACTTTCTAATACTTCTTAATTATTGATGTTATGTAGTTATTAGCTTATTTTATAGGTATTTTGTGATGAAATTGATGGTTGTAAGAACATCTTATATTAGTATTAAAAACTCTAATACTTAGTTTATTTTTGAAAGATAAGTTTTTAAAATGGTTGCTTAAAATGTAAGTTTATTTTTGAAATATAGGTTTTTAAAATGGTTGTTTAAGATGTGACCCATATTCATTGACTAGATTTTTTGAAAACTTTGATCAATGAATATAGGTTACTTTTGTAATTTATTAGTTCTTAAAATGGTTACTTTAGGGACAAACTAGTTTTGGGCCATTTTGTATCACTTAAAGAAACTACAGAGGCTAGTTCTATTAAAATTAATAGTGCTATAACTTTTTAAGTTATCCAATCAATAATTTAGAAACTACCATGGATTGTATTTCACTAGCATTATCTAAGGCCTTGTTTTCATGGACAAACCTATACTAATTAGAATTTATGTCACATGATTTCTAAGATTACCTATATGCTTATTTCCATATAATGTGGAAGATTTATGGATGATAATATTATATAATTTTTAGGTTATTAGTAGTATTAATAGGGGATCAAGTTGTGACAACCATATATAAGTTGTTCACATATCTTGTGATCTAGAGCTAAATTTTAAACATCCTATCTCTTATATGGAGAACAAAGTTCACTCATTCTTGAGAATGTATCAATTTCTACTCAAGTGTTGTCGTTGGAGCTAAAGAGCACTACTTTTTAGAGTTTTATCATTGTTAACTATATATTTACTAAGTCCTATTTATTGTAAATTGTATTTGACAATGAGTGAACATATTCTCATGCTCTCTTCCTCTAATTAGTTAACTACTTGTTATATTGATTGAAAATGTGCTTGAGCAATTTTTAATTTATAAGGTTTTCTGGTCAATTAAATTGTGAACTTGATCTTGGTTAACCATAGTTAAGCTATTTTGCAAATCAAGCTTTTATACTAGTGTATAACTAAAAAGAAATGTTAATGGTTGTACTAAGAAAAGGTTTTCTTATCTTATTTATTTGTTATTTTAATTTGGATAAGGTCACCTAATGCTTATGCTTCACTTTCTCTTTAGTCTCCTTGTAAACTATGATAATTTAGCTTTTGTAATTGTAAACTAAAATTTTCTTCTTTTATCAAGGACAATGATTTATATAGATTACTTTTTATGCCAAACAGACTACTAAATGGTTCCGAATTAGCTTACTATATCAAGGGATTGGTACTTAACATTATTTGTTGTTAGTGTGTTCATTTGTACTTGATCCTTACCTTTCTCTGTATAACTTGTTTAGTGTGTGTTGTAGAAATTAGTTAGGGGTTACAAATAAGGAAATGGCATGGTCTATGCTTATTATGACAAAGAGGTATTCTCATTAATCTTTGTGCATAAAGTATATATTAATTTCCATGTAGATGCAAAAATGAGTCCTTTATCTTCCATCTAGTTTATCATTTTCATTTATTTATGAATAGGTAAGCCCTTCACAGTTTGAATCCCATGCTAGAATGGTTGTTAGGCATCAACCATGAGTAGCTTTTTGAAGCATTTAAACAGTTGTTAGACTTTTTTCCAATATTAAAATAATTCTTATTCTTTTGTAGTTATCATCACATTTATACTTATAATAAATTAAACCTTCATAATATAGTGCTCTCATTGGCAAGTAGTCAGAATGTTACTACAGGTGATAGTGACGATATGTGCGCAATATGCAGAGATGGAGGAGATCTAATTCTTTGCAGTGGATTCCTAAAGGTTTTTCACCCTAGTTAATATATTACTATGATACTATATGATGTATAAAATTTGTAAATATGTTTTATGTTTTTATCCCTCTTATGCATTAGTCTCTGAAGTTTTGTCTAATTTATAGTTAGTATATTCACTAGTACCTTGCAAATTATTTGCAAAATGACTATAATATTATTTGTTTTGCCAAATTAATTTGTTACACATTCATACTAACATAGTTCATCATACTTATACTAATAAATATATCAATAAATTAAAATGTTTCTCTAAAGCATATAGGTTTCTTTGCTTTTAGAAGAATAAAATGGTAATGCATCATTATTTCATTTTAAAGTTCCTAACTTAATTTTTAAATCTCTTATCATTATTAGGGAAAATTTATATAGGGATGTTCTCATCCTACCAAAGCATTGGTTTATCTATTTCAATAGTACAATATTTAGTGTTTTTTTGTCTAAATTACCTTTAAACATTAACTTGGCCTTTTGAAGTTTCAAGCTTGGCCATGTTTGTTATTGTTAACTTTCTTTACTATTTTTCTACCACGGACCAATCCTTTTTCTCTATAAATAGGTAGTTTACATGGATTTGGTAGGTTCCTTCCCATTTAATTCCTTCCTGTAAGCGTACTTTCTTGCATAGGGAGTGTAGTTTTAGCTAGTAAGTACGAAATCCCTATCAATAGTATTGAACCATAAAATCATGCTTATTTGTGAATGTACAATTACATAATTATTTGTGCACTTTATTATGGTTTTGAGAGAATTATATACATATGTAAAGAGATAACTTGTCTAATTTTGTTGATTTTATCATTGTCTTCCATTTTTTCTTTCTAGTTTATCTCCAGATTCAAGAAAATAAAGAGAATAAGGAATTCAAGGTCATATCTCTCTTCTCTATATCCGAATTTAACTTGTGTAAATGTAATAGCTAAAATGTTTATAAATCAGAATAGATCTCCAACTATTGTTGTAACACAAATTATATCTAAGTTTATTTCTTTTCCCTTTTCCATCCTTTTCATTTTATTTTTAATAACTTAGGTAACCATCTAGTTTTCAAACTTACTTATCTAACTATTAAATTTGAAAATTTAAGTAAAAGGAAATTAATAAGTGATGCCTTGTCAAAATATCTAGTATCTCATTTAATGTGTTTGCTTGTAATTTTATCCCTAGGATCTTGCACTTGAGCATGCTTTTGTAGATTTTATTCTCTATAATTTAGTAATCCATTTATTTATGTTTTGTGATACGAATTTGTTTCGTGGATATTGAAGGATGTAGTAGCAAGCTATGTATCATTAATAAATGCTACAATTAGGAATATTGAAAAAGGAACTTTTCTCACAAACTATTTTCTACATATAGAGATTCCCATGTCTCCCTCTAATAATAAGGTTTGCAAATTTTCCCATAATATAGACCACTTGTTAACTACTTTTGCTAGATGATAAGATGATATAAATTTTGGGTCATATCTTGTGCAAACTTATCAATGAGATTGTTGTTTGAAAATTAGTTCTCATCTTTCTAACTATTAATATCATGTTTTCATTCATATTTTAAAGCTTAACTGCCCAATGACTTTAGATTAGATTTATGTTTCTTAGATTAAATTTAATTTAGTTTTCTTAAAATACTTATTTTAAGCCTCCTTAAAATAGTAATTAAGCTAGTATTAAAATGGGTAGTGCTTGTCAAAAAAATTAAGGGGAAAAACATCTAAACTATTATAGTCTCATTAAAACTTGTTTAAGCTCACTTAAGCTCGAGTACAATTTAAGCTCGAGCATGAGCTCAAATAGTTACACTTAATTAGGAACACAGAGTAAGAAATATAAGGATAGCTTAATAAGCTTAAGTTCGACTCATGTTTGAGTCAAGCTCAAGCTTGAATTTTTTAGGCTTAAGGTTGTCAAGCTCAAGTTCGAATATGCAAATGTTCAGCTTAATTTAGTTTGTTTACACCCCTAGCTCGATGTACTAACCCACGGTCACTTAAATGTATCATTCTCTTACACACTAACTTCTTGAGCTGATCTAATCTCTTATACTCTTTGACAAGTCTTTGGTAACTACTCTACTAAGTTTGAGAATGATTGCTTTATATATCTCTCATATAGCATTTACAAGTCATATCTAAATCAATTGTAACCTACACGATCTTGGTATTCTGGCATAAATCGAGCTGTAATATCTGTCATGGTTGGCTATTAAAAGCTTTCTTTACCAGTATGATACTCTTATAACCCACCCTGCCTACTTCGTCACTGTGTTTGCTCTTTTGAGCACTTAATGAGATACAAGAGCTTCGTGAGATAAATGCTTAGCATGGAACCAATCTAAAGATGGCAATTGTTAGTACCTACCAAAGCACTTTATCTTGCAGTATCTTTTTATAGCAACAAAGCCTTTAGATGGAGAGTCATGCTTTATTACTATTCACATGTGAGAGTTCTCGAGGATTAGGTTTGTGAAGTTGGAAAGACCCTTCGCTTTCATACCAATTGTCATGAATTAATAGCTCTCTAACTGGAATTGTATGGCACATGCTTACTACTCTTGGCGAACATACTAGCCTTTCCATTAAAACTTACTTGTGGCATGCTTAGCAAAGATGATAAAACTTACAAGTTTGCAAGCTACAATCAAATGTCACTAAAGCACCCGCACATACCAAATCATAAGGTCACCCCACACATAAAGCCTTCAAGTATAACAGGTCGAAAGGAACAATTGAATAGGGAGAAAGACACTCCATTCACTTAGTATATGCCTTATTTCATAGTTTTGAATGCATAGGGGATAGCCACAAGTTAACATATTTAAGTCCTTAGCTTAATGTTTAGGTGCCTATAAGATCACCTTGCACATGAAGCTTCCGGGCCAAAAGGGACAATTAAATAGGTATAGAGACATTTCATTCATTTGGTATATATCCTATTCCATAGTTTTGAGTATATAAGGATGGTCATAAGTTAACACACTTAAATCCCTAACTTAGTGTCTAAGTACCCTGTTAAGCCTTCTTAATACTCCATCCTTTTAAAGAGCATTTTGAGCACAAGCCTTTCTAACAGGAATTAACTTACTTTTTCAAAGATAAAAATGTGAAGATTATAGATATAAGCTTCTCAAACTCTTCTAAATTCTTAAATTATGCTAAAATTATCAAAATATCCCTAAATTTAGAAAAATCGAGAAAAATCTAGCCAGATTGATTTCAAATTTTAGCAATAGGTCCAATATAATATTCTTGATTTTTTTCACTACATCTTGTCCAAATCCAAGCAAGTTTTCTTATCAAATAATGCAACTAGCAGCTTATGAGATAATAGTTGGTAGTGTTTGAAGCATAAAGTAATGGCAAAATAAATTAATGGTCAAATAGACTTAATGTGAAAATTAGAAATGAAGACATTTATATGATATGATGCAAATTTTTAAAATAAAGTTCGAGTCAACTGTTATTTTTTTTCAAAACTAATGTAATGATTTGTTTTGCAAAAAACAAAATTTCAAGTTCGAAGTATATATCACAAATTTTATCTGAATAAGATATGGATATAGTATGAAAATTTGTTCTGTTAAATAAATTTTTAACCCAAAGTATAATTTTAGTATGGGGCAATATTAGCTTAATTTATTTTGCGGAGCTTTACAATTTAAATATTACATTTTTATCCATAATTGATTGCTTATGTATATTATATATGTAATTTTTTTATTTTTTTAAATTTCTTTATTTTTATATATTTTCTTGTGGAGCACTAGTGCTCTATGGATCACGAGAATGATGCCTTAAATTGTTTCGTAGCAAGAGTGGAGTAGAGGATAATGATCACAATGCAGGATAATATGAGATTAATCTATCTCCATCTCATCCTATTGCCATCCTTAATTTCCTCTTTAATTCATTATTAATATAAATAATAATCACTATAATTTATATTATTAAATAAATAGAAAAATATCATATCATTTGAAAAAAATTATTTGCTACTAGTTTGAATAAAATTGCATGATTTTATAAAAAAATATTATACATCTAGAAAATGAGATCCATTTGATTTTTAATTTTTTTTCTATTCCTTAGATTTATTTTATCATTCTACATTTAATGATGTTCCTTAATTATATTCGAAACATAATTTTAAATCTCATTTTTTATATATATATAATATCATATTTCAAATCTTATTTTTTATGTATATAATATCATTCTAAAAAATTATAATTTTTTCATAAGATCATCAACTTATTATATAAAATAAAAGATTGTAGCTTTTCATAGAAAAATCCCAAGTGTTTAGGTTAAGATATTAGATTGCAATTTTTCATAAAATTTGTAACTCCAATGATTGGTACTTATAAAAAGAATTTGAGAAATTTACAAGGTGATTTCATAAAAAAAAATTAACCTTTTATGGGTTGAATATTTTACTGTTAAAATATATTTTTAAAAAATTTCAAATTGAATGAATCAAACAAAAATATAAATTTTAATAAAAAATAATATAATGATGAAAACATGCAAGTCTTTAAAAGATGAACTTCTTTATAAAATTGCCCTAAAAAATTATGATAAAATTGTTTACAAACTATTAGTGGCAAAGCCACATAGTTGTGAATGTGTGTAAATAAAAAAATACTGAATTTCCAAATTTCTTATAAAATGTATCAGAAGGTATTATATATGAAATTATTAAATTTTAAGATTTAAATTCACTAAAATATGATAAAATTGAGTGATGAACTATATTTCTTTTTTTCTCTTTTTGATAATGAGTCAATTGTTAAAGTTATAATTTATATTTAATATTATTCAATTAATATTTATAAGATATATTAGCAAGTATTATATATATGAATGAATCTATTAAATTTTAAGATTTGAATATTTTGAAATATGATAAGATTAAGTGATGAACTACATCTCCTCTTTAATAATGAATCGATCATTAAAGTTATAATTTTGACTTTACTCAATTAATAATTATAAAAAATTAACTAGCAGTCCCTAATTTTATTCAAATAAATTGTAATTAACTTTCTAAAATATAATGTAAATATAATTAAATAGGTCTCATAACAGTAAAATTTTAACAAGCTGACTGATGAATAAATGGATGCTTTAATCAAATTCTACTATAGGTGTAATCAGATTAAATAAATCAAAATAATTGACCATAATAGTATTATTTTAGATTATTAGATGTAGTTGACATATATATATATATATATATATATATATATATATTTAATGATATTAAAAATTATTTGAATATTTAATAATTTCAACAAATGTAATTTGATCCAAAGTAAACTTTTGTCCTGTAGTTTAATTCCTCCATCAAGATTAAAAATTTTACATTTTCATGATTAAAATCTAAGAATAATGCTTTGGAATTTGTTAGGAGATTTGTATGTTTTTTATAGAGGTAAATTTATCATTAAATTTTGTAATTTTATATGTAAGATTCTTTAATTTTCTATAAAACTTGCATTTTGTATGAACTTTATGTATAATAATTTCATAAAAATTACAATTTCATTAATTAAAGCTAAAAAATTTAGAAATTTCTTTTATATAAAATTACAATTTTTATTAAAAATTTGTGAAAAATATAAAAAAATTTCACAAAATTACAATAATATATATCGATATAATTTTTTATATACAAAGTTAAAATATAATTTTAAATTAGAAAATTAAATATATAAATTTGAATTCACCAGTTATGGTTCTTGGTTCCTTGACAGCAAACAGTTTAAGAGGTTAACAATGGTATTTTAATGTTTCAATATTTTTTGCAAGAGGAAATTCACTCGGGAAGTCCAGCTTGCCTTTGATGGAGGATTATTATTTTGAAAGGTAAATTCCATTCATCTCTTCCGAAGTTAGGGCGTATGTCACTCTTAAACCCTCTATTTTTGGAAATTTCATCAAACCCTCTTGACAGCCAAATGGCGCTGTGAGATTAGAAACGTTAGCGAAAAATCGTCAAGCCTTTTAAGAAAATTTTTCCCTTTAGTGAGGCGACAATGGGCTTGGCTGGATTGGAACCATGCAGATCGAGTCAGCAAACGAAACAAGTCATTACCGTGCAATTCGAGATTGACTTATAAAAAATTTAATGAGTTTAATTTTAAATAAATTAAATTTAAATTAGTTGAATTTAATTAATACATGAATTGACCTTGAACTTCATATTAATTAATTTGAATTATTTATGAACTTAAATGAATTTAATAATATTAAATATATTTATTTTTATAATATATAAACAACTTAATATATAAAAAATTTAATCTTACTAATAATTATTGAAGTTTCATTAAAAAAGTATGATACTTTAATTGAAGTAATTAACTCTATAATATATGTTATTTTTTATTAAGTGTAATAATTAATATTATGTGATGATTATATACATATATTTTTTTATAGA
Source organism: Sindora glabra (assembly GCA_020226215.1). Taxonomy (NCBI): domain Eukaryota; kingdom Viridiplantae; phylum Streptophyta; class Magnoliopsida; order Fabales; family Fabaceae; genus Sindora; species Sindora glabra. The sequence continues at coordinate 41,717,218 of CM035229.1, forward strand.
TTTGATGGTTACATTATAAAAAAGTTTATATTAACAAATAAAATAAGATAAAAAATATAGTTCTAATTTATTCATAAAAAAATAAAATTATAAATAACTAATTTTCATTATCAGATTTTCTAAATGACTATAATATCCTATAGGGTTCTTATATAAGTTAAGAAACTTCAAATACAACATATTGAAAGCATGATTTTCATCTTTAACATCATTTTATTCTTTCTTTCATCCAAATCATGAATTGATCTTTTTATTGTGAAATTTCTCTCTTCTAAGTGTTTCATTTGTTTTATCCATTCTATGAGTTATGTTGTATAAATTATTCTTCATCGTAAATCAATTTTTAATCGTAAAGTGTGAGGTATCCTTAGAAGATCTTAGATAGAGTGAGTTATCCCTTATAAATAGAAAATTTGCTTAAAAAAAAGTAAAAGCATTGTAAGAGGTTTCTTTAAGTATCTGATTCAAACTTGAAGGGATATTAGATTGAAAGACAAGCTTAGAAAGCTTGAAAAATGGATATACACTTTAGAGTAGATATTCAAAAAGAAACCATTATAAATTCTTATGTTTAATTTTCCTATCCTTACTTTTTTTAAATATAACTACTTTCTCTATTTTTGTTGATGATATTTGTTAAATGTATTGTACTATAATACTTATATTAATACTTAGATGATTGAATGATTAAAAGAGAAATCTATCTATACATATACTTCTTGATTTTTTATCTATGCAAAATTAAATGAGTTGCTTTGTATAAGTGCATTGAATTGTGATATATTGTGTGTAAATCTCTTCATCAAATTATCTTGGATTTATTTCTTTATTATTTATTTATGCATAGTTGAATGAGTTATTTGCACTTATTCTTTGAATTATCATATCTTGAGTGTGAACATCTTCATAAAGCTCTCTTGAAATTATTTGAATTAAAATTATCCTTATAACTTCCAAAAATCAAAAGTTTCTTAAAGAGGATTTTAAAAATGGAGAAAGCTTTAAAAATAACCAATTCATTTTTTTTTGGTGTAGGTTACCTTGGCTTATAATATACACTAAATTGGTACATATATAATTATAAGGATTGCCAATATCACTACTACAAAATTGCTAAGTAATTTATTGTTTAACACATTCAATATCAGTTATGAATCAATGTATATACCAACATCATGTATCATTGTATATTGAACAATTTCGCATTGACTTCACAATTGACATAAAAAAATATACAATAGCATTGGTTTCTATATGCATAAGAACCGTTATTGTTTCTTTGTTAAAAGCCTCTTTTTAGAAGTATATTACAACATTAAATATCAATTATGTATTAAAGAACTAGCATTAAATATATGTATATGTATATGTATATATATATATATATATATATATATATATATATATATATATATATATATATATATATATATATATTTAATTATAGTCTCTCTTAAATAATTGATGTGATAATTCATTCCTACCCCTTAAACCTAACCCACTCATAGTTCCTTCCTACCTAGTCTTTCCTAACATTAATCCCTTCTCACAATTCTTCCCTACCTAATCCTTTCTAACCATTAACATCTCTAATGACACCACAAACTTTCAACTTCAATAGTTTTAAAGACTATAATAAAATAATAAAATTAGTGAAAGTTTATTTTTAATATCTCTTTATCAATATGTGAGCTTGACACTTCCTAGAAAAATATACTTAAGTCCAATATTTATAAATATAATGAATATTTATTAAATATAATCTATAATATTATATATTTTATATAAATAAATAGTAAATAATATCACTAAATGGCAAAGAAGATAAATGAAATTAAGTTTTTTACTTGTATAAACTTGTAAAAATTTATTAAAATAATAAACAATAAAATATAGTCGATTCTAAAATTATAAACTAAATTGTAAAAATAACATAAAAATTAAACAAATCATTACTTTTATATTTTTTGCTTTTCCAAAAAGTATACAACCACACATATTTATTGATGGGCTAATAGATCCATATTACTGCAAAATAATTAGTAAACGTTAATACAAAACTGAAAAGAATCATTTTAAGGTTGGAAAGTAAGTACAATTCAATAAAAAGATAATTATTTTAAAGTAGGAAGCTAATCTTCAAGAAGATCTAGCTCTAAAATCAAACTCAAAGGAAAAGGTATCCTATTCCCTAAGTGGCAAAGCATCCTTTTAAGTTTAGAGTAGCTAAATCTCACTTTCCTACTCAGTTCCTAATTTAGGGATTACTAAAAAAAATTCAACTTTCAATACAGGATCAAGATTACTAGCCCGTCCCTTACTTGAGAGTATGATAAAGAAGGAGCTAGAGATAAGAAGAGATTTTAATTAAACTAAGAAATTTTGTGATAAAATTTGCAATTAGCACTATGATTTCACTTCTTTCATTTTCAATTCACACCACTATTTAAGTTTCCATGATAGTTAATTAATAAAAACCTAATGTCTATAATAGAATGACATTGTTCTACTATGGCATTTTATACATTAGTTATATATTAATAATTGATGTCATAAACTAAATTTTTTTGGCAACTTTTTCCATTATTTTTCAATCAATAATTTTATAATTTTAACATAAATCTTGTAAGAACCAACATCACTTTATAAACTAATGAATTTACAATAAATAATATAAACAATTTTGCAGGATGAAGATAGTTACAAACTAATAATAAATTATAATAAGAAAAAGCAACATATTCATTTTTGTAATGAATTCAAGCCTTTCAGTATAAAAATGGATGTACTACTTTTTCCCACTATAATTTCTTATTAATTTCCCCATCATAAGCTATGTTTTAAATGGAGAGTGCAGATGAAATTTATAAGTAATATGTAATATTATAAATATCAGTTATTAATCAAAAGTAATTTATTACATATATTTTATTTCATATAGCTTGAGATTTTCAGATTTTTTGAACTCTAATTTTAACACTTGGTTCAAGAAAATCTAAATTTTTTGTCACTAAAGAATAGGGGATCTAGTTTATTCAAATATCGCTGTTGCCATGTTTTGTGCAAGTGGACAAACAAATAGGATTTAGAGAGGCAAAAAAAGCTGAGAACATGAAAACAAGCATATCAAAATTGAAAAATTATAGTTTCATGGTACTGCAGATTAGTTCTCCCTCCATATGGTGCAAAAGATAGAGACTTCTCTGGTAGTGACCCAACTAAGAAAAATCAAACTTTCTTTGTGGTTGCAGAATATGCATATGAAAGATGACTAAAACACTCCTTCTGCTCGAAGTTGCTTAGGAATAAACTTTATTATCAAATACATGAATTTGGAGTAGGAAATAAAGAATTTATTTGTAATCGCAAGACAAGTTCTCATTTGTATGTTTCTTGATCGGGTGAGTCGACAAATGTTTTTATCATAATCATTCAAAAATCATCTCCTTCTGTTTAGGTAGAAAGGAGTAATTACTAGGCAAACTGAGGGTCATGCATATTTGTTGTTCTTTTCAAGAAGTTAACATTTTCAATTTTTATTAGAGTTTAATGGGGGTTATGTGAAGGTTTCAAAAGTTTAAGGAGGTTATATCTTGCAACATCTTATTTTCGGGGGTAAAATGAACTTTCCCCTTTAGATTACAAAAGTAATGGGTAAAATATTCATTATAATTAATTAGTAGACTTAATTGGTCAAATATTCCCTTAATTATATTTACCATATCATCAAGATTTGTCTATTACTAGCTATTGACAATATGTATTTGATGCATATTTACATAAATTGATCATAGCAATTAAAATTGATTAATAGACTTAATTAATGAGATACCTCGGATTATATTGTAGCACAAATTATTAGGATCAAGATTTGTCTATTCTTAACTATTGAATCCTATATTTAATGTCTAATTAGATAAGCTAATCATAATAATTTATTAATTGAATTAATTAGTAAAATATTCAAAATAATCAATTAATAATCTTAATTAATTGGTGAAATATTTACAAATACCCTTTGTTTAGTTTAATAATTCAATATTCACAGTGTAAATTATGGGCTAATGAATTAATTTAGGATTTGATACATAATTAAGTAATTAAATAAATTGATCATAAAAATTAAATGTCATTATGATCCCACACCCTCTATTAAAGAGTATGGAGAACTCACACTCAAATTAACGTAGATTTCACATTTTTGTAAGGTAAATTACATATAACTCTATATTTGTGATTTACCTCATGTAACATTAAAATGTGTCACTTACTCTCTTATATTTATTTAAAGGTGTACATAACCTTCCTCTATTAATTCTTTATTTAATAATCTAATGAAATCAATATATAATTCTCATATGGTTTATTTTTCCTCCAATTTAAAAAAAATTGATGCTAATTTTAGTTAGAAAAGTCTCTAAACATTCTCCCTCTAATTTATATATTTACCATTTTAATTGTAATTCTAAAGCTTCCCTTTTATTGAAAGAAAATTTTTTTAACTTGGTTATTTCATTTGGAATTAAAAAGAAGGAATTTTACATTGTGAGTTAATTTTTCATCCTTAAATGATATGATTTAATTTCTTTTTCCTAATGTAATAATATGCTCTTTTTGCAATATGAACTTGTCTCAGATCGTAAGAAATGCAACTTGGGTGTGGGAGCATAATTTTTATTACTTTGAACATAAAATTGAGCCAGATGACTCTATTTGTGCTAATCAAGGAAAATGGATTGCATGACCTATACTCCAAAAAAAATCATATATATATGATTGAAATTTTTTTATTTATAAACATTTAGGGATCACTTTCTCAAGATACTATATGAAATAGAATAATTTCTATTTTGATGAATAATAATTTGATTACAAAAATATAATCTACAAGCGACTGTTAAAGTAAAACTTAGGCAAATTATGAATGCTTCAAATAAGGCAGTTTTGGTAACATTTATTCCACCAGAAAGGAGTAAAAATAAAGTATGTGATTATTTAGTTGTTTAAGAATCATCATTTTTATTTTTCAATATTTTAATTATAATTCTAATGTATTATTTATGAGGTCTCACAAAAAAATATATTATTTATTAGGGAATTAATAGACTTTTCTAAAACTAGCACAAATTTCTTTTAATATTGAAGAAAAATCAAATTATGTGAAAATTATATATTGAATCTATTAGGATATTCAATAAAGAATTAACGAATGATGTTAGGTACACCATTAGATAAGTATAAGAGGTAAGTAGCACATTTAACACTATTGGAAAAAAAAATCACAACTAAGGGAAAGTACCCAATGATTATAATTATATGTAATTTACCCATTTTTGTATATTATATAAAAAATTAAAACACTGGCGTACGTATATATTTCATAGAATTATTTAAAAAGTTCTTCCTATATACACATTATATATTATATATGTTATATAATATCAATTACAAAATAACGTATGTAATTGCACTTAAATGCTATTAATTACTTCATTTATGTTGCATTTTTATATTGATTTCATTTCACATAATATCTTGGATGCCTAGAATTTCAGTTGGGAAAAAAAAAGATGAAAGTTCCCTGGAGAAGGTGTGGGAATATGAGAGTTCTTGATCAAATTCTCCCAAGTAAGGTTCTCCCATGAAACCCAAGCTTGTTTAACTGACAAGGTTTATTATCTTCAACTACTTATATCTTCCATTATAATCTTTCAAAGAGGTTGGTAGTATGCTCTGATTTTGGAGTAAAGTTACTTAACATACTCGTGAACTTTTTATCATAAAAAAAAAAGGTTCTTCCATGCAAATGAATAACTATTAATTAATTTTATTGCAAAATAAATAGACTAATTAAATAGATTTGAAGCCAATAAAGTCTATACTAATTGAACGAGGATTAAGAAGAGATAGACCCTTTTTTCTTTTTCCTATGAAGTCCATGTTTACGTGTTTCATATTAAAAAAAAAAAAAATGAAAGATAATTTTGTAATTTTAAACTCAATTGTTAAGTTTTAAAAAATTTACTATGACTTCTTAAAATTACCCCCTAAATTATTCATATATACTTCTTTCTCTTTCGCTCATATTTCGAATCAATTGTCAAAGATTAACTTCTCATCGTACCATTCTTAATAACATCTGTTTCTCTCTGTCACGCGATCCCCTCCATTCCTTTTTCTTATCTACTATTTCATCTCAATTTTCATTATTTCATAAAAGAAGATTAATTAATTGACAATTAAAGAATCAATTCAATCATTCTTCTCGCATAAAATTACCCAAACAAATACAAGTTTGTTATCAGTTAATACTTCAAAAAAAAAAAAAACCATTGATCGATAGGAGTTAAAACTGCTTCAGTACTATCAGGCCCATTGTACTTTTATATTGTACCAACCTAAAACTATCCAACTACTATTTGATGCATCTTCATTTTCAATTTCTTAAACAAAAAAGAAAAGCTTTTGAGCATTCAAATATTAGGATAGAAAAAGGAGAAGATGATTTTTGGATAGAGACAGAGATAGAAATTGTTTTGATATTAAATGGTGGATTCTAAAATAAAAATGATGTCTTTATTTATTTTTGAAAATCTTTGAAAAATGATAAAAAAAAAAGAAGAGAGGATTCAAATCCATGCTACAAAGATCTTCATTTATCTATTCTTTTTGAAATCTTATTTTAAGAAAAAGTTATCAATATAAATATCAAAATAAATTAGTAATGCTAAGATCAAAAGTTATTAATATCCCAATATGGAAAACTACTTTAATGAATTATATGCATTTTTTGTCACTATTAGAATAAAAATGGATAATCCTTGGGATATGATTATGTTATCATCAACGCAATTGTCCTTATTAAAATTTTATCCGGTATGCAAAACTACCATTACATTGAAAGATAAATTAGTCTCACACTAATATTTTTAATCTTTTTTGTCAAAGTTATAATATTATTATATAACACATGTTTGGCATTATAAATAAATTAATTTATAAATTATTAATAAACTTTAATTAACTTAAAACTTATTAACAAACTTCTAAAAATGTTTCGTACGCTAATTTATTGAAAAAAAAAACTCTAATTTTATAAACTTCATAAAGTAACTTAGGGTAACTTATTTTGATAACTTATAACTTATCATTTTTCTAATAGATTTATCCTTCTTTTTTTAATTAATTGATAGCTCATGTCCTTAAATAAGTATGTAATATCATAAATTATAATTGTTTAAATTTTAAATAATTATATTCCTATCCTAAATTCTAGAAAAATAATAATAAGTAAACAAATAAATATATAATATCATAAAATATAATTAATTAAATTTTAAGTAATTATATTTATTTGAAACATATTCATTGTGTTAGAATAATTCAATTTAGGATAAATACGAATTAATTCAATTTATATATTTATTTATATATAATATATCCTTTTATTATTTTACATTTTCAACTAATTTAACTAATTTTATCAAATATTTCTAATATAATTAACTATTAACATATTTCTAATATAATTTGTTAACTTATTAACTATTTATACAAAACATAACCATAATCTAAATTATCTTAATTCCAACAATAAAAATGGTAGAATGTTTTATTAATTTTTTAAAATAAATTTTTATTTTTTGTACACTAAATATATTTTCATTACAATTAAATTAAATTATGTCTAATAAATATTTTAGGTTAACTGCAAATATAATATTTTACTTGCTTATCTTCAGCACATTCAGTTTTAGGTGCTTGTGTTCAACACCTCTTATGGCCAACTCAACTAAAAGTCTGGGACTCACATATGTCCAATTGTGACTCTTGTGAGTTGGTTGAGTCTGTTGGTTCTGCAGTCAGCTTGTTGGTAAGATAAAATGAAAATCTTTATTCATCACCTTTACAAACTATCAACAAGTAAGGATGAATGCAACATATCTGCATAGAAGAGCCATTTGCCTCAATCAACTAAAGCTGAAGACTTGAGGCATAACAACACTACCCCATATATAAATCACCCCTTTATTGACAAGTTACAATTTCCAAACTTTCCAACCACCAGAGTTCACATCAACTAGAAGTCCAAATACTACCCCATACTGGATAACTCCCAGAACATACATACATGCCACAATTAGCATTTGAAGGAAACTCCATTGAAGAATTGCTGACCTTATTGGACTGATCGATTTTCTGCGATGAATAGGTTTCAAACCACTGGCTGTTCTCTGGAATGAACCCAGTAAGTGGCTGGCTATTGGAATACTCTCTGTGATAAGCGCTGGGATATTCTAACTTGTAACTGAAAAGTGATGAGATTGGATCCATATTTCCTGCATCAGCATAATCCACGGTACTGAATGAGTCCCTGGTACTCTCAGTCGTGAAAGACGCCTCATCCGAACTTGTAAAAAGGGAGCGATCACTTGCTGTGACATCCGGACAATTTCTGCCAATGTTTTCAGCATAAGTTTCTGTCACTTGCATGACATTGCTGTCACTGTTTCTTGAAAATCCATAGGAGGTGTTGCTAAGGTGAGAAAGTTTTTCTGGCCCGGGATCAGGTGAAGACCCTGAGTTGACATGGCTGCTATGTCTTGATTCAGAAGGCTTTCCAGATTCTTCAGTTGAGTAGTGCTTTGAAGAGCTTAGAACCTCATATTGACCAGCTTTCACGGTAACAGCTAACTGAGGACGAGGGCAAGACCTACAGAAGATTGAACAGTATGTAAATGTAAAGTGCCATCTTTAAAGATGATCATCCATCTAATGGAAACAACCAAAAATAAAGACAGGATAAGACGAAATTTATAAAAGGAAAAGTCAACTGGCCCACCAAACAAAAATATTTCTAGTCTTATCGTAACATTAAAATTTCAGTGCTACATCCTATCTTGTTTTGACATATCGAGTGTTTTGATGTAATGGTAGAGTGAATGTTAAAATTAACCAAACCGTTTCCTGACTTATCGAAATGCAATAGACAATAGTACCGAGGATCCCAAGACTACAATAGGATTAGAAACATTTCCCTATCAAACACATTAACAGAATGATGAAATAAGATCACTCTAATTCACTTTCATTGCCAACAATTCAATATACTCAAAGAATAACTTTAGTCTGAATGAAAGCAAAATGAGAATAAAACGACAAGACCTGACATATGATGCTCTACATCATGTGAGCCCTTGCATCAGCAAGAAAATGGACAACAGAATTTAACAAAAATGACAGTAACTAGATCTCTACCTCATATAAAATAAGATATACGCTCCTTCTGACATCACCTCACTCGTTAACACTGGCTTTACCTATTAATAAAGTATTAGCAAAGAACTTTAAGCTCAATGGAACAGGGAAGCTTCATTCAAAGAATAAAAATGTAAAAAACAAAGGCATATTTAATTCATGTCATATACAAATTGTGTAGCATGCAAATAAAGCAACAGATTACCTCAGCATCATCTATCTTGAACCAATTGCCCTGCAGATCTTTCACATATGAAACGTAATGTCCAGAAAAAGATGCATTAAGTGTGTCCACATGCACAATGACAGCATAAAGCAGGTAAAGTGGAGGAATATCAACCGTCCCAGTCATAAAAGGAACCATATCTAGCATTTCCGGGAACGTTATGCACTTATTAATTTTCCCAAATCTTCCTTCCTGATGAAGTAGAACCAAAAACAAGATATATCAAAGTGTCAATATATGATAAACAAAGAGAATTTCAAACCTAACTGGGCATCGATCAGGACAAAATTCAAAAACAAAATGACAGAAGGCATTTAAATAAAAATATGAAACAGTCACAAAATTTCAACCTTAAATGGTCATAAAAGGAACCATATCCAGCATTTCTGGAAACGTTATGCACTTATTTATTTTCCCATATCTTCCTTTCTGATGACGCAGAACCAAAAACGAGACAAATCAAAGTGTCTTCGTACGACAAATAAAAGGAATTTGAAACCTAACCAGGCATTGACCAGGGCAAATTTCCAATATAAAATGACAAAAAGGATTTAACTAAAAATATGGGATAGTTAGAAATAAGTATTTCAAGAAACTTGACATTGAATCTTGGAAGCTAACTAAGCTCAGTTGCACAATGTATTGGTGACAGCTGAACTAGACATGGAATTTGTAAGCACCGGAACTCTAATTAGTAGGTCTATTTGCAGATACCTAGGAGGCCTGACCTCTGCATGTTAACAGTATGCATATGAAACACCATCCTCAGAAGAAAAGACTTAGATAAAAGGTAGAAATTAAATTTTACAGATAAAAAAAATTTCACAATATCCAAAGAATTTGTAAGGGAAGAAACATTTTGCTTTCCAACAATGTTCTTTTCATGGAATATCATATTAAGCCATTACTTCATGGCAAAAAATGCACCAGATTGACATTCAAGAGATAATTATACATCTTAATTAATGCCTTCCGTGACCAAACTCATTCTGGAAGACAAACTACAAACTCAAAGTTTACTGATTAATTTGTCCAGGACAAAACTTCCTTTCGTATAATATCTTTCAAATAAAATAATAAAATAATCAAAAGATGGAAACGATGAAGGACCCTACAAAACCTATGTAATACCTGAAATCTCTTCAAGACAATTGTCAGGATATTAGGAGCCTCATGTATGCTCAGTTTCTTTCTCGCATGGACATATGCAGCACACCTGGAGAAAAAAATGTACCAAGAAAGGTAAGTCTCTTGAACTAGAAAGTGAAGCTTACAACTTCTTATTTTCCTAATTTTCCATTCATTTTATTTATTACTAAATTTAGACAACTATGCTAAACATAAGTTGTGCTAGTAAATACAAAAATGAGATCAGACCTTTCGCATCTGTACATATTTTCTCCATCCAAATCTTCAGGGGATGTAAATTGTGTCAGTGCATCTTCCAGTGACTCAACCCAACCCAATATCTCTAATGTTAGATCCATAATGTTCTCATACCGTTCTGACTCATGATTGCATTTCAAACACTTAACCTGTTGACATACAGAAAATTAAAGATTGGTAATCCCATAACATGCAGAGAGAGAGAGAGAGAAGAAAAGCACACAAGTGATAGAAACCTTGGATTGAAGACGACCACCAAAAGTATGTTGTATAAAAGTTGTTTCTTGCAGCCAGGGAGCAACTGTTTCCTCACCACCTAGTCTCTCCAAGCATATTGATTGCATCGATGCAATTAGAAGCCTATATAAGTACTGCCTTCAGTTTTATATTGAATAAGCATAAATGGAGATATAACCATAATAAAATTTATACAACAAGACATATATACCAAAAAAAAATTAATTTAAGGAAAATGATATTTGGAGAGGAAAAATCAGTATCGATTAAAGATAATAACACATTGATCATATAATGTCAAAAGACCTTAAAAATTCATGGGCATCTTCCTGATTTCCATCACCCATTTGGCAATTGATGCTTCGCATGTGCTGAAGTATCCTGCTAGGAGACAGAGGGCCTCCGATTTCTCTTAGCATCATTATATGTTGCTCTAAGTCACACATGAGACACCAGTCTTTAGCAGAACCTGTCATCCAAAAAGGAAGAGATTCAAAATTAGAATTGTCTTCCTAGCAAATCGTCATACTTGTTTTGGTAATGTAAAAGATTAGAGATAGATTGAGAAAATGCAATTACATGTTTTTGAATGCGACCTATAAAGCAGATAGACAACAAGTGGCTTCGTGCTAGTTAAGCACTGCAAAACAGCATTGGCATAGCAACTGCAAAATAAAGAAATAATAAAAATTAACAATGACCCATAAAATGCTTGTAAAAATAAAAATGGTTTCCAATAGAGATTACTCAGGTCAAAGCCAGGCCCATTTTGCCGATTCAAACAAGTGGTCTTGCAGGCATTCAAGTTTCCAGTGACTAATGATTAAAATTAATGACAGTAAACAGTTATGCCCATTTTTGTCAACAGAAAGTATGCTTCATTCTTCATATCAATTTTGGGGCCACAGTTAATATTTGCTTATTTCAGGGTGCCAGTTAATATCTCCTATTTTATGCATCAAATAACTCATTTTTTCTATCTTTATCCCCATTGTAAAGTTTTATGAATTTTGCTAGTAATACCTGTTTCCACAATTTATAAGGCCCCTGGAGCATATACCAGAGACTTCACTCTGGAAAAGCTTTACAAATTCCTCATACGGAAACAACATCTGAAACAACACAAATAGTTGGTAAAGGCTTGTTATGAACCAAATTCCTATTAAAACATTGTGATTGAAGTAAAAGAAAGTCAATAGGAATTAATGTTTAGACACATCTGTATAAACCTTACCTTTATCTTCATGCACCTGTCTCCACTACCTTCTGAGGAGGCCAGTGAAGAAAGTTTAGCCAACTTTCTCAAACCCATCATATTCCCATTGATACCCCGTGATACGAGGGATTCTCTAACCCCAACAGCTTCTGCATAGTATAGATATTTGTTTCTCAAGATCAATTTTAATAGACATAGAATTTGAATTGACAGAGAAGAAGACATTAAGTTATATATAAGAAAGAAAGAACTGATCCATTGTACCGACTTGATTCATCATCAATTTGCTCTTTCTTCTCCATTTCTGGGGAACAAGGGTCTGTAGATGTCTTTGATGTAAGCTTTGGTGGTTTTGAACATTTGGTCTTAGGGGAACATGATATCCTTTTGGCCTTTATAGTATCTTTAGTCATCATTTCAGAAGAGCATCTGAATTGTGCTGCTTCATCAGAAAATTTTCCCTCCAAAGAGATGGCTTGAATTTCATCCATGATTTGCCCTTGCTTTTCAGCATCGGACAAACTTGAGCATCCATGGTTGCTTATTTGGATACATGAATTTCCTTGGTGAGTTTGATAGTTATCACCTTCAAGTGCTGCATTTGTTAAGGCATTAGCACTGGAGCCACTGGCATTTTCTTCTTCCAACAGAGGGCAGTTATTATTTCTTGACTGCAGCAATAGTTTAGCATGATGGTCATATAGCAAATCATTATTAATTTAGAAGTATATCAGTTAGATATCAAAGGTAGTTAAGTAAACCTTCTGCGCCATAAATGCTTCCTTTGATATCACACTTGAAGATGGAGAACTTCCAGCCATATACCCAGAGGATTCATTTGAAGAATTATATATATTCCCATCATCACTTCCCAGAGTCTCTTTGCTGGATTTAGAGGAATTTCTTCTGTTCAAAACTGGAGACAGATCACAATCAACAGTGGAAGCGGAAGCAGCATCAGTGCCTATTGGAGGGTAAACCAAATTATCCAGGGGTACTTGCTCTTCTATAGTCTGCTTTAAATTGTGACCCCAGTATTGTGGGCTCTCATTTCCATAAAGTAAGCCACTGCTGCAACTAGATTCATTGACGGGGAGATCCAGAATAGGAGAGTTTGATTTATGAGTTTCCAAATGCAGGCATTCATGCTTGTGAACTTGCCTCCAATGAATTATTTGACAATTACCAGAACTGCAAACAATTTATAGCTTAAAATTCAAGATATAAAAACCAAAGTCAAATAGAAAGTTTTCCTCATCCTCGAGTAATATTCTGACCTGAAGCACTAGAATTAAACCTCCCCATGTGTAGGTAGAAATTTAAACTGTCAGTCAACAAATGTATCACTTCACAGCTTTGGTTTAGAGAACACCCACTTCAAGTTAGTTAAAAAATCATTTGACAAAAAGAGAATAAGTCTCTTTTTTATAATCAAAGTAGGAAATCAATAATTGAAATTGAAAAAAGAAAAAAAAAAAAGGAAGATAGGAGTAGCATTCATAAGATGAGATAAAGAGAGAAAACCAAACTCAGAGAGGGAAAATCAGCCAACAAATTCCTCAGTTTCATATTTTTTTCCAAATTAGCCAGCCCCAGAAAATATCTTGAAATCCAATGCTGTAGAACAAAATCTAAAGCTTTGCTCAAGAAAGGCATTGTATCAGCAGAAATAATAGTAGACACCGTTTATTTGGGATCAATATGCAAACTTCCTAATCTAGCGGCAATTATCACACCCATTAGCCAGGCTGACCGGAGACAAACTATATGAGCACTAATTGAGCAAATTTTTTCCTTAGCCTGGCATATTGATCAAATTCAGTTCCCAGCAAGGTTGTCAAATTTTCAATTGAATCATGAATCGAAAATTTGATTTTTCAAATTGTGTATCAAATCAAATGGTGAATCGTAAGAATCATGATCATGACTTTAAATGACTTAATATTATATATATATACAAGAATAACTATATAACTAGGAAGTAATAAAAATGACTTTGAAATAGACATTTAAACAATATTGGAGTAATGAAGCATATAAATGCATAATAAAATAGTCAAATAATACTTCCTATCATATAAAAAATATTACCTTAATAGAAGAAGAAGGAAAAACAAGGTCTCTAAAGTTAGCATGCATAAAATCTGACTTGAACATCTTACAACCTAACTAAAAACCCAATACTCAGAATCAACAGAATCACTAGGTAGCATGAATTGTAGGCTTCCAATCGTGAATCGTAAGAATCATGTGATTCTAGTCAAGATTCTGATAACTATGGTGCCTAGTTCAAATCAAACCATAAATTGAAAATTTCTGATAAATATGGTTCCCAAACTATTATCATTAGGCTAATATTCATTGATGAGTATTTTATACAAGTTTTAGCAAACTTTTACCTGATACTAAAAAAGGGGACCTAATACTGCAACAGAAATCAGTTAACGGAATTACCAATATCTAACAGACTTGCATCTTGAGCAGCGGGTTTTCGCTGGAGCAGAGCATCTAGCGCACACATGAAGTGCACTCATCGAAGAAGAAACGGGAGGAACAACATCAGCAACAGCCAATTCTTCTTCCTTAAGAGCTTCTTCAGCAGCCTGGTGGGCAAGCAAAGTTATTCTATTTCTATTCTTCTGAGTCTCGCTCCATTTTCCGAGTAAGAAGTAAGCAACCAAAGGAAGTACAACCAGGACCAGAAACAGGGCAGGTACATCACATTCACGCGGTTGAAGCATGTCCCCACCAGCGTACTCATGTCCAATTTCCTCCCAGATCACTATTCAGAATTTGATCATCTAAAAATCCAAACAAACTACACGTCAAAGACCAGCAACCTCAAGTGAAACATAAATCATGGCTCAACATTCAAACCTGGCAAGTTTCTTCCCCTTGAATCTCATGGACCAAGGTCAAAATAGATACTTGGTCCATCCATTTTCTGCATGGAGTAAGACATTCACTTAAAAAAAAAAAAAAAATCTATTTTCTTCATTTGCATGGCAGAAGAAATAAATCTCATTCTCCGTTTAGAACCATAGAAGAAACGTATATAACCAACAAACTTGCAAATTTCTTCAGCTAAACATAAGAAAGAGAATTTCAAGAAACTCTAACAATGGGATTAAAATGGAAAACAAAAAATATACAGTGGAAAACATCAAAAGCAATACCTTATCTCTAGTTACCTCCCTATTTATTAATCTAGTTCACCTTGATAGTATATCTGGCCTGCCTTCATCAAAAGAAGCAAAAAGGAAGTTTCCAGAATCTGCAAAATTATACTTTCAATGAGATGTAAGATGAACTTTTCCCCCTTTTCATTTTCAATAACAAAATGGTGTAAATGCCATCATGCTTGACAAGAAGTTTATATGCCATCCGCATATCTGTCACTGTTACAGCAATTGACCAACTCAAAAAACAAGGCAAACTTATTCTTTTATAAATAACATTTCAAGAAAACATATATGATGCCAACAGTCAAACACCAATGACTTCAGAAGAAAAATAAATGAGCATTTAAGGAATCTCTCATTCACAAGCCTACAACTCGAAATTTTGAAATGAACAAACATCCAATTATCAAAGTTCCGCAAAGTATGTGACAAAGCACTCCTCTGGACAAGCTTTTACTAAGAAACCGGAAAACAAAATTTTCCCAGGAGACAGTCTCCGGCACAGCCCCACAAACTTCCCCTGATTCAAAACAACAGCAACCAAAAAAAAAAAAAAAATTCTCAATGAATGAGAGATACCCAGGAAACAAAAAGAGAAGGGCAGCTTTTTCAATCGGAGATTCCGTTGCAACAAAACACAAAATGAAGCGAAGCAGTGCAATGCAAGCTAGAAACTTCAACATACCCTGTGCCCCGGCAAAGAAATCTAAGCTAAACCCACAAACAATTCACCTTTAAACTCTACTATTACATTTTTTCCTCTTCTTCCAAAGATTCCTTCATTCCAAAACCCAAACTTCTTCACCCACCCCTTTTCTCATTCTCACCCTGGCGCTTCTACTTCAATTACAGACTTCACAATATATAGTACTTTTTTTACGTTTACGAATAAAATATTAATTAATGTCTACTCACGCCTACACCAAAAAATACTAGATCAACGGTCGTACACGTGGCAATTGATTATTTGCTGGAAAGTGTATCAGTAGGGTCCACGCGGAAAAAATTTCAAATACATATTATAAACAGATAAAATTAATAATTTTATGTACACTAAGAAAATGATGTTAAAATTATATAAAGTAAAATGATAATTTTTTTCTAAAAATAAGGTTTTATTTGACACATTGTATAAAATTTGATAGTATAAAATAAATTATATAATCAAAACTTATATAATATTTGAAAATTTCAAATACAATATATAACTTATTATATTTAGTTACAACTATCTACTTGAAAGATAGTATAGCATTAATATAAATATTAAATCTTTAAAGTTAAAAATATTCTTTTATATCATTGTTTTTCTCATTTATCATAAAAATAATTTCTTTCATATATAAAAAAAATTTCTTTTAATTTCTCTTGCATATTCATATATGTAGGTATTTTTGTCCAATTATATATTTTTTACACATATAAATATAACAATAAATGCAAGATAAAATAATTTTATATGAATTTTTATTTTATATTAATATAAATTAAATATTGTATAGTATACTATCTTTATTACACAATATCATACTAAATTATTCAATAATACTTATACTATAATGTACTATGTGTTAAGCAAGGCCTAATAGTTTATATATACAATTTTATCTCTTTATAAGTAATTTTATTATTGAATAAAATGACTAAGGGATAACATTATACGTACACATAATTGTTTAAGAAAAAAATTGACATTTTATATAATATAAAGACTATTTTATTAATACCATACAATCTCAATAATAAAATTATTAATTTTATCTTATAAATAAATAAAAAATTCTTATTTCATCTAAAGAGATAGAACAAAATTAAAAAGTTAAACTACTTTGCTACTGCATGTACTTTTGTGGAAATTTTCAACTAAATCCTCATAATTTAATAATTTCAAATTAATTTTTTTATACTTATTTCTCATTTCTAATGTGATGTTTTTATGTTCTTTTTGCTGCTAGAATTTGATACAATCTATCAGTGATCATTGGAATAGTTGATCGAACGAAAGATAAATAATATATTAAGTTTCTCTAAAAATAAAATTATTTATAGTATTTTCTTAATTTTTTAAATTATTTTTTATTTAAATATAAATGGAATGTGATCTGTGAGAAGATATTGTATACTCCAGTTATAATATTGCGTACTTTTACTCTCAATCAATAGAAGTTATTTATAATTTTAATGCATTAAAAAATAAATTTTTAATGCATGTGAATTCTATAAAACTAATAGCTAATTTTTCTCCATTAACTGAGAATAAAAACACATGTAATAAATAGAATACAAAAAAATTTCTTCATATCTTATATCTGTAATAATTAAATTATATCAAAGGAGTATTGTGCACGTATACTAATTACTAACAAAATCCAAAAAAAATTCTCCAAAATTATATAATAAGAGATTAAAAAAAGTACAACGATTCAATACAAAAAAATTTAAATTATAGTAAGATGAGTTTTGTTATATATTAAATTTTTTAATGCATAAAATTTAATAAAATTTAATTGTTTATATTAAATTTTATATGTTTTTAGATAAAAATATTTTGGGTCCGTTTGATTTAGAGGGAAATGAAATTTTTAGAAAATTCTTTCCTAAGAAAACATATTTCTGAAAAACAAATTGATTTTCTATTATTTGGTGCATAAAAAAAATATTTTTTGGTGTTTAGTATACAAAGAAAAATTAATTTCATTTAAAGTAAATCAAAATTATTATAATTTTACTTACTTTTTTTTAAAAAAAATTAATAAAATTTTTATTATTCTTGGTGTCCAATAGTCTAATAATGATTGATTTTTGATAATAAAATATATATTAAAAGTATTACAAAATTTTATACATAAATTCACATAGTTAGTTTAATTAATTATTACGAAATATTATATAATAGAGTATTTATCATGAAAAAAAAGAATATTTTAATAAATATTGTAAAAAATATACACCTAAACTTTAATAAATAAAAATAAATTTTATAAAAATAAAAATAGAACATCCATCATAAAATATTTAATAAATAAAAATAAATTTTATTTGTAATCACAATTGCGTAACAAAGTGAAAAAGTAAAAAATTTAGACTCGAATATGGATGTACTTGGTAACAAAAAAATGAATTTTATTTTTTAAAATGAAAAATTATTTTTCTTAAAAATAATATAATTTTCTAGTTGATTAGAATTTATTTTTCTATTAATCAAATTTTTTTAATATTTAAACAAAGGAAAGTTGGAAAATAAATTTCAAAAATTCATTTTCCCCCACCCTTTAACTAAGAGATCATTTGATTTGCTTCAATAGTATGGGAAGTTCTATTTCTTGAAAAATAAGAAATGAATAAGTTATTTGATTGGCTATTATCTTATAAATCGGAGGAAATAAGACTTTTCAGAAAATTTTATTTTCTACAAAATATGAAAAATCCCACCTCTCCCTATGTAAGTTCTATTTTTTGTATTATTAATGAATATAATAATAAAATTATTCTTATTAAATTTAATTAATGATAATTAAAATTTATTAATTTGTGTTATAATAATATTGAGGATATAATAATTATTTTATTAGTAGTTCTTAAGATAGTCAAAATTGAATCAAACAAAATATAGAAAATTACTTTTTAGGAAATGTTATTTCCTATGTATCAACTAAATAATTTTGAGTATTTCTCATAAAGTTCATATAGGAAGTTATTTCCTTGGAAGTTTAATTTTGTGGAGGAAATTATTTTTCATATAAATTAAACAACTCCTAATAGTTCACAACTTGCTAATAAAATTAATTTATACATTAAATTTTACTCAATATATAATAAAATTAAATTTATATAAATCTAATTAGAAATGAAATAAAAATAAAATAATTTGACTAAATTGAAAAGAAGAGATATACAAATCCCTTAGAAAATAAAGTCCTTTATTTATATCTTTGACCCTATTTAGTATTTATTTATCTCGGACGGGCAATGATCTCCGTTTGCGCGTCCAGCATGTTAAAATCTCTCGGATGACGACGGTGGTGGAGAAAGTGGTTAGGACTGACCGTTGGATGTGATGAATTTGGGATTATATGGATCGTTAGATGTAAAATGTCAAAGTGGTAAATAAAATGACGAAGGAAGGAAGTGCGTGAGGAAGTGGGACCCAGTGAGATGATGTTCCCAATGATTTTAAGGGAGTGCCACGTGTGGGGGTGATTGAGAAGAGTATAATTGCTAGTCAGAGCAGGAACGTTGAAATGTCATGACCTTTTTTATATTATAATATTCTTTTTACCAGTGACGGGGGAGAGAGCTCGTGACATATACAGCCATTCCTAATTTCGATTTAACAAATTAAAAATGAATAATCTCCCCCCCAAAAAAAAAAAGAGGTCAACCATAAATCACTAGTAACTTTTGGATTTATTAAATCTAATTGATTATTAGTGTAGATAATTTTTTTATTGCAGCAATGCCATATATACTAATTGTGAAATTTAAAATTGGATCCTAAATATAAATAAAAAATTATCAATAGAATATAAAATATTAAAATAAATTTATAAATATTAATTTAATGAATATAAAAATTTAAAATTTATTTTTAAATCTCATTTTTAATACATCTAGAATATTTATTCATATCGGCTTTCATTTATGTCTTGATACTCTATTAAAAAATAATTAAAATCTTCTGCTATTTATAAAAAGATTTAATTAATCACCTTTTTTTATAATGGTAAAGGTGATATTTTACATAACGTACACATATAAATTTTGTGTTTGAATAGTAAAATCTTTAGGAGAACATTAGGGATCACTGTATTACTAAATTGTCAGCTACTCTTAATTTTTGTAATTAATAGTGTTTTATATATACCTAGATCAAATGTAAACTCTTAAATATAATTTATTATGAATGTAAATTAATTTTATTACCCATCAATCATGTATTATTATATTAATAAAAAATTATTAATTTTTTTTATTCTTAGTGAAAACTCTTAGTTACTTTTAATTTTGTAATGATGTAATATTTTCTTATTAACCAAAAGTATATAAAGTTGGTTAAATTAATAAGGAGTAGATTAGAAATGAATTAAATTTATAAATATCAAAATAAAAGTAAATAAATTATAAGGGGACAGCTTCAAAATTCATTAAAATCATACGGAGTATGAAATAATTTAACTTAAGAAGTTTTACTCAAATTTAAACTTATAACCCTTTTGAACCAAAAGGAAATATTTTATCTCGCATGACATTCTTGGGGAATATATTTCCTACGGTTTTGCTTTCTAACTCTGTCTAATGAAGTAAACCAGATCAACAATATTATTTGTAATCCTCTGTTATTGATACTTTTTTGAATAGCTGGTAATAATTGACATGTGTTGAAGAAGTTAATCACTTGCAGGTTATTTGAAAGGTAAGAAAAAAATTGAAGGTGAGACAAGATTATAGAGAATAGATCCAGAAAGGTAAATCTCAAATTAGAAAAAAAAAAGATAATTTCTATTATCCATTGATGCGTGTTATGCACATTTGTTATCTATTATTCTTTTATTTTATATATCTATATTATATTTTAATTTTTTAGGATACTGTAAAACAAAAAAAAAATCTTTTCTAATTCTCAACTATTTTGAATACAAATTAAAATTATTTAAAATATGAATTTAAATTTGATCTACTATTAATATAAAATATTTTACTTACTATCAATGAATGAAAAAAATACACATTATTAAAAAATAATAGTAATTAAAATTTTTTAACTATAAGTAAAAGAGTTTTAATAATTTTTTATTTATATAAATACATGAGAGTAATAGTGTTACATTGGATTAAATTTAAATCCTTAAAAGGATATCTATGTTAGTGATACAAATGTATTTATTTATGATTAAAGTTCTTTAAAAAAGTTAAATTTAAATCATAGTTTACATTATTTCACTATACTAAGTAATCATAAAATAAAATTATTCTATAAATTAATACAAAATATAAAAATTGATAAAGATATAAAAAAAGCATAAATTTTTTTGTTTGACCACGAATATTGAACTTTTTTCCATAAGAATGTACATGAAATATATTATTTATTTTTATTTATTTGAATCAGTATGATTTATACAAGTAGTTAAATAATTTTTTTAAATAACGTGAGAGTGAAATTAATACAAATAACTAGATTTTGATTTATTTTTTATGGGATATTAATATCATCACTCATATAAAGATAATCATGATAATTTATTTAGGATAAATGATTTTGAAAATATTTTAATATTTGTCAAAATTATAAAATGATATTTGATCTATTTATATATAACATAATAAAACAATATATAATATGTAATATTTTAATATATTTATTAAAATATTTAAAACTAGTTAGGCTATTAGCCTATTTTAAACATAATAGACCTTACCTTATTGATACATTTGAAAATTTATTTACACAAAAAGTAAATAAATGAGTTAATAAGCTATATTATATTTTCTCCAATAGGCTATATTGAGTTCAAATTTTTATCTAATATAATTAAGATAAAATTTAAATCAAACTAATATATTTATATTTTTACTTTTTACATTATTAATGCATAGAAAAAATATATTATTAAAAGTAATAATAACTAAAAATTTTTATCATTGTAAAGAAAATTTTCATTTTTTAATGACAGGTTAATAAAAAAGTGATTTATAATATAAAATTATGAAAAGTAAATTTAAAATTTTCTCTTTATTTCATAAATGTAAATTGTTGTGAGGCACTAGTTTTAAAAATTAGCATCCCCATGCAATCAGATGAATTTGATAATGAAACAATATTTCTTGAAGCTCTAAACTTCTTTTGCTGCTTTCGTTGTCGATTCTTACGTTTTATCAAATTCTCTGCAACGATGACAGTGAATTTATTGTCGACGGACTTCATGTGAACTTCCTTGCGGGCTTTATTTATCGTTTTCGAAAATAGTTGGTTTGCATGTTTTCTGTTTGCATGTTTTCTGTTCCAACTTTTATACTGTATATCAAGAAGTTTTTTGTGTAAAAGATTCTTCTCGAGCATGGTTAATTAGATTGAAATTAAATGAAAAATGATAAAAGGAATGGCTAAAAATTTGGGGCGATGCAACAGTTGTTTTCAATTTTCCAGTGGGTAGTTAAATTTTGTGGCTATTAGCTTAATTTGGAATTTTGAATGTTGTTTGGTACGCAGAAGATTTAAATTAACTTAATATATAGAATTCGAACTCGATCTGTATATTTTAAGAATTTAATTTTAATTTATTTTTAATATATTTTATTTTATACTATTATTTATTCATGTATTATTATATGAATAAAATTTATTAAAATATTTTTATTATTGATAAAAATTATTAATTCTTTAATAATGTGTCATACTATTATTTATTGATTATTAATTGTGTAAAAAGTTTATACATATACTATATTAAATTTAAACTCATATTTTAAACAAGTTATATTTCACAAAGTCAAAACTCAACTTGGTTCAGTTCGATACTACTCTTACTTTCTTTATTTTTATCAATTTGTAATCAACTAAATTATACATCCATGTACTATTTTTTTACCTTTTGTATAGCATTTTGTTAATCAAATATCCTCTTAAAATCAAAGCCTTAAACTAGCAAAGTTCTGACTCAATGAAAAGTATGTTAATTTTAGGTAAACTTAACAATAAATAAAGATTTGTAATCCAGAAAGGAGGAGAAAAATCTATTAATTTGATCTAAACCCCAAAGGAGTTACCCTCATTGGACCACCACTTTAAATTACTTAAAGTAAATAAATAAATAAAACAAAGCCTTAAACTACACAAAATATTAAAATTAACAATTAGTTGTCCATAAACAAAAATTACAATACTATTATATGTTTGTTGCTAGGTAATTTTTTTTTCATACATGATTTGTAACTTATTTTTATGTATTTAATTAAAATTTTATACATCTACTTTAATTTTTATTAGTTATATCATAAAAATTATGTTAAAAATTAAGTTAATAAATTAACATACATATGATATTATTGTGATTTTTACTTGAAAAATTCACAAAAAAAACATGAAATTTAATAAAATAGCTAATCAAATAAATGATAAATATTAATTTTAAATTTTTATATAATTTTAAAATTTTGATCCAAAGTTTTTAAATTTGGCAGGGCACAATCCCAAAGCATTTCAAGTTCAAAGGATCCTAACATGATTTTTGAAGAAACTATTATTATAAAAGATTTATCATTTATTATTCTTGTTCCGAATAAAAATTAGTCTTATTAAAAATGTAAAAAATACTGAAAAGAAATTGAAGGCTTTTTAAATTTTTTTTAATATTTATAATTTAAATTTAAACATAAATTAGATGTGTTAAATGGTTATTTCATGAAAACCGCTTTCTCAATTCGAACTTGAATTTTGGTGGATTTTGTGGGACCGCGTCTCGATATCGGCAATTAGTTCTTCTTTTTAATTTCAATTCACCATTTCGTAATTTTTTTTTCTTTTCACGTAATGATTATGCAGCCTTTGCTCACCTTTCTATAACAATTAGCCAACGAATCGCCTTTTTAGTGAATAATAATCAATTAATCTTTAATTAAGTAGAGTCAACAGGTCACCAAAATGTACAGTCTATTCATGAAAAAAAAATATATAATCAAATTCTCAATGGTTAACATTTGATTCGTATTTGTGATCCAGTTCGTGAATCGTTTTGTATCTACTTGATTCATATAAACTTTAATTCATATGAACCAATCCATATTATCCATTATCCCATGTGATCCAGGTCTCAATCGTTTTGAGTTAAACAAGTAAAGCTTCTTTCACCCATTATCCCATGGACTAAGCTCTAAACATTGCTACGAAGATGAATAGGCATGGAACTAAAATTCCTCTAAGCTTTGTTCGGATGGAGATAAAGAAAATGGTGCATGTTTTTTTTAAATTTAATATCCTCTTTTGTTTGAATGAGAAGAAAAAGAAAAAAAATATTTTAAAAGTAAAATATATTATTATTATTTTCTATTTATTTCAAATTTTAAATTTTTTTCTTTCATTTTCTTTCTAATTCAAATTAAAAAAAAAATCTTCTTTATCTTTTATCAAACATAAGGTTACTTGCCAACATTGCTAGCCACAACACTTGTCGTGGCTGTAATGTTGTGATTATAGCCTCGATTGCAACACAACTGGATTATATTTTAATGACAATTCTTTTAAAACTTATAAGCTTAGTGGTGAATTGCAAATGTAACATCATAATATTGCATCATAGCAATCACAATGCACAATATTTTATAAAATGAAAGTTAAAAATCTTGATATTTTGCTCATAAATAAATATTATTTGATATGATATGATATAATATTTTTTTAAATTAAAAGAACTAGTATCAAATAATATATTATATAATTTTAATTATGTATTGTATAGATAAAGGAAAATTTCATGATTGCTAAGCCTTTGATTAATTATATGATTATGATACATTCCTGCTACAAAACCTTTGGTCAGTGGATTTGTAAGTATACAATCTATGGAAATATGTCCAATATAAATAATATGCTTACGTATCTTCTTTTTTACAAACTAATACTTCATCAAAGTATTTTATACGAATAGAACTTTTGTTATTCTAAGAGAAATTCACAGTAGTAGCATTATTGCATTATATACTTAAGGTGTTAGGTTACGAATCAACATAAGCTACGGAATTTTAAAATTTTTTATCCGAATTCTACTTAGGATTCATGCAAAAGGGTATAAATTGATGGTCAGGGTTTTACCTTTTGTGTGCTTGTGTTCTTTTCTAAACAAAAACTTGAGAGAGCTGATGAATCAAATGCCAGCCAGTAAATACAGCGTCTCTACAATATCCACACGGAGTGAACAATGACTTCTCCCCTCCACGAAACTGCTAGGATTCGTTTCTCTCACTAGGATTAGAATTGAGCATTTTTTAGTGATTTAGAATTTTTATTGAAGCTAATTTACACATTATGAAAGTGCTGCCTTCAAGTTCTTTTTATAAAACTAAGGCATATAACAATTCTAGTCCTACTAGGATTGTGTTTCAAAAGAATCCTAATCACTCTTAATAACTATCACCTTATCCTTATCATAGAGAAAGTGGGGAGAGACAGGACTTATCTATTAATTATCTAATATTAAATAATAGTATTATCTCATAATATAATTATCTAATATTAAATTGGCATATAATTATCTTATATTAGATAATAATATTATCTCATAATATAATTATCTAATATTTAATAATATAATTATTTGATATTACTTTAATATTAAATAATATCACATAATATTATATATATATTATGTAAAAAATATATTATTATCTTAATAATAATATATATGTACGAAAATAAGTTCAATTAATTGAATTTTAATCTAATTAAAATTTAATTAATTATTGTCTTATTCCAACTTTTTTTGTGTGACCCTGTAGGTTCTTACTACATTAATAATAATTCATTATTGGGCCATAGACAGTAAGCAGTATTTAGCAATATATCATTATCACTCAAGTAGTAACAATGTTTATGATTCGAAATCCATTTAATATTTGATTAACGCTTTGCATTATAATTCCTTTTTTAATAATATCCAAATCGAACTGGAGGCTGGAGTGTGTCATCCTCGTCAATGTTCAATTTATATTTCTTAATACTAAATAGTGAGTAGACTTAAAATAAATTATTAATGTTACATATTGATCCAATTGAGCATGACCATGTATTTCTAAGTCTCATTCAATCAAGGGGCCCAAGGATATCTCTCTTTTATACAAGAGTAACAAAATCTCACCTACATCACTCACTTCCCTCTACATGATTCGTGACACACTCAATCAATGCCCTACTCGTCATCCCGATTAAAGGTGATATAAGACAATATTAAAGTGAGTAACTCCTCATATAGGGAACCATAATGACTTTAGGTCAAAGAACTATGAGCATTTGTAATCATATGAGAATAACTAATGACACATCTATCCATGCAGTATTCTCACAGTAGATCAGTCCAGTACATTGTTAACTAATAATATACTGATGTATTGACTTGATATCATATATCCATGATTAACAATTATCAGTCACTATACATGCTAGTCTCGATGTATTATTATTATCCTTTTCACAATAATACTTGATTATGAGCATTTTAAGAATAGTAAAGTTATTCCAAGGATAATTATTATATTTAAATTATAATTGCACAGAGTAATAAAATTATGAAATAAAAATATAATAATTTGAATTACCTAAAATAAAACATAATACATTGTGCATTTATTACAATCATCTCTATGATTGACTCTTAGGATACACACTAACATAAGGGTCTTAGGATGCTCTCAATAATATTAAAACAAGATGTAAAGTTCCTTAATCATATAACTTCATGACTAATTTCATAACATGCGACATACTCTGCTCCTATAATGGATGTTGTTGCAAAGGACTATTTGACACTTTTTCATAACACGACTCTTTCTACCATGATAAAAAAATACCCAAATGTCAATTTATGATTATTTGGACAATTAGAAAAAATATGAGCTTAAGTAGCATTTAGCCTTGAGATATCTCAATGTTATGTAAGTTAGTATATAATTTTTTGTATTCTACAGGTGCCTTATAGCACTTTTAGCAATTGTTCTATGTCTCTGACTAAGATAACTTAGGTTGCTCCCCTATACACTAATAGCATAAGTTGTATTAAGATGTGTAAATACTTAAGAATGTATTATGCTATTTTAAACAAATGCACATAGGAAATTTTTTATTTTCTCTTTTTCATTATCATTTTGAGAACATTGCAACTTTAAAAAAACCTTGCCCCTTGAAATAGATATTGAAACTTGAGAATACTTTACCATGTCGAATCTTTTTAGTACTTTTTCAATGTCTATTTATTAAGATAAACAAAGCAAATCTCAGGATCTTTCACAATAGATCTTTATGTCTAAAACATAGAAGGCATTCCTAAGATCCTTCTTGTTAAAGTGCTCTAACAATATTTACTTTGTTTAAGTCAACAAATTCATATAATTGGTAGCAAGAAGAATGCCATCTATATATAGTACTGGCATTACAAAATTGTTTATGCTTATCAGCATCACTACAATAAATTAACATTTATACCATAAATTAAGTCACAAGAATTTAAAAATCATGGCAATTTTATCTTTTGCCACAGGAATAAAAAATTCAAATAAATGTATAAAAAATAAAAAAAAATTATGCCACATAAAAATTTTACTTGCAAATTAAGTTATAGGAATACAATTCTTGCGGCAAAGTATCATTTATACCATGAAAAACTTTATTTGTGGTAAAATATTACTTTTGCCACAAAAAATCTAGCTCATGGAAAAATATTTTATGTCACAAACTAAGCTATGGAAATACAATCCTTATGGCAAAATATTACTTGTATTATCATACAAGTTAGAAATTTCTACCTCTAGCAATGTATTACTTATATTATGAATTAATTTTTTGGATAAAGTTATAGCCAAATATATTATTCTCATAGCAAATATACATATAGAAAAGGCTAAATAGGTGTAATATGCTACAATGCGGTATATAATAAAAAAATACAAATATTTATATGCTAAGGATATTAGGCGAGTAGTTAATTCATTAACTTTTAGTTGAGTTAATGGCCTCTAACTTATTGATCAAGTTAAATAGTATTTTAGATATTTAGTAAATAACTTATTTAATTAACTCATTAGCCCCTAATTAGTTGAAATAGAAAAGTTACTTAAAATGATAGAGAGAAAAGTGAAACCCCTAATATTATGATATATAAGAAAAAGCTCAACCATTAGACTCCTTAATATTTTTATTTATTTATGTATTAATTTAATATATATTAGAATGTAATTGTTATCTATAAATAATAAATAATTATTTAAATTTTTAATAATTAAATTTACATAATAAAATTAATATATATCAAAAAATACATATTATAATATGATAAATATTGTGTTATACAATTATTTAATAAATTTAATCTTAAAATATTAAAAGTAAAAATTAATAAGATAGACATATACATATAAATATAACATATATATATATATATATATATATATATATATATATATATATAATTTAGCTCATTATTTGATCTAAATTTTAAAATTTTAACTAAACATAAATTGATCATACAAAATGTTATAAAAACTTATTTTATATTAATTCACATTCTTTTTAAAATATATGATGATGATGAAGAAGATTTATACATATATATAATTAATTAATATTAAAATAGTAAAATTATTATAATATATATAAATGGTATGTTAAGTACTTGACATAAAATAATATTTAAAAGAAAATTTAACAATTATAATCAATTTTAATTTTTTATTTCATAAGGAAAAATTTAGCAAGTATAATAAATTATAATAGTTTAATTTTTATGAATAATCTAATATATAACGTATTATTAGAGTAATACATATTTTAGAAGAAATATTTATCTAATAAATAATATAAAAAATTTAAAATATTATTAAAACAAAATAATATACTTAACTAAATCATAATATATATTTATGTCCTTATATATCATTTTATACATAAACAATTAATAATAAATAGTTAACTTTACTAAACCTTTTTTTTAATAGTTAATGTTATCAATTAATTAAATTAGTTAATATAATAAATTAATAGTTAATTTAATTAGTTAATTACTAATATCATCAATTGATTGTTAAATAGTTCTTTTAGCCAAAGAAAGATATTTGTATACTTTAATTTTAATACATGTTCTTCTTCCTATGTTTTAAGATAAGGGCAATATAATTTTTATTGTATGTGAGTCTTATAAAATTAATATGTTAATAATAAAATTGAGAACTAACTTATTTTTGTTTAAGTTGAACTAAGGCAATCATGTCATTTTTTAATTTGATTTCACATTTTAACTTTTATATATTTTTTAAATAAAATTTACTTTAAATATGAATCGTGAATATTCTCATAATTAATAGAAAGAAGTTAGTTATTAATTTGCTATTAGTCTTGTAGTCTATCCAACAGTTTGTACAAACATTATAGAAAATACATTAGTTAGCTACTACTATCTATTCATGTCTTAATCTTGATTTGATAGTGATTATATATCAAATAATGAATCATTTGCCTTTTTAAGGATATTTAATTGTAATTTTAAAGGTTTCCAATAATCAATTTTAAACAATAGTCCTAATTAATAGCTTATTTTCTAATTTTAATCATGGTCATAGAAAGATAAAATTTAAATTTTATACTTATGTTAATCTCATTTTTTTATTCTATTACTCTCAATAACTTTATTTTAATATTATGAATTTTAAATTATATATATATTAACTTTATTTTTTATATCAAATTTATAAATGACTCTCAAAATTTAATAATTTAATTATCTATAAATATTTTCAATTGGTGAATATTAAAATAAATAAATATTTTATTTTAATTATAAAAATAAAACTTTCATATTTATGAAAAATAGTTTAATAATATAAGAGTATATATTAAATAGAATATATATAAATTAAATTATATATATATTACTTTTATATTAAGAATATTTATATTAAATAATAATAACAATAATAGAAGATGGATCCACTGATACCGGTGTAAGTGAAAATGACTTACACCAAATCTAGTCCGTCAATCCCATTAAAATTTAAAGAGCGAAATTAATTCACTTTAAATTATTTTTTACACCGTATGCAATCCGCTCACTCTTATGCAATTAATGCATTAAATGAAAATTCTTAAATCATAAAGATATTTCAATTTTAATTCAATATTTTTGTTACAAAAATAGAGTAAAAAATGCATAAAGAGGTGTCTGCAGAATTAAAAAGGAATTAGTTACCTTATTTACAATAACTCATAATTAATAATATATATCGTACTAATTTTATATGGCCTATATAATTTATTCAAATACATAAAATACATCCCAAATTTATGCCACTTGAATTAACTAGGGAATCGATTCAAAGCTTTTAGTAAGTTTTTAGAATTTTTAAAATGATTAGGGAATTAATGAAGGTTGATTAGTTTTAGTTTTGAAAGACATAGATCAATTCATGAATTGATTCATTAGAGTGTAAATTGCTTTTTGACCCTACTAAATTGATTCAACTTCATCAAATTTAGATTTTGTAAGAGATAAATCAGTTCATAGCTATAATTTTAGTATTTTGGGTCTAATAAATTGATTCAACAATCAAATCATTTATACATTTTTGCATTATTGTAAAAAATTCACTATTCATATACAGGTTAACTTGTCCCAATTCCATTCTTTATTTATTACAACTCAATCTAATCCTATCAAATACAAAAACAACATTATAGTTACACTATTATAGAAATGCCTTTTGACATTAATTGTTTAATAGATTCAATGTCGATTTTTTACTCGATGATGTGAGAAATATTTACTATATTATTTCATTCTATTTCATGTCTCTTAGTATGTTATATTTACTAAATTTCATAGAACTAGCTTTGCTTTATAATTTAGGATTGGTTTTACAATATTCTGAATTTATTTGATTAATGTTAGATTTTGATATGATTTTTATATTTTTAGCTATATCTTGAGTTTTAGATGTCAAATTAGGATGATTTTTATATGGTTGGAAAACTTAAAGAAAGGTATAAAATTTTGGTTCTTTTATTCAAAACTCAATTTAGACTCCTTAAGGGCCTTATTTAGCTAAGAAGCTAAAGCCTTGTTTTGCTCCAATTGAGCTAGCTTTGGTATTTGGGCCATATCTAGAGTTACAAAGGTTTAATTAATGTAAAAATAGTGCCTAAATCTTCATAAGATCTAGCTCTAAAATTTTTATATTTATAGTCTACCTAGATTATATTATTTTAGTAGTTTTATATTAGTTAGAAATCAAACCTATGAGATTTTTCCTACTATAAATCTTAGAGTTAATTATTTTGTAAAAATAAGTTTTGTGCTTTTAAAAATTAGGAAGGCCCCATTCTTATAATCTTAAGAGGCATAGAATCTAGGTCTTATAGGGTTTTAATGTAATTAAGTTAGATATAAAGGCAAAAACATAGATTAGAGATTGGACATAATACTTTAGATAGAATTTAGAAATACAATTTTCTCTCTTCTTCTAGCTTTTGCATTTTCTAGCCATGGAAGGTTAAACTTGGGGTTAATTTAAGGATTGTGAAATTTTTTTTACTAAATTATGAGATCATGATTTATAATATTAATTTTTTCTAATTAATTTTTCTTTTTCCCTAATTACTTATGTTAATTTCTTGAAATTACATGTGTTAGATATTAATTTAGTATAACTGATATGTATCCTTGTGATTTCTAATCTTTTGCTATTTTAATATTAAATTATGGTTAGTAAATTACAATTTTAGACATAAAGGCACAAGGTTAAGGGATTAATTTGAAAGTTTCTAATTTAATTTCTCAATTCAACCAAATTTTATCTTTACTTCAATTTAGGTCTAACTTAAGGATTATAGTGGTTGCTTAGTTTAATTAATCTTAATTAATCAAATCGTAAATGATTATCTAATGTAGGGTTCACAAATTATTATAAGGATCTTAGGTAATTTAAGGTTGAAAAGTTAATTAGGAAAGTCAAATATTAATTGGTCTATGATTAATTTAAACTAGAGTTCTCAATTCCTTAAATTGATTGTTTCATTATGTTGGTTTTCTTCCTTACTATCTATTTTGTGTTTTGCTTTGTGTAATATATTTAATCTAATTTCAATTCATAAAACCCCCCAACTTTGATTCTATGTTTGTTTTGCATACTACATACTACTGTATTCTACATTCTATTACATTCTGTCTAGCACTCTGTTTGAGTTGCATTGGCATTCTATTTGCATTTATTTCTTAGTGTTTTTAATGCATAAATAATTAAATAATTATATAAACATTGTTAGCAAGTCAATTGAGAAAAGATAGTTCAAGGATCACAAGGGTATAACCTAGTTTGACATTCTATATTACATTATTTTTCAACAAACTAGTATAATCTAATTTTAGGTGTAGTGCGATCTACATGTTCACTCGACATATATATAGGCATCTTTGTGCATTAAATAATTCCATGTCATTTTTCATATGTATAAAATCATCATTATTTCTTTGTGGGAATATCATATAAAGAATTTTTATTATAAAAAATGTTAATTTTTATAAACAATTAATGTATTTTATATATCACTTCAATTAATAAAAAAATTGATGTAATATGTTATTCTCCCAACCCCACCCTAAATTAATGAATTTTAATTCATTACTATCCTTCCATCCTCCCTATTCTTTGTACTTTCTATACCCTAAATAGAC
Organism: Sindora glabra; assembly: GCA_020226215.1. NCBI lineage: Eukaryota > Viridiplantae > Streptophyta > Magnoliopsida > Fabales > Fabaceae > Sindora > Sindora glabra. Next base: position 41,750,149 of record CM035229.1, read on the forward strand.
TAATATCTCCATCCTGATTTTAACGATTTTAACTAATTTTTTTTTAAAAATGATGAAAGGTTATCTCAATCAAAGATGTGTACTATACTAGAGGTACTCATTGATCAATACATAAGTTTAACACTTCTTAGAAAATCACATCTAATATTTTCAAATATAATAAGTAATATTCATTAAAATTTCATGTATGATATTATACCAAATGATAAAGAAAATGAATGAAATTAATTTTTTTTTACCTATACAATTTTGTAAAAATTATTAAAATGAAAGGTAACAAAATATTGTCAATTATAAAATTAAAAACTAAATTATAAGAACCAATACAAAATATAAAACAAATCCTTACATATGTATTATGCAATTTTTTAGTAAGTGCTAAACTTCATATATTTAACTACAAGCTAATGAAGCTTTAGTCTTGTAAAATAATTAGTGAATACAAACATAAAATTGAATAAAATTATTTTAAGGTTGGAAAGAAAGTATATCTCATTAGAAAGAGAATTTAAGAGTAACAGAATTTTACAATGAAATTTGTAAATAGTATCATGATTTTACTTTTTTTATTTTCTTTTTATGCCCTGATTTTCATAATGTTTAAAGTTTATACATCAATTACTAAGGAAAAATTGACGTGTATAATGAAACAATATTGTTCAACTAGAAAATTTTAAATATCAATTATTAAATAAAAATTGACATCATAAACTAAAATATTTTATTTTTCCATTATGTTTCAAGTAAAAATTTTATAATTTTACAAGTATATAGCATTAAAATTATTTTAGCAAAAAAATAGGAAACTATAATTTATAATGAATAAAAAGTTTTAATTAAGGTTAATGAGAAATTAATAAATGATAAAGAACTATAAACTATAAATTTTTACTTAAAAAATTATTATAGAAATTGGTGTAAAGTGGGATATCCCTTCTTGTAAATTCTTTATATTACTTAAGGATTTTTGAGTTAGAGGATATAGATGGAATTAAACTAATGATAAATTATAGTGAAAAGAAGCAAAATAACCATTTTTGCAATGAATTCATGCCTTCTGATGCACAATTGATCATTTTACTTTTTCTTACTACAATTTTTCTTTAGTTTACTAATTTTTATGTTTTCTCCTTAATTGTGTTTCTTGAGATAAAAGGTGAATAATAGAGATAAGTTTGAAAGGTGTGATGATTGAAAATTAATGATAAATTATAGTGAGAAAAAGTAATATAACCAATCTTATAAGGAATTCAAAAGGTCAAGTTTCTGTGCAATAATGGTCGTACTACTTTTTCTTACTATAATTTCTCATTAATTTACACATCATTGATATGACATCACCTAGATATTTCAAATGGAGAATAAAAATGAAATTTATAAACATGATGCAAAGATTTAGACATTGATTGTTAGTTAAAATTAATGTATTATATATGTTTTACTTTATAAAACTTAACTGTTAATATACCTTGAAACTTTATGATTTTTTGTAGTTTTTTTTATAGACATTATTGTTAAATACTTAGTATTTATTATCCATATTTTCATCTCCTAATACATTGCATCTTATAAAAACTATTATTAGTGTATTGGTAAATATTTATCACACATTGATAAATATTTAATACATGTTAGCTGACAGTTTATGTACCTTTAAACATCAATTATAATAAAAAAACTAACTTGGTATTTGCTTTGATTTTGCCAAACCATGCCAGTTCTAATAAATAACCAATGTTATTTAGCTTTTTTTTTTCAAAATATATCTTTTACATCCTAACATTTTTTAACAATGACATACACAAAAATTATATTAGATTATCAACACACTAGTTGATGCTGCACATTTTTATCTCGAAAAATAAGCATTTTATCATTTACATTTAAGGAAACATATTGTTTATAACCACGATTGCTTTGAATCCTTATTATAGAACTTGCATATTCATAGATGAAGTTGACAAATACCTCTTTTGACGGTGTAATAAAACAATAACAAAGTAAAAAGCAAATACTTAGTTCATAAAGGTAGAAGTTTTAATGTTCATTATTTGATCTCATGGCTTTAAAGATAAGTAATGTTAATTGTCTTCATGATAGAGGACAAAAAGATGGTTCCTCACTTTCATGTCCATTAAAACCATTTTTATCTTTATAACTACTATTAGAGAACCTTTATTGAAATACCTGCTCTTTGTTACTATCGATGCTCATAGACTTACTCCATTATATTGTTAGTATCTAAAAGAAATGGGGTCATATATATTTATTTTTAAATGGTAAGTTGACATAGATTTTAACTGAGAGAGGATGACATCCCTGAAGCAATAACTTGCATTTCATTAGTTAATCAAGCAGCATTAATATGTATTATTTTTTTATGCCACCTAAATAAAAAATGGAGTGAAAAAGAAATAATAAGGTGAAAACCTAAATGAAAAATATAGTGAAAGAGAAAAGAAACTATGGAAGCAATTTATAAACAATACAAAGCAAATAAGAAGACATCTTAATCCATTGATATACTTTTTAAACATTAGTTATTTGAAAAATTGATGTGGTAAGTTTTGATCTCATGAATGCTATAGTGCAGTTTAAATGAATACTTCCAATAATACTATAAATACAAATATTACTTAGTTATAAATAACCTTTAAACTTTAATTTTCAAGTATAACATACGTTTAAAATACTAATGTTCTTTATAGTTTCTAATAAAATCATGACTACAATCATTAATTGATTGTTAACATTATTTTAGATGTTAGTTTAATATGAAATTGATGTTTTAAATACAAATGTTCTTTATAGTTTCTAATAATATTATAAATACAAATATTAATTAGTTGTTAATATTCCTTTACACATTAACTTAATGTACATTTGACATTTAATATTTCACATGATGTTCATTTTAATGACAATTTATCTAAAACTGACATGGTATTAATATTTAAAATTGATTTATTATGCAACCATCATTTTAAGTTTTTTTATATCAAACTCTTCATCTGCTATTAAAAAATAAAACTTTATAATGTTAGCTTATTATTCTACTTGATGTGGTAAGTTACATTTATTTTTAAAAATGTCATTATTCTATTATCTACATCAATTTTCATTTTAATCGATGTAAATGGGATGACGTTAAAAGATAAATCTATAATGGTGTTACTCAAATAACCAAGAAACTTATTAAATACCGATGTATAACACTTATCATCAAATCAAACCATTTCAAGGAAAACCTAATTTGCTATCAAGAATCATTTAAATTACATAATTTTGAGCAAAATACCTAGTCAACTTATATAGATGAAATAATAACTGTAAAAAAATCATGATTTGTTGGCTTCTAATCTTTCAAAAATAAAAAAATTTAAAGTTAGGGTTTCAAAATCCCTTTTTAAATTAAATCCTCTTAATTGTTTCAAATTCAAAGAGAAATTTAAGAAAAGCTTTGTAAGCATTGAAGTTTAGAGGGCTTTACCATACTTGAATGGAAAAAATAATTTGGTTAGGTTCTTTTCTTCGAGAATGAATGAAGAAGAAGAAGAATGGGAGATGTGTATGAAGGAGGAAGTTAAGAAAAGGGAAATGAAAAAGGAAATGGCTCAAGGGCAAAATTAGAATAGTGCCTTAAATTTCCTCACACTTAAATACTTACCTTTAGCCATATTTAGCCTTAAACAATTTATCATTTTCTTAATTATTTCACATAAATTACTTCATTTCATTTTATTTTTTTTCTAAATTTCACTATAATAATTAATCTTTTTTCGCATGAAACATTTAAATTTTGAAGGGTGTAACACTCAAGTTATACTATACAAACTTTTTCTCTTAGATCATTATTTAAAAAAAGCCATTCTTACATCTATTTGATGAAACTCTAAGTCATAGTATACCATTATGGCCATGATGAATTTGAAATTATTCTTGGATGATACTAGTGAAAAAGTTTTCATTATAATATTCTCTCTTTCTCCAAGTAATTCCTTTACCCATCAACCTAAGCTTAAGCCTTTCTATCTTTATTTTAGAATCCTTCTTGGTTTTATACACTCATTTATAACTAATAGTTTTATATCCTTCCAAAAAGTTCAATTATTTCCTAAACATCATTTTGAGTCATGGAATTCATCTTATCTTTCATCATATCCATCTTACTACTATAGAATGGTGATTCTACATTTGTAGATAAGCATAAGGCAAAGGCAATATTGACATATATATTGATATAATGATATTTTTGAAATTAATAAAACAAATAAAGTGATAGTTAGTAAAAATAAATGACATCTATATTAATGTAGTGTCATTTTTTAAATTTATAAAAAAACTTATAATGATAGTTAAAATTATAAGTGATGTCTATTTATAAGGTGGCTTCATGCTTAAAATACTGAAAAGTTTAAAACATTGGCATTATACCAAACTAATGCAGAAAATGAATGCGAAGCATTATTCTAAAAGTGCTAAGTGACTTAAGATGAGAGTTTTTTAGTTAATTAACGTTGAAATTGATATAGTAGTAGTGTTTTCATAAATATTATTTTAATTTTATAAATCTATTTTGCTTTAAGCTAATGTTGTTTCATTTAAACATCATTGTCAAATTAAAACTTGATATATAAATATTTTAGTTGCATAACTTTCATTTCATTCTTATTTCACATTATTTTTTATTTTTAAAACTCATTCCTCTAATGATAACCTTTGCTGTCATCATTTTACTAGCAATTCTCAAACCTTTGCCATGTTCTTAACTACACTCAAAGTTAGCTTCATGCTTGTTCTAATCATCATAAAGATTTTGAAGTGCATTTTTCTATCATGTTTTCATTATACCTTTTAATATTAAGAGATTAATTAGCTTTATCTAGTTGAGATGTATATATATATGTATATTAATATCTTGACAACCTTACTTATCACTAAGTTTATAATTATATTAAATGTTATGTTTGGTGATGTTTTTAAGGTTTAGTTACTTTTGGGATATATAGTCGTGGTCATGCATTGTTTAGTGGTGATGCCTCTACCATTTTAACTTATTGCTTTTATCATTGTATGCTATTATATCTTTTTAAGGTGTATGATATATTATATCATGGAATAATTCTTGCTTACTTTATAGTTATTTAAATTAGTGGAAGAGTCCCTAAAGCATGATGATTGATATAATTATAGTTTAGTTGCTAGTCATAGAAGTTATATGTATTGTTATACCCATTATTGTAGCATTTTTTATAAGGACAAAATGTACATCTACAGCTTTATTCATCCTTAAGTAATGTTAATGTTTGACTTTATCTATGTATTATTGTACATGATTAACACTATTTTTTTAAACATTTAGAACATGGATCCGTGCTCTTACTAAAAAGAACACAAAAGGTCTCATAGCATTGAAAACCATTGCTATTATGTAGGTTAAGGATGAGAAATTACTTATTCAATTCAATATCAAGAGGGATGTAGAGAGAGAGAGAGAGAGAGTAAAGATCGACTTATAATAGTTTTGTTGGATTAATAACTTCGTTTAAAGTATTAATAAGTTATGTTCATTAGAAACATGTCTCTTAGTATTGAAAGATAACATTTAGGAATAAATCTTAGTAGGTTCACTTGAATTAGATAGCTTTATGTTGTATATATGAATTTTTTTTTATAGAATAATCACATATAAATTTTTCAAGTGTTTTTCTTAAAGGGTAGAATGCCTTCATTATTCCTAACACTTAACACATACATAGTAGAGTTTTGCCACATGTGGTGATCTGGTGGAAACACTTCAAGGTAACCCTGAGGTGAGACTACATCAATCCTATAAATGTTAAAAAAACTAGCTTTAGAAATGGAATTTCACTTATTAGCATCAAGAAAGAGTTCTTAAAATAGAGGGACAACAAAAAGTTTCAGTTAAAATTTGATAATTATAGCAATTAATTCTTCTCAATATCTTATTTGTATATAATTTGTAATTGTGAACTAATATATCTTTTTATCAATAGAAGTTAAGTAGGTCTAATTAGGAGAAGAAAAAAATACATATTTATATAGGCTTTCCTAAGGAGGTTACCAAAAGTTAGAAAAGAAAATGCTAGCAAAAAGGTGTGTGGAAGCCAACAACAAGGACACAAAGGAGGAACCTTCCATTTATTGTATAGAGTTATGGAAACATGCTAGAATTAATAAGCAAGGCCAGTACATAGCCTCGAAGAGTTAGGCTATTGTAGAGAAGATTGTAAGTACTTATCATTATTCAAAACATATGGTTTAATTTTGAAACTTCCATTTCATATGAGAAGTTTAAATTATTTATTATTTGTTTATCGTTATAGGACACTTTTATGCAATAAACTTCATAAAGTGAGTTTTAGTCAATTGCAAAATATAATATCTTGACCATAGCACTGGGATTTAAAAGGCATTTTAGTTATGTTTAAAGTATTAGATGTGGTGTTGGCTTAAGTGATTACTTTGAACCATTAAGGCATTATCTAGTAAGACATTTATAAGCCAAATTGGAGGACTTTAGAGTAAGCATCACCTATGACTTGGAATAAAAACTTATTGCAGATTGGATGATAAAGATGCAAATGTAATAATGGCTTCAAACTCTATAGAAACAAATAGCTTACCATTTCACTACATACTTGAAATCCACAATGTTAATCTAACTAGCCTTTAAGATTAATTTTCACTTGGATATATTAGCTTTTATAATCAATGCCTAATCTGCCCTTAGGACTTATAACCATAAGAGGGTGCTAACCTTTCCTACGATTAGTTTGGAAGACATTTAGCATCTACAATATCGGTTTCTATAATAACAGCCCTTAGAAAAACCTTATTAGAGGTAAATGTTACACTTAAGATTTACACTTTTCCCTGTATGTTTATACATAATTTGGATTTCCTATTATTGAGGTTCACATTGCATAGGGTGGAGCCCTATATGTTTTAATGGTGGTAGGACCACCTTTGTAAAAGGTTATAGTTTGCAAATTTTAGTAGGTTATAAGCTCTATCATTGATCATTGCTAGATGATTAAGTGAAAGTGATAATTAACAAGCCAGTTATCCATATAGTCGAGGTACTAGTGCCAAGTGATAAAATCTAGATGGTAGAAGAAGCTCATGGAACTTTCATTACATGACTAGCAGCTTTTATTCAATACCTAGTAAAGATATCATCGTGTATCTCCTACCCTCCATCACTAACTTTTTGGCATATGTTGATGTTATATTAGTCTTGTTATGTGAGATCATTAAGTAATATTATTTGTATTTTAACAATCTTTTAATTATGACTGGAAGGTGTTGTAGGTGCAGTTTAATCGCTCTTAAGGCCCTTTGTTCCATACTATGATCTAGATAGAGGTAGAGATGATAGGAAAATATAATCTATTATACATTGGTAAGGTCATTATCTAGTAGTTTCTAAGGTTCAGGGTGCTTGATGCCACTTGTATTTGGGTCTAAGTTTAATAAGTTTGTGTTATCTTCTTTGACAAAACATGAATTAATTTAACTATTGTCTAAATACAAGTTTAATTCATATCAATTATTCTATTACTATAATTGCTAGTTATGAGTGAATGCTTGATATATATTTTTAGATCTATTGCAACTTGACATTAAATACCAAGATGATGACAATCTAAGGGAGGAATACATTATTGATGCTTTACTTGATGAAACCAAGAAAGCTTGTTACTTTACGTCATACCACTAGAGATAAGTTTCATTTATGTGTTACTTATGATTTCATTTTTTTGTAAATAGATTTTTTTGACAATTTATTATGTCATTATATTGTAGGCATTATTATATGTTTGTTGTAATAGTTTTGAAGAGAAAAGCTATCTTTTAGTTAGAATTTTTAAGAAGAGAAGTGCGATCTAAGTTAAGGTAGTGCACGAATAAGAGCTCTAGATGTTGTATACAAGAAGGATGTGCAGCCGAACATGAAAAATAAGAAATTAACATGGGAAGTAGTGAAAGTATATTTTAAGAGTAAGATTGTAACATGTTGCAAATAAAAGCGTCTATGTCAATTAACCTCTTATTTTATTGTAATGCTTTAAATAGCCTAACAATATATAGTATAGGTGTTATATCATGTGATACATGCACAGTATATTACGTGATTGTAATAACCCAACTAAGGTCATCACTATAGTATTTGCAACCTATCACATACTTAATTAATTGAATTAGTCTTAATAATAACATATTAATTATGTAAAAATTTTAATGCTTTAGAGATAGCCCCAAATCATACACTCAAGAAAAGTTTGATGAAATAAAAGAGCTTTAAGCAGGTTATTTCATCAGTATTGGAGCTAAACTGCTTTGAATTATTTTGGGTATTTCCGAATATGATTGATAATTATAATTAAATTATTGTAAATTACTTAATAACTATGCTTTGGTTGTAAATAACTTATTATAACTTGTTGTATTTTATTATATAAATTGGACATCAAAAAGTTTATATAAAAGCTAGGTGCTATAATTGATTTTGTTATTATCAATTTCTATCTTATTTTTTAGTTGTCAATTACTATATGATTATGCAATTATTATAAATTATAATATATTTTTGTAGTTGTTAATTAGTTCTTTCTGATTCTATTTCAAGATTTGTCAATTGGTTATTTTAGATAGGGACCTTTTTAAAAAAAGAATAGTGTGCATTAAAAGACATCGATTTTGTTACCAAAACCTAAAATCTATTATATTACAATGTTAGTTATTTATAAAAAAATTGACATTACAAGTTTATTAAAAAGATGATGTCGTTATCATTTAAATGTCGATGTCTTTTTAATAACTAACATCTAAACTTTTTAGTGTTATAATGTTATTTAGTTTATTAGTAGGACAATGCCATTATCCTTTAAATGTCAATTTTTTTATTAATAATTGAGGTCTAAATTCCTGCCTTTTGGCATGAGTTAAAAATAAAGTAAGTAAAATATTGGCATTAATTGTAAATTTCATCACTGAGCCTTTCTAACCATAAAATGATTTTCTCTCCAATGAGATATGTTTACTTTTCATGATAAAAATGATTCTCTTTGATTTTGTAGTTTTGTTCATCATTTGTTTGTAAGAATGACACTTTGTTAACTCATGGCTAAATATGTGAGGTTGTACACTCCTTGAAAAAATTTAGAACATAAAAGCAAAGATTTATTTAATTTTTATTTTTATTCTTACAATTTGATTTTTGGTTTCATTATCATTCATATTTTGTTATCTTTTATTTTAATGCAACTTTTACATATTTGTATAGATTATAAATTTTATTTTATTCATTTTTTTTTATATTTGGTGGTATTATCTACTATTTGTTTACATTAAATTACTATTTAATGAAGATTCATTACATTTGTAAGGTTTGGATTTAAGAGTGCTTTTTTAAAGAATGTGAACCTCGTATGTTGAGCAACATATATCAAGATATATGTTATTTAATTGAGATATTTTGTGTGTATATGTGTATACAATTTTGTTATTTAATAAATATTCATTGTTTTAAAACTTTTGTTATTCAATTTATTTTTAAAATTATAGATATTACGATTTTGTAGTGTCATAAAAGATCTTGATTTCCATTTCTATTTAGGATATTTTGCAAGGAAGAATAAGAAGGATCTAGGAAGGAAGAATTGGGGAAGAGGTTTGAGTTAGAATGGGAGTATAACAAATCATGTCAATTATTGATAGAAACCAAAGTGGAATAACTAATATTAAACATCAATGTCTAAGGTTATTTCTCAAAAGATTTTAAACATAACAATATCAATTTTTGTGATTTAATGACTAGCATTATTATTATTATTATTATTATTATTATTATTATTTATGAAGGTGAAATAACTGACATTAAAATTAATGTACAATGATGTTTAATTAGATGTTAGTACAAAATCAACTTGTAAACCTTTAAACAGTTGGTATTTATTTGTTATTCTATAATGATATCTACATATCAAACTATGGACTATTAATAGCATCAGTAAAATTCATAGGATTCATAACATGACTAAAATCATAATCACTTTCTCCAAAGAAGATCAAATTATAATAAAAAAAAGATAAATTTCCTTTGTCTATTAAATCTTCTTAAGGGCACTTCAACCTTATTCTTTTGAACTTAGGGTACATCAACAAAAGCAAGAATAGGATTAGAAACAGGATCAAAAGGTATGGGGTTTGTATTTTATTGCTCATTATTTTCTTTTTAAAAAATTACTAGCATTATAAGGCATTGTAGATTAAGCAAAAAACAATAGTGATATCTCTAGTGCATTTATTATCATTAACAACCTTTATTGAAATTTTATCTATGTGTCTAATTATAAAAATTTTACCACTTCTGACTTCAAAATTTGGTTCCACATTAACCTTTAGAATGGTTTAAGCACCCTAAGAAGTAGTAGCCAATAGTTTAAGGTTCATATGTTCTTTTAGAAATGTTGTAAATTCTAACTTGTATAAACATCCACAAACTTGAAAGCAGTTTAACTTAAGTTTCCTACTAGTTTACAATAAAAAAGGCTTTTAGGAATAAATTTATTAGGTACTTTATTCAATATATATATATGACACATTTAATAGTTTCAAACTCTAAAAAAGATTAGTTTTATCCATCATATCCTTAAAGGTATGATTTCTCTTTCCAGCCATACTATTTTGTTCATGACTATAAGGCATAGTATATTGGGTGAATATCTCATTCTTTTACAAGTATTTGTTAAAGGGTCCTATGTATTACCTAACCATACCATGTTTGTCATAATACTTAACCTCAATTAGACCTAGTAATTTTGATGGCCCTCCCTAATTGTTTCTTAACTTTATTTTAATTATTGTAATTTTTAAAAATATAAAATTTCTTTTTGATTAAGTAAAGATAACCATCATGAGAAAAGTCATCAATAAAAGTAATAAAATATTTATACCATATAAAATTGGAGTAAAAAGCCCACTAATGCTTGTGTGCATAATTTCCAGTAAGTTAGAATTTCAAGTTACCCTATTTTTCTTATTCTTACTTAGCTTACACGTTACATAATTAACAGAAGTGCTTAAGTTTCCAAAATCAAGTGAAAGTAAAGAGTCATCTTTTGTTAATCTACCAATTCTTTCATCAAAATTGTGACCCAACCTTTTATGTCACAATCATTGACCAATGGATTTTTTTAGATATTATGCTTTCAACATTTATGCTATTGTATTCAATTTTATAGGTCAATTATAATTTATATAAATTGTCAACTGGTTTGAATTCACCAATAATTTTAGAATTTAAAGTTAACTTAACCTTTATATTTCCAATGCTGAAATGATAACCATATTTATCCAAAATAAAATTTGAAATCAAAGGTTTGTTTGGATAAGTACTTTTTTTAATTTTTAAAAATTATTTTTTTATTTTTAAAAATTATTTTTTTATTTTTAAAAATTATTTTCAATTTTTAAGAAAATAAAGAGTAAAAGATGGTTAGTGGAGTAAATGAAGCAAGCTTGTATTTAATTACAAAACTAACATAAGAAAAAAGACAAGTGAATAAAACATTTAAAAGATATTTTTGTTTTTATATTTTTAAATTTACACATTTAAAATTATAATTTTTAAAAATAGATTATAAAAACTATTACCAAAAATGAACTTTTATTTTTTAAAACATAAAAATAGAAAATTATTCTAAAAAAAATAAACAAATAGATGCTAAATTCCTTTTAAAAGAGGGTACATGAAAAAGATTTTCTAAAATAAGTTTAAGAACAAATTCCAAATTTAAGCTTATTAGTCTTACATAAATGACATTCACTTCAATATTATTTCAAGCTTTAAGTTAGCATTTTTCTCACTCAACTTTCATTTGCTTTTGAAAGCCTGCAATGTAATAACAACATGAATTATTGCACCATTATTAACCCACTACAAATTTAGTAAGGGCTCTAAGAAAGTAAGATTCAAAACAAATGAAAGCTAGTGGTTTATCTTCTTGTTGCTTTTTTTCTTTAACCAAGATTCATATTTGGGGCACTTAAGTTTCTTGTGACCATTCTTTTTGTAGAAAAAGGAATTAACATTTTCCTTAATAATATTTAGGACCATTACTCTTATAGTCTAGCTATTACCCATGGCTTTGTTTTTGTGAGCTTTATTAAAAAGCTTTTGATACAAACTTGTTAAGATTACTATGACTTTTTTAGTAACTAAATGTTACATCCCAAGAATTTTAAATTTTATTTTTAATTTTAATAGATTATTTCAAGATTTTAAGGACTTAAAGGAGGAAAATGATTGATTTTAGAATTAAATGATATGATAAAAATACTTAAGAAAAATGTTTTAGAAATATTAGTTAAAGAAAACTCATTGAATTCTTAAAATTTAATTATGGTTAAGAAAGTAAAGAAAAGAGAAAGGCTTATAAGTAAATTTAGTTGCAAAAAATTAGTGAATAAAGAGAAAAACAAATGATGAAGGAGATAATGAAGGAAAGTAAAGAAAATCCTTTCTTTAAAATGCCCTTTTAGTCATTTGTCCATAAATTTTCTTACAAACTTCCTAACTCTCACTTTTTTTCATCTTATCTTATTTCCTCATCCAAAAGCACTAACTGTCCAATTCAAGAGAAGGATAACCTGTTTCCTTTTCAATCTTATCTCATAAAGGTAAGCAATTTTAACATCTTCAATTTTTAACAAGTTTAATCTTATTTCATTAATCAACATCTTCAATTCTTAACAAGTTTCATAACTTGATTTCTTATGCTTTTCTTTCATAGAAATTTGAGTGAAGAGAGTTAATGAAAATGAAATTCGAACCTAAACCCTTCTTACTTAGATGAATAAAGGTTTAATCTTTCTTAACCGTCAGCTCCATTTCCTTTCTTTAAGCATTGTGAGTAGAATTCTACTTAAATTGTAGTTAACTTTGTTATTTTACTAAAATTATAGGTTTTGAAGGAAATTGTATGAGATGGTGATTTAAGTTTTAAATTTGTTATTTTGTTGATTGATTTTATTGCTTAAAAGGAGTATTTATGTGTTTTAAAGGTTTAGTGGTGATATTGTATGTTAAAAAAATGAGATTTTAGGATTATAAGTGACAAATGAACAATCATTTTTTAGAAAAATATGTAAATTGCAAGATTATAGTTGACTATTTCCAACAAAGTTACTCTTTGAGCTGACATAGTCAACTAGAGCCAAATAGAATTGCTTTCTAGCTAGATATAACTGACTATGTGGTAAAATCACCCTTCGGATCCTCGTAATTGATTATATAATTGATTATAGGTGGCAAAATTTGTTTTTTTGACACCTATAATTGAACATAAAATGGAGAATTGCCTTGTTTCCTTGTAATATTTCCTGTTTTATGGAATTACATGGTCTTGTACTTAATGTTTTAAAATTTAGTCTAGTCATTAACTTATTAAAACAAGTGGATTAAGGACAAACTAATTTTATTAGTTAAACTGAATGATTGAACTAATTGAAATATTATTATATATATATATATATAATAAAATTTTAATATATCATAATCTATATAAATGTATTTAGATAATTAAAAAAAATTAAGGTTGTGAAGAATTCCTAAATTTATTTGTTTAGACCCCACATCATAATTATGTAAATATAAACAAGCTATTTTCAATACTATTACTAATAATAACACATAATATAATTTAAAATCAAGTTAATACATAATTTCGAAACATGTAAGTTATATAATAAAATTTTTATTTAAAAATGATGCAATCGTTATTTAAGTTACATTTCAATAAAATTTACATTTATAAAGAAAGTGTGCATTATATTATATATTAAATATATTGCACACTTTATATTATAAGGTATATTGTTCAGGTGGTTAGGCACCTTTAACTTCAAGATTAGAGTATTCGTTTTGAGTTTCATATTAGGTAAAATTTTTACAAGATGGCAATTCAAATCTAGAACTAGGTCAAGTTGATCAATGATTCATCTAAATTCCGTTAAGGTTTCAACAAGCTAATCTAGGTTTTAGTGTAGCTTGTGTTTTGATGCATGCTTATTTTTCTTTATGTCCTAGTCTAATCAATTCAATTGACTAGGCCGAGTTAAGTTTAAAAATATTGCTTTTACATTCCTAATCATGTAAGGTGAAGACAAATAACATCAATATGAATAATAAAGAGTGACATGAGTAAGTGAAAATGTACTTATGTTTATAAAAGGAAGGAAGCTATGTATATTATTTTTTATCATGTTATGGAACTTTGGAAATTTGGATTCCACATTTATTTAAATTGATAAACCACTCAGGCCCTTGCATATATATACACATACACATTTACATGCATATAAATATTTGCATCTTGAATATATAATGGCAATGGTAGATAAGATGCTAATGATCATGTTATCAACTATGGAATTAATAAAAATAATAATGTAGGGGAGATGATACATATACACATGTTCCTATCTATAAGGGGATAAGACTATCCCTAGAGAGATAAGGATACAGTATATAAGGGGATAAGGATGATAGAAGGCACAGAAGGATTGTGTTTGCTTTATTTTTCTTCCATTGATTTTGTCATTGCAAGACTTAAACATTTATTTAGGTCTAATAGCCTTATACATTAACTTTATATGGATGCATTTATCCTTTTAATAAGATTAGAATTATGACATCAATATGGTTTGTTCCTTATGTAACTAAGTAAATAACTGTATGAAATGGTTTCTAAGTAAGTACGTTTGGGAGTTTGATATTTTCATGGCTATATTAATTGATGAACATGTAAGTGTTATTCAATATAATTAGTTGTTCATGTAGAATACTATCTCACTAAACTTTTGAACTTAATTTTTCATGGTATCTCACTGAGCTCTCATAAATCCTTCCTTTTTTATAGACCAATAACATTTATTTAGTAATATAATTAATTGTAGAATACTTGTTTAAACTTTCCAATTAGGGCCATGGTTGTAGATAGGTGGAGTATAAAATGTTTTATTTAAGGTTCTAGTTAGGCTAACTTATTTTCCCTTAGATTTTAGGCTCATAAGCTTCATAACTTCCTTTTTGATTAGCCTAGAAGTACTCGAATTGCAGCTAAATGATTATAAATGTGTTTTTTTCTCAAGCTATGTTTGAATTAATTAAAAGATTTTAGAAATTCTATATTATTGGATGAGCACTTTGTTTAGAAAGGCTACAAGATTATAAATAGTAGTTCCATACTATTGTAACTATATGAGGGTTGTGATAGTAGGGTTAGAGTTAGTAACAAACAAGGCACTCTCACTTCCATTTTTTTTGTGAGTTTTGCTTTTTCAAATACATATTTGGAAATAAAATCATTAATACTCGAAGCTTTATTCAATACATTATAGGCATTTTTTTATTTGGGGAAGTTCAATAGGTGAATTAATGGCTTAGTTGACAATGAAATTGTCATGTAAAATAATTTCATAGGAAGCTGATTTGTTTTTAATGTGGACCATTTTCATGATAAAAATCTTAACACTTCCTACATTATCATACCTCATACTTACAAGATTACTTATAAGTTTCCCATCCATAAACTTATTAAATATCCAATACACTTTACTCACAACATCGTAATGTTCTTTAGCATTATGTATGTTATCTATCCTACTAAAAAGATACTCAAATATAGATCTCTTAGTGGCATGCAGGCACATGTAATTTACCTTATTCTATTTGGCAAATAATTCTTTCTTATCCTTAATGCTTTCATCAGTGATTGAGGAGGTTAATCAATCTATAAAGTTACATGTCACTCATAATTAAATCAAAATTCAAGCCCTTATTTCATCTTTTACAATAAAACCTATCTAGAATATCAATAGTTGCTTGATTAGTAATCATATCAAAAATCATAGTTTAAGGTAAAGTGCAATATTAATTAATAAACAATTCAAAATATATAGCAACTATTCCCAATGTGTTAATAATAGCAAGAGAGTATAGATGCACAATCATATACTCTTTTTTGGGTAAATAACATGACATGTTAGTAAGAACTCTTCTTATAAAGAAACTAGGAAAATGCATTAGTTTTTGAAAAACACATCACTTTTAGGCAGATAAGCTTTCTAAATTAATGTATTATCAATTGTATATTTTGTATAAAATTACCTTAAATAATAAATTCTTTCAGATGATGATTATATACAATAAATCAAGCATAGTCTTATGACTTTTGAATAAAAAAGTATTCCACTTTAATAATCAAGCATTTATTTCTACTAATTAGAAATTTCTTAAACCAAGAAGTTAAACTATCTAAAAATTTTAACTTGCACAATTAATAATATATATGTAATAAACCATTTTGCTCAAATGATAGGCCTTGATGTACATCATTTGATTTTTTCAATAGTGTATATTCCACAAAAGAATCTTAAGAAAATTTAATTATTACATTTAATTATGTACATTTACTTTGAATCATAAGTAAATAAACTTTAACACTAATTTAAGGGAGTACATATTGTTTAGGGGAAAAACCAAATTTGGTCCTCTAATTTTCACAAAAGTTTTAATCTAGCCCTTTAAGTATTATTTAAAGCAAATCTACCTTTTACATTCATAAAAGTTTCAATCTTGTTCCCTAAATTTTATTTGAATTAAATTTACTTTTAAACTTAAACATCTTCAAATTACATTTTGTAATGAGGTTTTATTAAATTCTTTCTTTAGCACCCAAAATCATATGGAACTAATTGATTCAACTTATGATTATTGAGCCCATTGTTTTTAAAATTCCAACTAAAATTGAAGTAGGACATCTATATTAAATCTATTAGCATTAATGAATTTAAATAAATAAAGCTTCAAGATTTAAAAATACATTTTTGTAGATCATATGCTGATGATGAATCCTTAGCAACTATTTTGATAAGCAAAACAACTCAAAAATATAAATGCGATTTATCTTTAAAGTTCTTCAAATTATTATTTGGATTTGTTCAGCATTTGTCTTAGTAATGAAATTCATTACATTGCAATAACATTTTATCCTTGTACTATAATGGAAGTGTTTAGATTTTTAGAAAATTAACTATTAAATTTCTTTCAAACAAAACCCAAAGGATAAGATAGAAACTTTGGTGAAAGTTAAAGGATCAAAAGTTCCTTTTTCCACAAAAATATGAAAATATAACTTATGAGTAATGTAAAATGTCAGATAAGTAGCAAAGTTAGATGTCACATAAGAACATCCATTAAAAGACTTAACTATATTAGTTAGTTAAGTAATATTGCATATTTTTTCAAAAGTTAAAGGGTAAATTTACTTTAAATAAAATTTAAGAAATAAAATTAAAATTTTGGTAAAAATGAAGTATCAAAAATACCTTTTTGCCTATTGTTTAAAGATTACCAACACACTAAAATATTTATTTAAAAAAATTATAAAATGTAATAATTAATAATTAAGTAAATAATCATAAATATTAAACAATAAACATTTATATTTTTTAAGAAAGGATTTTTTTTAAAATGCATAAGAATTTAGGCTTTTTTTATTTTTGGCAGAAAATATCTTCCGTTTAAATATAGTTATAAACTATTAAGATGGTAAAAAATTATTAATATGTTCAATGTTAAATATAATAAGTTTAGTGAAAAATAACTTTCTCTTTTTGAAACAAAAAATTGTTTTTCTTTATTATTATGGTTCTAGGAATCTTTTTTTAAGTACAAGATACAAAGACACATGATAATTCTTCATTTATATACAAATAAATAAGATTTTTTATAAAAATTATCTTCTAAAAAATAAATAGAGCCTTAGTTTGGCTCATTAATAAACATGTGCTTCTTTTGAGGCAAAGCATGTGATGCATGCATCATAACCCATGTGCTAGGGAAAATGCATAAACATCTTCTTCCCTAGACATGATTTTGTCATTGCACCTTTTTAACTCATTCTTGATATGCAATATTTTACAATTTACATAAACATGGCATAAGCAACATTTGATTTATAGTATACTACAATTTAATCAATATCTCTAAATTAATGTTATAAGGTAGATTTTTAGATTTAAGCTTTAGAGAAAAGTAGAGTATGAAAAAATAAATACAAGAGAGGAAGATAGAATTAGAAAAGAAAGAAAATCTATTTTCTCTTTCAAAAAAACAAAAAAAAATGAATGTCACGACCTTACTACAATTGTGATTAGCGAGGAATCATTAAATATAATCCCTTTAGTCTAATCCATGACTAACATTGGTACACATATCATGCTAGGAACTAAAGTATTTAAGTGTAATATTTACTTTAGGAGAGAAGATAAAAGTTAAGTGTTCATTTTCTTTCAAGTTTAAATATCTTGAAATATAGGAGGGCTACCTAAAAGAAATGTTAGACTAACTTATATATTGACATTCCACTAGGGATAAATTGGTCTAACTAAGCCTCTTATTTAATGTTTTTTTTATAGCAATTAAATTAACACAAGTCGAAACTTTATTTGTTATTATCATGGCTGATGTGAACAATATTCTATTAATATTTTTCCTTATATTTAGGTCTCTTAGGAGGTGATGATACTTAATTGAATTAATTTTATATTAATTGAAGCTACTTGCATTAAGTTTGGCTTAATTGAATTTCGAGCTTAATACTGAATTTTTTATACTATTTCAGTATTTTGATCATAACTTGAGATTCAGATGTCGGATTTGAATGATCTATACACTTTTGGAAAGCTAAAAAAAGAGCTTCAATTTTCATGTTGACCATAGAACCTAGTTTGGCCATCTTGGAGGTCAAAGATTAGCTTAAAGTCGAAGCAGAGTTGCTATCTAAGCATAGACCGGACCTAGTTGCAATGATTAATTCATATCTTGAGCTCCAAGTGTCTAATTGATACAAGGCTAAGTCCAATTATTCTCTAAAATCCATATCTAATCATTCATGAAGCCCTTTTGAAGAAACTAAGTCATTTTGAAGGCCAAAGAAGATAGATTGATGGCTCATTACTTCAACTCGGATTAGATTAAACTGTTTATAGTATTTTAGCTATAACTTGAGTTAGGAATGTATGATTGGGATAAAATTTTGTAGGTAGCTTACTAAGATATTAGGCTACAAGTTTGTAGTTCAGGTCTAGTCCTAATTATGCCTCTATGATTATAAATAAATAGAGGCAGAATCAAAATGTGAGGGAGACAGAGAAGACAGACAGCTTGATAGTTTTCTATTTTTCTTGGGTTTCTCTTTCTAATGGAAGGCTAATTCTTTAGGTTGATTCAAGGATTGTGAAGCTTTTCTTCAAGAATTATGAGATTTTGATTAGCAATGTTGATTTCTTCATATTAATTTTCCTCTTTCTCAATTGTTTATGCTAAATTATTGAGATTGCTTATGTTAAGTATTGATTTGATATAATTGGTGCCCAATCTTGTGATTTCTATTATTTTGCTATTTTGATGTGCAATTATGATTTAATTTTATATGTTGGGGTAGAGGGCTAGGAGTTACTTCAATGATATTTGATTTAATTTCTTAAATTAACCGAATTCTATCTATAAGTTAATTTTGATCTAGTTTTGAGATTATGGCGATTGCTTAATTCATCTTTTAATCTTAATTGACTAAACTCTAGGTGATTGTCTAGCGTAGGATTCGTGAATTATTGCAGGGATTCTAGATAATCCAAGGTTGAAAAATCAATTAAAACAATCAAATGTTTAGTGATATAGGATTAATCCATAATGAAAGCTATCATATCCATGAATCGACTGCTTCCGTGTATTGAATTCCTTCTATTTTATTTCTATTTTTTCTTTATTATTTCATTGCTTCTGCTTTAATTTCATGGAACCAAACCCCCTCAATTTTGCATAATTTTCATTTTGCATTCTGTTTCACATAGCATTTAGTATATTGAATTCTATTTCTGCACAACATTCTATTTTATTGCATTATCATTTTGTTTGCATTAATTTTCTTTATTTTCATTGTATAAATAATTCAACAATTGTATCTATATTGTTAAGGAATCATTTAGGAAGAATAAAATTAAAGGATCATTAGGGGTACGACTTAGTTGTACCATTATATTGCATTATTATTTTTACAACTAATTTTTAATTAATTTTAGTGCATTACGGTGTGCATGTCAATGGCCTTTTGCTGGTAAGTTTACAAATTCATCATTGATACAAGATGATTTTAATTTCAATATCGTTTGGCTCATAAAAAAATAGAATGCCTTTGAAAAGGCAAATCCATTTACCGTGGTGAAAGTAATGGTCATGCATCAACTAGTTTATCTGAAAAATGTAATCACAAAAGAAGTGAATCCAAAAGCTTAGCGAGATAACATTTTACCTAAACGATTAAATCTATAAAATAATTTCTCATTGAATATTGATAATCTAATCATAAAGTAAACAAACTCTTATGTATACTTACTACGAGACAATCAAATAAAATCTTAGGCTTGAACATCTGAAATACAATTCAACTATTATTTTTAAAATTGAGACCTATCAAGCAATATTAATAAAGTAATACTACAACCCAACATTCAATAAGTAAATAAACAAATAATCCTTTTTATGATTTTCAATCACTTTTATACTTTCATAAATCTAACATTATCTTTTCAAGATTAGCCTTGTCTCTTCACAAATAGATATATAAATATAATGTATAATTCTCAACATAAGTATGGTTCACTTCCTCCTTCATCATCATATAATAGTAGCATATGCTTATACAAATCTTTCATAGAGTCCCAATTTAGTTGGTTTCACAAAAGAGCATTAATAGAGCTTAACAATTTAAAATTTCAACCATAATATTAATCTATAAGTTACATCACTACTATGTCTTTTTACATGGCTTCATCTCATTCATTTATTTGCACAATCATAGGTACACACACTTATTTGGTTTCCAAATATTTATGTCAAGATCATTTGTTCCCATATCAAACATATAAAAAGTAATATTATGGTTAAAGTTCTTAGATTACACATAATTTTAGAAAGAAATAAGGTATAATCAATTATATAAGACTAGAGAGTAAATTTTTGGTTATAATTAATTATATGTGCCTAGAGAGCTTATAATTGATTTTACAAGCCATTATATAAGTCTAGAGAATACTTTTTTTCTTTTGTGATAATCGAATAAGCCAATGTATAAGCTTAAAGAGTTTATAATCAATTATGTAAGCCATTATGTAAGTTTGGAGAGCTTATAATTGATTACATAAGCCATTATGTGAGTTTAGAAAACTTTTAATTAATCAATTATGTAAGCCATTATGTGAGTCTAGAGAACTTATAATGAATTGCATAAGCCATTTTGTCAACAAATTTTGCAGCTTTTCTTACAAAAACACTATTCATTTGACATAATTCAATATGTAACTTACAACCTTAAATCTCTCTATTAAACCATCACAAATCACAAGAACTACATTATAACAATGTTCCTTATAATTTTTTCATAAATTTCATATCAAACACAAGATTAAACCTAAATTTCTTCAAAACTATAAAATAGCTAAAATAATAGGATTTCTATGAAATCATTCAAGGATTTAAGTAAAATGTTATTCACAAGTTGGAGGAAGAAGGGTTGACATGGATTTTGTGTTTAA